>JAILYB010000133.1:1800000-2200965 GCA_021437785.1 Rhodomyrtus psidioides | reverse complement strand
TTCTAGGCGATCTCTGGCGGCTCTGACGGATACACGGGCTTCCTCACGACGTCGTGGAGCTCGGAGGGTGGTCTGCCAGCTTCGGTTCTTCTCTAGGCGTGATGACGGGAGCTCGGGAGCTTCGGCCAAGCTCGGCGGCAATGGCGGCGAGGCGGTGGCGCGACCAGAAGGACGACAGTCGAAGAAGATGAAGGCTGATGATGATGACGTCGAGCCAGTGGGAGGAGGTGGAGCTCAGCGGGCTTCAAGCTTCAGGCTTCGGGCTTCAAGCTTCAGGCTTGTGCTTTCGTCGACACAGCCCTTAAGCGAGAGAGAGAGAGAGAGAAAGAGGGAAAAGAAAAAGAAAGAGAGGGAAAAGGAAAAAGAAAAAGAGAAAAAGAGAAAAGGATGGAAAAGAAAAAGAAAAAGAGAAAAGGAGGGGGAAATAATAATAGAAAATTGATAAAATAAAAAATAATAATAATAATAATAATAACAAAAAGGAAAGGAAAAATTGTTATTCAAATGTCCCTTTTCATCTTTTTTTTTTTTTTTTCATTCAAGGTTAATTTTATGATGATCAAAGAACACCTAAAATCGAACCTGTATTTTCATATATTTTTTTTGTATTTTTATATTTATCTTATTATTTTATTTTCGACTTTGGTTAAAAATCAGGTGTCAACAGCTGCCCCTCTTTGAGAGTGAGCTCACAGAGGTTGCTTTCAAAGACAAGATGGCACCTGGTTCTTAACAGACTCAACTGGGAAAAGAAACAATGCTATGACATCGAATCCTTAAAGTTCATGATAAAAGCTCAAATTAATCTCCGGTTCACTCTAACAATTTAAACATGGGCCGGAGTGGGAGAGGCTTACCTGAAGCTCACCTGTCGGGTGCTGCCGGCTGCGACGATTTTCAAGAAGATACCTAGGATTTGTTCAGAATATCCTAGGGAGATTAAGCTCGGACCTGTATGGTAGGTCATACCATTACGGGATTCCTAACTGGTAGGAACCTAAGGAAGGCGTATCTCACGCTTTGGGATTTGCCAAGGATTTTGATCTGTATGGTGGATCAGACCATAAGCGGTTCACCTACAATAAGGCTTACCTAGGAAAATAACTTCTCCGACATTTAGCATTAGTCAAAGTTTTGATCCGTATGGTGGATCGGACCATTGGATTGATCCTTATGGCGGTATCTACCTTGAGTTGACCCTTCAGGCGGTTTCTACCATATGTGACCCTTCAGGCGGTTTCTACCATGGTTTGACCCTTCATGCGGTTTCTACCTTGAGTTGACCCTTCAGGCGGTTTCTACCATGAGTTTGCCTTGAAAAGGGGTCTTCTAGGACGAGGGTTCTCCACGTCCTGCTGGGACAGTTTGCTGACTTCTTTTGAAAAAGGGTTCTATCCTGACCCCCTCTTTTGCAAGATCCCGAAATTTGCCGGGAATTCAATTTTGAAGCAGTGAAAAATTTTATCTTGACAAAGCTTCGCTTGAGTCTGTTGAGGTGACATTCTGGGAGATTGGTGTTTCCAACGGATCCTGCAGAAGTTCGAGCCTGAAAAATTTTTCTTCACCAAGAAAACATTAGCAATCTTAGGGAAGACGACGGTTGTCCATCTGACAAAACCATATGATTTAAGTCTTAATCATGAAATGTGCGTTTTGATACTGGAGGTTATCCAAAGCATTCTTGCAACATGCAAATGTGATAACAAATCCCTTGCACGGAAAATCTGGATCAAACAATTTGAAATTTCCAAAAAGAGTTTGTTCAAAACATCTATTGGAGAATTTCTCATCCAAGAGGGCTCCTCACCGCTCTGTGATAATGGTCTTTTGTAAGAAATGCGTTCAACTTCCTACTAACTTGTGCCTAGGTTTTAGGATCATTCGCAGCGCATACATTCTGATCGATCGGGAGGTCTTCCACGGGACCGTAATGTTAGGCTTGGATTTTGGCTTTCAAAGGGGACCCGCTTTGGAGTCGAGGCCATTGAATGAAAGTCTTCACCATTTGCTTCGGGTTTACAAGTCAAGAACCCTGTAAAATGAGAAAGAAATAGTCTTGCTCGTACTTCTTCGAGCTAAGCTATATGTTAACCCAAGTGTCTTAGTCAGAGAAGACTGTTTCGGGGTTGTAACATTGGTAGGATTGGGGACCGAAAAAAGCTTGTTTTTGGCCCAGAATTCATGAGGGGTTTGACATTGGTGATCATCGCAAATTTGTCACGTGTCTTTTCCATTCTGCATCTTCCATTTTTGAGGTGTGCAACCGCTTTTGAGGTGTGCACAAGTCCTTTAGAGAACGTCTCCTGTGGTATTAAGAGATTGACAATTCTGTCCGTGTTTTTGCAGCAAGGCTGACATCATTTGGGGAGCAGTCTTCTTGATCTGACTCCTTTATGGGTTTTTCTCTCTTCCCAATTAGGCTTTATTGGGGATCAATCAAACAGTTTTCACGAGCATCGGCCTTGCTTTTACCAGGCACTTTGCTTTTTCTTGATGCTAGGGATTTTTTGTTGAAATCCCGCCTTTTCTTTTCCTTTGGAACTACGATGTTCAGAAAATTGTGCTAGATATACAACTTGAATCATAGCACATTCAAACGCCGATATGAAATTTTTCTATAAATCCCATCTCTTGATTTCTTCCGTTCTTGGAGTGATGCAGTTTCTATCTTGAGACATCCCATGATCACCAACAGGGGTTTATGAAATGAATTCGCAGGCTCAACTTGGCTGTGCAAAGGGTATGGTGTGTGGGATAGAGAATGAATGCTTCTCGTCATCCTATGGCACTTGGATTACCATATAAACAACACACAAAGATTAATGTTAGTCCGAGCAATAAAATTTCTAACCATTTTCTCCTGATGCTGCTGGACTTACTTCTTTTTTGCCCCGGTGTGGGGTGGTTCTTGACAGGGTTAAGAATGAAAACCGCCGTTCAAGTGGGTTGTCAACGGTCACCTGTAGTGTTTATGATATGAAGCGAACGTCTCCGTCGTCCCAATCCATGTAATCGCTGCGAATGGTCCCTACCTCCGTAGGTCCAGATTTTACTATTTGATTCGCTCCACTCATCTCTCAAGTGTATGTAGGATGTGTTTGGATTTGAGCTTGCCTCTCTTTTGAGGAAACATCCTTTTGAGAGTTTTGAACAACTTTTGATTGGAAAAATCTCTTTCGTTTTCCCAGAAATTTTACCCGTCAAGGGGATTTTATGGTGCACAATGCGTGTTCAGACAACCTCATGTTTCAAAATATGAATGCCTATGAAGTTAGAATTCCATGTCTTTTCTAGACATCAGATTTTGAAAGCTTTTTCTTTTTCTCTCTGTTTTTTTTTTTTTTTTTTTTTTTGGTTTAACATCTTCAATGGATTGGGGGAAAGGGATACCTACCTGTCCACCGTGGCTGGAGATCCCTGAAAATGTAAAAGAAGCATATCATTGTATGTTCACGAATTTTTCGAAAATCGAAACGATACATCCTACCCTCATGTACCCTAACAGGTAGTATGTGGGATGTAAAAACTTATTCGTCTCCAAGGCGATTCCCCTGTCAAGGATAAAAAATAAGTGTTAATTCATACTCCCAAATTCAAGACAAATTGGGACGATACAACTTTACTCCTGATTTTCATCCCATTCTGATGTTGCGTATTGATATGAACAACCTCTATCAAATCCGCCTATCCATGCTTGGAGTGTTTGTAACATCAATGGTTCATCTGCCCCCCAGCTGGGCAACGTTTGTTTAGCCATTTGAATGCATGGCCTTTTAGGGCCTTGTCTCTTTTTATCACCTGGGAGGAAGAAGAGAGGAAACATTATCCCCTGATCTGATTGAAGATCAACTAGGAACGATACGTCCTTTTACCAAACGGGTGGCTCCGCGGCCGAATGTATCTTGTATTGAAGGAATGGATTCCATTATGCTCTGCGGGTGATAATTATGGTTCATGGAACTTGCTCTACGGATTAAGTGATTAATCCACGGCCTTCGGCTTGAAGATGCTCAAAGGGTGATGTTGACACTCACGCGCAATTAGTTCTAGATATTAATGAAAGATGTTCCCGTGGGAACCTTACAGTGCGATCAACAACATATGCAATAGGAGTATTCAACCCCTTTTCTCGAAGCATTTTTCATCGAGTAGCCATGCCTTGCATCAGACGTTTGATCACCGGCCTCGCGTCACCACTGCGATGGTCCTCCGGCTCCAAATTGATCGAGCCAAAGATTGAACTCATCGCCAAGGAAATTGCTCGGGTCTTCGAGCCATTGATGTTCGAGTTGGGTATCAACGATTGTTGGGGGCAGATTTCTTTCATTGCCTTCGTTGTGAGGGATTTGAGTCTTTGAGCTGGAACCTTCATCATTGCCCTGTTGGGGTTGAGACATACATTCCCGAAGAGTATTGATCCAAGTGTCTAGCTCCTCATCAAGGAAATCACCTGTTCTTTCTAGCCCTTGGTGCCCAGATTGGGTGTCGTCGACTGCAGGCGAGGGATTCCTCTCTTTGCTCTTGCCGTGAGCAATTTGACCCATCGAATTGGAACTTCCTCCAATAACCGGCAGGTTCATATGTGCACTCCCTACCAATGCCAGATCCGCTTCAGGGACAGCATTAATGACTGATTCGCGCTCAAACTGAGGAATCTCTATGTGCTGGAACTGTGGCATATACTCCTGAGGAGTATTGTGATAGCTCGGCAGAGCATTCTGATTTGGGTCAGAGGAGTCGTTGACACGGCTGCCGGTCCCGTCATTGCTGAAACACGGTTGGGTGCTCTTGGCTCTCCAATCATCATGGTTGTAACTCTGCCCAGCACTTGAGCTCCAACTGGCTTTATGATGGTTTAACGCTATCCTTCCATCCCTTAGTAATCTCCTATAGTACTTGAGGTGAGACTCAACGTTAATTCTAGAGAGCCCCGGCACATTCATAATCTCGAGTAAGCGTAGTGGGCTAGCCGAATCAACTCCCAGCTCTCGAATTGCATCAACAAATTTGGTGTGAAGTTCATAGGTCCAGTAAAACCTTGTCCTCTTATCACCCAAAATATCGTCAATACTTCGGTAGCTATTCTCTACGGGATCTAGTCGTTTCAAAAGTTGTCCAGGGAGGGACTCACCGGCTTTGGATTGGCTGGCTGCGACAACGAGTTCGTCATTGAGAGAACTCCCCCTGTGATGATTCATATCCCATTTCTCAGAGGATGTTGGTGTTGATCCTACGGTGTTGACTTGCTCATGCAGATCTCCGGCGGTATCTGGCTGTGTCGGAAAATGCTGTGGAGAATACGGTAACAGCTGAGCGTTATTCGTCAACAGGGATGGTTCATCGAGGAACACCTCGCCGAGGACAACAGGATTTCCACAATTAAGGCAGGTGGCCTTGGTCAGAGCTTCTTTATATCTCGCGCTTTCAGCTTGAAGCTTCTCATTCTCCTCCTTCAGGACTAGTAACTCATGGTCTGCGTATTGCTGTTTCACCCGGGTTCGTTTGTTGGCGAACCAAAACTTGACCTTCGAAAGCTCCAATCCTATTTTTCGGCTCAACTCCATTTTCTGTTGTCTGCTTGGAGTGGGGCATTCATTGAAGAAAGCCTCGAGCTCTCGGATTTGGCCTGGAGTGTGGCGTTGTAGTTGCTTTCTTTTCCGACTCCGGTCATCATTGTATACTCCTTCTTCGTAGCTGAAACCTAGAATTTCATCGCTGGAGGAGTCAGTCTCCACGGTCTTCGGGCAGGATTCAGCTCCAGGATCTTCAAAGTCTCCCAGCAGTTCGTGTTCAGAAATGTCCAGGTCGGGCGTTTCTAGCAGATGGGAATAGCTTTTAAACATGATGGATCGGAGTATCTCGGGCTGATCTAGTTCCCTCAGCTTTCTCTATTCGCTCTTACGTGTTTGCTCACTCTAGAAATTTTCTCAAGTGATTGTGCGTGTCCTAGAACCATCCTTCAGGCTGCATATGAAGACCAGCAAGACAGCGCTCCTCCCGAGACCCTGCAATTACTCATCGTCTGTATTCCCCTTTCTTTTTCCTCGTGATAGGATCACAAACTCTCTTGCATTGATTCGGTTTCATCGAGTATTGCGCTCGTCCCCTAGTTCAGTCTTCAAAGTGGTGGGTCTACAATCTTTCGGCGCCTTTTATGATTTGCTAGGCCCGAGAACGTGGGGAACATCGGCGGATCCGCAATTAATGACTCCGTTTAATTCATTTAGCCCCATGGGAGTTAACGCCATGACCTTCTCTCAACCTCTTTTCATCGTTTAAACGAAAGTGGCACTTCCCCTGTGCATGCTGTTACTCTTCATTCCAACATCTTGGGCGTTCGGTGAGGAATGAATTCGTGGCCACTCAAAATTTAAAGACCGTCCCTGGTTTCAGGCTTAATCTAACAAGGGATCATCGCAACTGAGCATGACGATGTTCGTCGATAGCGTTGGTTTTCATACATAATTAACTAGAGCCATTAAAGAAAAATGTTTCCATAGGAACTTTACAATGGATAAAAAGAGTGATCCACTCGTGAACATGCTCTTCTTTCCATGGGTGATCGTAGCGACCAACCCATCGTGCCCCGAGTCGGGTGCTAGATCATGGCTGTCCAAGCATGCCAGCTTCCCACTGATTGAACAAGGCATCGAGCCCCTCATCAAAGAAATCGTCTGTCGTGGGTTGACTAGCGGCAGGCAGAGCACCAACCGACTGCTGCTCGAGTGGAGGAGTGCGCACTCGCTGTACTTGTGATACGCGCTCTTGAGAAGTGTTGAAATGGCCCGGGAGGACATTTTGATCAGCTTTCAGTTTGCCGGTGGTCGGGTTGCTAGCTTGATTGACGCTTAGATTTGGCCGGGTATCTCTTGATGCCTGAGCATTACAATGGCGGTCGCCCCTAGCTTTTGAGCTCGAGACGGATTCCTCCCGGTTTAGCTCCGCTCGACGTTGTTTTAATAGCTTTCTGTAGGCAGCAAGGTGATTCCTGATCAGCTCCTTACTAAGCCCCGGTACATTCATGGCCTTAAATATGCGCGTCGGAGTTGCTGAGTCGATCCCTATTTGGTGAACCACGTCTAGGAATCTGGAATGCAGTTCAGGGGGCCAAGCGAACCTCCTCTTATCGTGGCCCAAAAGTGCATCGATGGCTTGACGACTGATTAACTCATCTCCAGCAGGACCCGACCCTATCGAAAATTGTTGTGCATGAGGCTGATATGCTTTGAGCTGGTCGGCGGTAACGTCCAGCTCCTTGAAACTATAACTCCAATCAAAGCGATGCAAATCCCATCCCCCAGGAGGCATTTGTATCATCTTTGTAGGATCATCCTGCTCATGCGTGACTCCGGCAAAATCTGGTTGAGCGGGAGATGCCCCGAGGGAGTAGGGTGGTAAATGAACGTCTTCGATCATCGCGTGAGGCTTATCGGGGAATATCTTACCGAGGGCGACGAGGTTATCGCAATGAGGGCAAACGGTGATATTGAGAGCTTTTTCATACCTCATGTTTTCTGTTCGCAGCTTTTGGTTTTCTTCCTTTAAAATCTCGACCACCTGACGTTTGCGTTGAGCCCTCGATTTGGATCTCCTATTTTGAAACCAAAACTGGATCCTCGACTGATTAATCCCCAACTCCCGGCTTAATTCAATTCTCCACTTCTTTTTCATGTAATGGCTTTTACTGAAAAGGGTTTCCAGCATTTGGGTTTCCTCCTGAGAGTATTGGTGAGGACGTCTTCTTTTCCCGAGTTGAGCATTGTGGATGTCGTTGTCGTCGTCGCTGTGATCTTGATTTCCGTTGCCAGAAGTGTTGGGCTCCATGGTTTTGGCGTTAGACTTGATCTTGGAATCTTCGAGATCCCTCTGTGGTTCAATTTCTGAGATTTTTGAGTCAGTCGCCTCTAGCAGCTGACAGTAACCTCTTAAATATGTTGGATTGAGAAATGTTTGATTGGTTCTTGCCCACTCAGATCTCTACTCTTTCCTGTATGCTCACTCCCTATAAAGTTTTCTTCGAGTGACTTTGCATGTTCAGGAGACGCTCCTCAAGCATCATTAGGCAAACGTTCCCCCTCAAGACCTTGAATTTCTCGCTTAGCTTTTCAACGTGATGGGACTGCCAAACCCTGTTAGGGCTCTCTTCGATAGTTGCGCTTTCCTCCCACCTAACTCTAATAATGGTGATCCCGACAAATCTTTTGCATCTTTTAATTGATGAGCCGAAAATCGCGGACCGAAACGAATCCAATGGTTCTCGTGAGGGGACCTCCTGCTTTACCCCCTAACTGGGCTCCACCAGCATTATTACTGAGACCCTTCATCATCCTCGAGTCGCTATAAAATGAGGAATTAATGTATGGAAGGTTAACGTTTTTGCATAATCAGCTTCTTCCTTCTAATCTCTCTGTTAAACTCGTCTTATTCTCAAGCCAACCCAACGCAAATGGCCTCCTCTCCCATACGCACTTTTTCAACTGATGTCTTGGCCCAGTGGGAAAAGCTTTATAACCTACTGGGTCGCGGTTACGCGCACATAACCGATCATTCTGCAACCGCGGATGAAATCCGTGTCCTGCTCGAGGACTTAGATATCACTTCCCTCGAAGGTACTACTCTGGGGAGGGAATATAGAACTTTCCCGACCCTCTTTGCACACTCCTTAGAGGCCTACCGTGTTGCTGATCGGGAGGTTCTCGTGGCTCGCGTCTTGCGGGCTCGTTACCAGGATCGGTCTGATCATTTGGTGCTGACCAACTATTTGGCCGATAGTCACAAAAAGGCCGTCGAGTTTGCCAATGAGAGGGTCGCGACGTTGCTTCGCGAGAGGAGAAAACTGGTGGATCAATTGGCCCTATCCCTGACCGCTGGCGAGCACGACCGCCACAATGTCCTATTGAGGCTGCAAAGCGACTGGCAGGAAGAACGGCTTGACAAAATAACCGCAGACATAGCTCACGGGAATGGATTAGTTCGGGACTTGGAAATAATCACCGAAGAACATGAGGTCAAGGTCACTGAGGTTAAGGGAGAATGCAGAAACCTTTTCCTCAAGCTCGCGGACCAGGACATGCGGAGTCGCGAGTACGGGCAGAGTATTAACAACATGGAGGGTCAGTTGGGCTCCTTTGTGTCGTTAATTAGGGCTCACTTTGGCTTTACTTTTCCGCCCCGAATTGTATGACCTGCTTCTGAAAACCCTCCGCTGAGTAAAATAAATGAAAGTTCTTGTGTGTGTGTTTTAGCTTCTGTATGGTTCATTTCTTCGAGCATCCGAACATCTTCAACTTGGGTGAGCAGAACCATAATATCAATAAGCCGAGCAAATATGTCTTGATTTTATAACTCGCTCATGATCAGATGGAAGAATAGTTGTAGATTTGTCCAAGAAAAGATTTCTCTATACTACTTGTTTTTCACCTGCAAATGAAAAGACCGAGTCAGAAGGAATAATCTGAAAAAGAAAGCATAGACCCATTTCAATCTTATGCTTGCTCGTGATTAATAAGGACAAGAACTTTTACAAGGGTTTTAATCTTGTGCGAAAAGTTTTTATCGATATTCTTCGAAAGAAAGCATACTATTGAAAGGAATGTAATTCACGATAATCGCTTTTGATTAATTTCGAGAGGAATGAATTACTCAAAAGGGCAAGACATAATAACGTGTTTTAAATTCAATTGAAGATATGGCATCCAAATTAAGGTCGTTCGCTAAGAACGAAAGTAGTTTGGGCATCTATCTCGTCATTAAATTTGAAACTACACTGATATTCTTGATCAATTATCGTGAATTACCAGTGGTGTACAACATGCATGAACCAATTCAAGTGTGTAGTTCCTTCTAGCGAAATTGGGGTTGGATCACCTCACACGACCAAAAGGTCGTGCAAGGCTTCCAATTTTAATTTCCTCTAAAGGAATTATAAACTTGACTTGGGAGTATTCGGATGATTAGAAAAAATGCCACTATCACATTCCAATGACCCGTTAAAAGAAGTACAACCAAATTCCATCTGAATGTATACACCAATAGATCCCTAATACAATCGCTCTAAGGGGTGAGATAGAGAAAACCTCAGTAAAATAAACCCTATACAAGAGGACTAGTAATGGAAAATGACATAAAGGAATGTGATCCTAACGTTTAAGGATGCCCCAGTTTTGATCTGTGCCTTCAGGATCACTTGCCCCAACTCGTCATCTTCATTGGATGATACCTCAATAATGTCCATAGTATGTTCCTTATCGCACACTCGGTGTTCGTCGTGGGATATCACCCTCTTCGTCTTCTATCAAGGACGTTAGGGACAAACGCACATATCTATCCTCGAAATGGCATTTAATCTAATCACTAGAATGCAATGAATGAAATGCCTATATTTATATGAACAGTGATAGATTTGGGGGGATAGAGAGTCTTACCAACCCAACTCGTCGATTTATGTGCGGTTTTAGGTGTACCAACCGCCCAAAAACATGCGCATGAAACAAGTGATGGTAAACTTCTAAAAATCAGAGGGTTTGGCACCTAAGGTTAAGGTTCCCACCTCGAGTTCTAGAAAGAGCAGATTCCATTGCACAACTATCGTTGCATTGGGGCTCGATCCATAGCTCAAAATGAGTGGAATTGAAAAGTGGATTACCCCGTGTTTTTCCTCACGGAGATTCCATTTTCAATCCCTTCTATTGTTTTCCTATAGACGGCGCCCGGGGTTTTAGGCGCGGTTGTGTGTATCTTCGGTGTCGTGCTAAAGCGATAAACATGCATCTTATTTAACAATCACCGCTTCAATATAAAACATGCACACAATCATTCATTCCTACGCCAACCTGCATAAGACAATGTTAATCACAGACTACCTCCTTATCACTCCAATCTGCAAAAACATATAACACCTATCATAAGCGGACTTACCTCACCTTCAAGAGCACCTGCAGGGTTAGAAAAATCACTTAGCGTTTTAATTACGGCCTAAGTCCACTTGAGGTCTAGAACCATAGGTTCTAGAACAAAGTCCCCAGTGGAGTCGCCAGCTGTCGCGACCCGTCCGAAATCGGACGCGGCTAATGGATTACCGATCGCGGCCCCCACTCTGAAATGTGGATCGCGGGCCTTAGATCGGCGCGGGCCCTCCCAAGCCCATACCAAATCGCGGCGGGAGTATATCTTTAAAGATTCGACGATAAGAGTCGATCGCTTTCGACCTTAGTGTGGTCGTGGTGGCATGTGCAACTTGTGCATGCATTTGGAGTCGCCACCGGTCTTTCTTGGAGGGTAGACCGGAAACCTTACTGACCGATTGGGAGAGATCGATCAGTTCTGCGGAACCAGAGATTTTGGGTTCGGGGACTTGGTTACGTAGGTGTCATTACCAACGCCCTTTCGGTACCTAACGCGAGTGATTTTCCTGACTAAGAGTTCATGCAGGCGCAATTTTGGGTGGGGTAGGTTTGATTCAAGGTTTCATGCAGATTGGAAGACTATTCCTATCAATCACAATCAATGAAAGCGCAACCAAGTACATAAATAAATCACTTCAATACACATCAATTCAGATCAAGGGCTTCCTAGTGTAACCATAAAGGCTTAAGGAAGGTGTGACTTCGGACTAGGGGTAGAATGGGAAGATTTGGAGGCGATTTAGCCCGGAGGGCAAAATCGTCAATTTTTGGAAGACGATTCGCCCAAAGGGCGAAATAGTCATTTTTAAGAATGATCGGGTTCAAAACACCCGGGATGAGCCTTGGCCAATTGACTGTGGCCATTTCCTATTTTTTTGGGATTTTCCTGGATTTTTTTAGAATTTTTTTTTGAAGAAGGTTTGCCGGAAGGGCCAAAACCGTCATTTCTGGAAAGATCGGGGGGTCAAATGACCCGGAATAAGTAATGGCCAAGAATGTGGCCATTTCCTATTTTCTGGAATTTTTTAGAATTTTTTAGAATTTTTTAGAATTTTTCCGAATTTTTTTGAATTTTTTTATGATTTTTTTATTGAATTTTTGAAATCTTTTTATTTTTTTATTATTATTAAAAATAATAATAATAATAATAATAAAAACGGACCGGGTCGGATGACCCGGCCCACGCCCGGATCCGCGACCCAGACCCGGCCCGCCTCATCCACGACCGAAACGGCGCCGTTTCATGGATTTCGGATGGGCGCCTCAGATCTTGACACGTGGCGCTACCTGGACCGTTGGATTATTTTTATTTTGTTTATTTCTGGCTATTAAGCCCGCTGACGTGGCCGCCACGTGGCTGCCACGTCAGCGCCACGTGGGCGTTGACCAGGTCAACGCCTCGCCGGGGAAGACGACCGGCGCCGGCGTTCCCTCGCCGGCGCCTCGTCGGAGGGCCATATCTCGGCCCTCCGACGTCCAAATCGCGCAAAACCAACGGCGTTCGAATCTACTCGACGAGCTCTACCACATATCCTAACCTCAACATAGCAGAACATCAAAAAATCAAACTGCCATCTCCGACCGAACCACATCTCCGGCGAAGCTTAGTCCCGACCATTCTACACGTTACATGACTGAAACAGCTCGTCGGGAAGCATTTAGGGAGTTCTAGAAGACTTACCTGAGCCTTGCAGAGGTTCGGTTTGGTCCGAAACGAACCGGGGAGCTCACGGCAGGCCGGCCATGATAATGGACAGAGCGGACGATTCCGGCGATGAAACATCATGCAATAAGAAGCAAAAACGTTCAGTGAGGTACCAAGATTAATTTCAGATCACCCGTTCGTGAAACGAACGAGTGAAAATCGAGACGCCATTGGAGGCCGAGATCGAGCTTGAAGGTGCGTCTCACACTTCTAGGCGATCTCTGGCGGCTCTGACGGATACACGGGCTTCCTCACGACGTCGTGGAGCTCGGAGGGTGGTCTGCCAGCTTCGGTTCTTCTCTAGGCGTGATGACGGGAGCTCGGGAGCTTCGGCCAAGCTCGGCGGCAATGGCGGCGAGGCGGTGGCGCGACCAGAAGGACGACAGTCGAAGAAGATGAAGGCTGATGATGATGACGTCGAGCCAGTGGGAGGAGGTGGAGCTCAGCGGGCTTCAAGCTTCAGGCTTCGGGCTTCAAGCTTCAGGCTTGTGCTTTCGTCGACACAGCCCTTAAGCGAGAGAGAGAGAGAGAGAAAGAGGGAAAAGAAAAAGAAAGAGAGGGAAAAGGAAAAAGAAAAAGAGAAAAAGAGAAAAGGATGGAAAAGAAAAAGAAAAAGAGAAAAGGAGGGGGAAATAATAATAGAAAATTGATAAAATAAAAAATAATAATAATAATAATAATAACAAAAAGGAAAGGAAAAATTGTTATTCAAATGTCCCTTTTCATCTTTTTTTTTTTTTTTTCATTCAAGGTTAATTTTATGATGATCAAAGAACACCTAAAATCGAACCTGTATTTTCATATATTTTTTTTGTATTTTTATATTTATCTTATTATTTTATTTTCGACTTTGGTTAAAAATCAGGTGTCAACAATGCTCAATTGCATTTTCATGACAAGTTATATAAGGAATGATAGAAGGGAATCGTCACTTTCTTCTTCAAATGTGACTTTCTAATCTTTTGAGTAAAGGCGAAGGCCCCACACTTGTGTTACTAAAGCTTCTAATTCCATCTGTCAAGTGCATACAGGATGGATTATTAGACTTCACTACCTTTTTATCACATTGTTTTTTTCAAACATCGAGAATTGTTAATTCCCTTTCTTATTGATTTTACTTGGAAGATGATTGAGGTTTGAGTTGCTCAAGTCTTTTTATTCAGGTAAGTGAAAGTCTAGAAGCTAAATTAGTTTGATCTGCTTAGTACTTTTGACTTGGTTGGATGATACTTGTTAACTTAGTTTGAATGTTAATCTTGAGTGTGATCAAGTTTCGATAACAACATGTGAGAAATTTTGTTTACTTGACTTAAATCAATAAGTATTTTCATGCGTAGAAAGTGTTTGGGATGAGAAAGTGTAACAACATGGAACTTGGACTCGAAAATGATATTCACGTGGTTTTGATTAAGTGTTGGCTGACTAATCATGTCACCGGTTTGATCATTTAATAGAATTCTAATAAAATTTCAGTTTTTGATAGTCAACAGTTTTTAATTAGCAAAGTTACCAATTTGTGGGTTTTGTGACTAGTTCACCGATCTGAACTTTTTGCCAATTTTGAGCATCTAACCAATTTTGTCTAAATCGATCTCATGAATAACTGGCTGATTTTCCAAAATTATTGACTTCTAAATACAAATTCCAAGTTACAATTTCTATGTGCAAAACTTCAAAGTTGTCGATGTCCGACTAAAATTTGCTCATTCCAAAGAGGTCGATTTTTAAGTTTCCATTTCAGGTTGTCGATTTATGAGTATCGATTACTAAGTCGCCGATTCTTCAAAAGTTGCTTATCATCTGACTAAGGCATCCGATTAAATGACGAGGTTTGCCACACCCTATTCGCCCGAAAGCGAATCCTATGATGCTAGACGGCTCCGTCTAACTGTGGTACCTTACTCTCTTTCAAGCTTTTTTTTATGTAATGCGATTGTTAATGTGGAATTGCCGTGGTTCCGGGAGTTAAATCTGATCATCATCCTCTCTTGATTGCTCTATTATAACGTGAGAGGAACCTTAAGTTAAATCGGCCTTTTTTCGTTTTGAGGCAGCTTGATTAACTCCATCTTCTTTTAATGAGCTTGCTCAACATCATTGGGATGATGAGTTGCCGATTCGCGTTGTTCTGTCCTAATTGCATCGCGTCGTCATCATTGCAAGTTTTGTGGAATGGCGAGAATATACATAAATTCTTTCCAAGTAGGGGAGTACATCAAGAAGACCCTCTTTCGCCATACATCCTTGTGTTATGCATGGAAGGAACCTGATAGCCTGACAGTCTGACGATACTTTCAGTTATTTTTTACCACACGATCTCCCAATCAATGTGTGCTTTGTGCAAAATAGGCGGTGATGGTGTGTGGATTTACGGTTGGGATCGTATCGTCCCTGACAATATTATTAGCATTTCTCATGCATGGAAATAATCTTTCACCTTATTAATGATGCAGTAAATTCACGACGGCGGAAACTCTTCGTGGTTTTCGAAGGAGTGCACCACGAATTTCTCATCTAATCTTTGCGGGTGATATACTATTTAAGTATCAAAGGCTTCGATATCATGGAATGTTTAAGGTGATTTTTCCAACAGATTAGGACAGATTATGAGCAAAGCTAAAACTAAAATTTTCTATTAAAAAAAAATGCTTCTCTAGGTAGTTTTGGGGCATGTGCGGTGGAAAAGTGGCTTTGACTAATGAAATAATTTCTTCGAGGCACTTTCAATCAGAACTAGAGAGGAGGAATAAAAGACTTAGTGGACAGACAGATCTATGTTGAAGCTGGCATGGGGGCTTCAAGACCAATAATCTCTGTGGCACAAGTTCTGAGTGCCGAATACGGATCGCAGATTGGGATTGGGGTGGACTTCCCTGAATTGAAGATGACTCGATCTTGTTGAAGGTGATTGTGAATGTATGGTCGGCCTTACAGGGAGGAGCTTCTATGGGGTCTGGGAGATGGCGAACATTTCAGGTTTTGGATCGATAGATGGGTTATCTCTTTACAAGATGAACATAAAAGCTCGCGGTCACGTGTCATACAAGATCTCCTTTAGCCTCTAATGGGGAAGATACTCTTTTGTAGGAGGGTACTAGAAGGCGGGTATTTCGCCGTGAAGTCAGCGTGCGAAGTAGTCAGCGGGGTTAAAGACAATGAAGAATCTGATATTATATGGCCTACTATTTATGATTGATAATGCCAGGCTTGCTTTACTTAAAAGATATCACAAGACTGTCTCGCTCCTACTTTGAGTTCAGAGTGGAACACGACTTTCGGGAGCTGACTGACTTTGCTAATCTTGGAATACAACATTAAATTTCTGTATTTGGCTTTAGCTCTTTTTCATAACCCAAAAATAAAAATAAAAATAAAGTACTATCATAGTCATACACAATATTTGCTAACCTAAGAAGCAGGGAATTCAGCCTCACTACTCATCAATGGGCTCATATAGTGACGTGAACGGAGCACTCAGACCCACATTACTATATATGCACTGGGTCGCTCCACCGTGTAACAACTAACAAGCATGTTAAGATTGTAAAATTCCTGATATTCCAAGGACTGTCAGCCGACGACCGTTTCTCCCGGCGAGCCGGGGATGTATTCCACGAAGCCTCTCCCTCCAAACACCGGACGCATGCAAGCGTTATCAAACTTACGCCAGATATAGTGCACAGTGTGAGTAGGAGTTGTCCAGAGCATGCGTAGGCTGCTTGGACGGGTTGTACCGTTTTGGCCGTTCATCAGAACTTCCGGATCTTGACCGTTTTGGAGCAGAGGCAAAGCAAGAGATTTCGATGAGGATAGTTCAGATTCCTCCATGCTACTCGAAGGCTTCCGCAAAGGCAGCAGGAATCTTATCAGAGGTTTGGTCAGCAACCCAAACACCTGAAACAAAAGAGGCGAAGAGTTTATACATCGGATTTGTTGCTGTTAGTTCCTAGCTCTTAAAAAGAATGTGTGGTCTAACGTTCTTAACAGAAGGTCAAACTGTAACTATATTGATCCTTAAATCGAAGCCCATGCAGGCTTCTTTAGGGTCACCTGGGGTAAAGCTGGGTATTCGAACAAGAGATGGCTCTGAATAGATGGGTTTGCACCTTCATCTAGTCCAGTAAGCATATGCCTTAATTTGTGCTACAATTAATTTATAATCCAGCTTAATGGCCATTCAGATTTCTTGTTCATGCAATAGAGGCTTAATTTGCAGAATACATGGCCTGTGAACTGAAGCCTCACTGGACTATATGCCTATCTGGCCAGATTCTAACTTGATGAAATTATACATGTATATGTAAGATTGTAGCATTAACCACTGCCCTTACCATTGTGCTGAAGAGGACTATTGAGATGGTGCTGGTGATCAAGATAGCATTTCCTCGCAATTGCGTATGGCCTGATCTGGTAAACTGCGTGAGAGTTGAAATGTGAGCTTAGCACAATTCAACACTCAGATATAGTAATGCAGCTTCAGTGTAATGTGCATAAATCATCAAGATGAGGAACAGGAGATGGACAGAATTTTGTCCAAGAAATCTTAGGAAGACACAAGGAAATACTAATTGAAAGGAAGGCAACATGCTCATACTCGGATAGTCCCAAAAAAAAAAGCTGGAAGCGACCCAAAAGTCTAGCCTAAGAAACACGAGGATGTTAGAAGGGGTTCTCTGTCAAGTTTACATGACCATAACTTTACATAAAAGGACTCATCAGTGCCACCACAGATATCAAGGATGGTGATATCGTCAGTTTAACTTTCTAATTTTCTTCGAGATATAGGTTTGGTAGTAGCAGGTCAGCAAATGTTACTTTCATTATGAGTTACAACGGACCAGATACAAAAGGGAATGCTACCTAACAAAACTTCGTTAGCAGTTACATCCATAAAGCACATAAGATTTGGGCTAAGAATGAAATTGAGATAACAAAAAAATTCAGGAAGATAGCCACAGACTATGGCGACCGTCTCTGTATAAATAAAAATCATACAATTGCTCTGTTTCTATGATGCAGATGGGTTTATTTGAATGGCACAATGCAATTGGCCGAATTTTGCAGAATTAAGCATGCGATTGTGCTGATGTTAAGACTAGACTGATTGAAAACGAGCAACAGCATCAAACTTACAATATATAGCCAACGCCATTAATAAGTGAAATTATCTGAGTCATACCTGATTATAAGCAAGTGCCATTGACACAGCCCCTCGCATGAGCCCAGCCCACCATATTGTCACCTGTTATGGTTCCCGTCATTTGATGGCTCATACGATGATTAATATAAGATAATTGTTCGGAACAAGAAAAGCCTACCTGTTGCTTCAGACCAATTTTATCACCCGGAGACTTTCTAGTTAAGTTGGAAATGAAGGACAGGGGGAACACAAAAGCAGCCCTGCCAAGGACAACTAGGCCAAGCAGTATGGCGCTCACTCCAACTGACGTGCCTGGACTGCACAACTCCTCGAAGGAAGAAAAAAATCTCTCATCAACAAAAGCAACATATAAAGAACAAAAAGAGGACCTTCACACAGGAGACATCCCAGCAAAAGTATGAATACTTGTGAATGATTTTGTGCGATGGACTTGCATCTCACCAATATACAAACCAACAAAATGCGAGCAAGCATAAAAGTGCAAGCTTAGAGAGAGATCAAAGGAGGGAGAGAAGCAGATCGATGTAACTAGTCAGAGATCTTGCAACGAACTATCTCGACCAATTCAATAATGTCATTGTTGTAAATATTTGAACACTACCTCTTGCTTACGGATCTCCACTTTTCAATGTCCAGGGCATCCATGCCAACGTACAAAAAGATGAAAATCTCAGAGATAAATGACATTGTTGCAAAAGCATGCCTGCATAAAATGGAACCCAGAATAGAACCGGCATTGTTATTTTGTCCCGCATTCATGAAGAAAAATTAGATTGCAGGACAAAGAATAGCATTATCGATTGACAGGAGAAAATTACATACTTGGTGGTCACTCTTGAATTTTCAGTCACATTATGCCAAGTGTAATGTGACATCACAATCCCACAAAAGAACACTGTAAGAATGCCACTTAGCAAGAAGAGCTGCATAAGAATACCAATTACATCAGTCAAATTCAGTTAATGAAAGCAACTGGACCCCAAACTTGCTACGCTACCTAAAGAATGAATCATTTACACCTTACTTCTGCCATCATATATGAAAGATAAGCCATGAGGATCATCAGAGCAACTTCACGATCAGTAGAATGCCTGAAAATTGAGCAGACAGTAACATCAGTTTCCTAACAGTTCAAGATGCAAATGAACATAGAAAGACTTGATCTTAAGTATCGGATTATTGGGAAATAAAATTTTGAGGCAGCATTTAAAAGAAGTGCATGTGTGCAATGGCACCCTTGGCAGTTCAGCCTCCATCATATTTGGCAAATAATCAATTCAAATTACTCTGAAGACACCAGAGCAGCATCAGTATGCTACAGCTGGAACTCAAAGTCTACAATACGCCGCTGAGGACTGATTCATGGTGTCTTCAGAATACAAACTATGAGGATGTCTAACCAAACTCGATCTATCCTTCGTTCATTACTATAACATGCTTATTGGTCTTTCTCAGAGGATGTCAAGCCATAAATCTTCTTTTTCTTATAGATCATATTGGCGATCCTCTGCTAAAGTCTCCACATAACACCATATTAGCCTGTCAATTAACTAATCTCAGCTATTGGTGATAATATAAAGTCAAGAAAGAAAACGAGCTATAACTGCACGGTGCCCTGTCTCTAGGCAGGAAGCAGACTCCACCAAATTACTCCTAGTAAGGGACCACATTCATCTCCACATCCCAGAGGAAATGATTTAGAAGGACTTCCATTACATTAAAGAAATCATGTTAGAAAACTTAAGCTTGGGGGATACCTGCCAAAGTAGAGTTTCTTAATGATATATGCACTGAGTAAACCAACCTGCAAGTAAAACCAACAAGATGTTACCAGATGAAAACTGCATTAATATCACAGAAACAAATGGCTTGAGTCAATTACGCATCATGGAATACAAATTATGGCAAGCACCTGGCACCTAAAACTCCAGACATTATCCCCAAAGTCCTAAACGATGCTCTGAAGATTTCAAAAAGAAAGGCGGGAACTGGCTACTGTACTTAAGAGGAAAACTGGTAAATCTGCTACCACTCTGATTCATCCACTAAGCTGTCCTTCATTGATCTGTGTTTTTCAGTACTAAAAGTAACTGAGAAACACAGAGCGAGGACGGAATTGATGCTTGATGCAAACAGGAAATTCAAATTGCTCAATGGAAAGGAAATAACGGGAACACACAAAAAATCAAGGATACAATGAACAGAGAGGAGAAACTTACAACCACACCAAGCAATGTACTTGTGAAAAATAAATAGAACAGACTGCCAGCAAATCGAGCGGCAATCCCCGAGGTTATATGAGAGAGATCAAATCTTTGGAGTGCGTTGAAGAGGACAACAGAAGTAGCGTCATTAACCACGCCTTCTCCAAAAACTACACTGTAAAGTAGAGGCATTTCATCCTGATTTAGCACCTGAATGTCAAAATTAAACGCTTAATTTGAATGTCTGCCTTGTCATCCAAACTAGAACACATTCGCCAACTTAATGCAACTTTACCTGCAATGTGCAAACAGAATCTGTGGCAGAGAAAATTGCTCCAAGTGCTACAAGTCAAGGCAAAGAGTAGTTAATATCTGAAAATATGTGAATGACAATTGATATGCCCTCATTCTTTTTTTTAACAGGGTAAAACCTATATGGTCAAAGTGAGAGTGACCTGACGATAGCATATATGGATCTACTGAAGGTAAATCAACCATTCTCTAATGAAAAACCATTATCAAACCAAAAGTATATGTCCCAAATGTTCCCAAATGTCTTAGTAATTACAAATTGCAAAATATTCAAGAAACCCGGAAATCCCAATATGCACAAGTAAGAAATTACACCCCTCATCATGCAGAGAGGAACTAATTTTCTAACCAAACTCTATGACTAGACAGAATTCTCCTGTACTCACATAAAAATTTGGGCTCTATCTGGATTGACTTTTACTGCTTATTATTATTATTATTTTTTTCTTAATTAAATTCTTTCGGTTAATGCACTTTGACTTTTCCTAAACCTAAAACACTTGAAACTTTCACAAAATGAAAATGTCGAAACGTGGATCCTTGTAAAATTTTTTGATAACTTTTTTAAATTAATACTTTAGATTTTGGGAATACAACAAGTATTTTTATTCATTTATTTAAATTGAACCAAAAAAGCCCTAACTTCAGGAGGCATGCTTTCTGTCAATCAAAATAAAGAATAAGACATACCAAAATAATCTCCCATCTCCAGGAAGCCAACATTCAACCTTTTGAACAGCTGCGCTGAACCTGTAATAACAATAGAACAGTTACATGAATCATGCATAGCAGCATATGCTCTTCCTCTGCTATCCTCTTCTGATTCTTCTTTCTTCTTTTTGGCTTGAAAATCAGCTATCCTTCTTCTGTTCTTCTATAAAAGGTGGATTGCACACATGATACTCCATAGGAATATGACACACACATAAACTAACCTGAACCTGTAGTTCTACGAGGCACTAACCTAACTTAAGCAAATTCTAAATTCACTGCGGAGCTCTATTTTTTTCAACCGTTTCTTTAGCTAATAGTTTGGCCACAGATGCATTATGCAAGAATTTTGACCCAAAAGTAATATAGCCCTCTGTGGATGACAAAATATCAGCGACTCTTTACCAAAAAAGAGAGATGCTCTAAGACAATAATGGCCTTTTAGAATGAATAGTAACAATGATCTTGTTTCCTATTTACTTGGGAAATTAGCCAGGGTGCTAAACACTCTTTGTTCCTTTTTTTGGGCCAATACCAATACGCTATACATAAAACTAGAACAGTTATCCAGATTTTTTTTACTCTTTCCTGCAACAAAATTATCATGCAGTGTGGTGCACATACCTACAAAACAATTAATGGTGTGCAGATTCAACACAATGAATGAAATTCAAGAGGTTCCACCAGAACAAAGGAAATTTCTAGCCTAATCTGTAAAGATTTGGGACGTACCTAGAGATATGATAAAGAATGATATCAGAGTACCAACCACCCCAAATAGAGTAATTGTCATGAAATTTCTGAAGAACTGCTTCTTTTTAACTTGAAACCTGGAAAATGAGAATTGCAAATAAAACTTGGAAAGAAAGAGAAACTAAATTATATGTTGCCCTATCCCTGAATGATGCAAAGTACTTCCAAGTATGCAAACTATGATGGCTTTTGTAAACAATAACAGATCAGCATCCAAGAAGACAGTAATATGCGCATGATGTGCCAAGCGAAACACACAGACGCGCAGGCACACACCACAGAGAGAGAGAGAGAGAGAGAGAGAGAACTTACAACAGTATACCTTGGCAATCTTAGAGAAAAGTAAAACAGTTGTTCAAGAAAACAAAATAACTCTTTCAATTTCAAGTTGATCATATTCTGCTCAATGCTGCAGCCATTTCCAGGTCAAAAATCGGATTGAAGAATTTAAAATACCAAACAAAATCTACCAGTCAGCATTATACCACTCAACCAAAACAGTCAACCAGGCTTTCTAGTTTCTTGTAAAATGTTCGCAAACAGAAATCTAAAAGTTAATAAGCTTCTAAACTTCACGCAAAATGACTGCTATAGCACTCAATCAAAATCACAAATGATTGCTCCGGTCGCAAGCTATAAGTATTTGCAATTGTAAAGTTTACAATTTTATTTTATCTCAATTCTTCGAAACTGAACCAGTAACAAGTAACAAACCCTTTTTTTTCCTGCCTGCGGTTATACTGCTAAAATAAACTCATCTTCCGTTCCAATTATTAGAGCTTTGAAGCCAGCATAATCATCAATTTGATATCCATTTAACTTTTCTTGGTTTCTTTGCAATGAGGAACGTCCCACTTTCACTTGTTTCATAAAACTACACAAGCTATGAGGCAAATGGGATAGATGGTTGTTAGTAACTGTAGCCTTTCAAAAAAGGAAAATGCAAAATCCAACTTACCCAGCATTAAAGATAATAGGTGGAAGAAGATATATAAAGAAAAGCTCCTCATTGAAGACCAAGATATGCGAGCTTTTTCCTTTTGTGGTGAGCAGAAGAACAATTCCAGTAAAAAGACCCTGCAAGAAAGGAACCATCAGGAAACCATTGTTCATTAAAAAAAAAAATGCTTGTGCCATCCTTCTTTCAGTTTCATCATCCATCCATTCATTCTGGATCTTATAACAAAAAACTCACAATTGTAAGGGCCGTAATAGACTCGTTAATCCATATGTTTTTCTCCAGTAGATGTCCAATGATAATACAAGTGCAAAGGAGCACAACGAACAAAGTGATAGCATCCACGGATACTTGACCGGACCCTGAACGCATCCTTAATTGCATTAAGACGGAGCCCAAGCCGACCCCCATCGTGCCGCTTCGAATTCAAGTTGATTCCCAGAAGTTAAATGCTGCCCATACAAGGCTGGATAAGTCAATGCATCCTAAACAGCTAAACACAATCAAATCAAAGAGAGAACCTCTAACCCAAACTTAGCTGCTACTCAATATACCCTATTGTGATATACACAGTACGACACGGCATTGCAGAGCAACCAGCAATCCGGAACAATCACAGCCGTCCCCAGAACATCGCATATTGTGAGCATGATGATCGACAATCGGACGACCTCACCGGTCGCCAATCAGAGCAGCACCGACTCACGAGAACTTCACCGACAAGACAAGCACAGACGCGCGAGCATATCAGCAGAAATGAAACAAATTTTTGGTATTCTCCCACCGTGCTTCTTCCATTGTTCAACTCAATCCCAAGCAACGAAGCATCACGCACAAACAAAACAAAACAAGGACGGAAAAAGAAAAGGAATCGGGTGAAAACCGGAGCGCGACTTCACTGCTCCTCTATCGCTCTCCTCCCCCGCGGGAAACTTTGTCGATTTCGTCGTTTCTCGAAGGAGGCAAAAAAGAAAAAGAAAAAGAAAAAGAAAAAAAGAGAGCAGGAAACAAGGAGGAAACTTAGAAGCTAAGACATCGCTCTTCGCCGAGACAAAAGTCACCACTTCTAGAGAGAGAATTATGCTTACCTAAGGCTAAAGCCTCGCTCTGAAGCGCCTTCTTCTACCAAACGCTTGCACCTGCGCGCACTTCTCTTGCGTGTTTTACTGCAACGCGCCAGCAGGAGAAGAGTCGCTGTAGAGGGAGAGAGGGGGGGGGGGGTGAAAATGAAAGACCGCGAAAGAGAATGGGTACTCGTCCGGAAGGAATAGACTGTTCCCGCGAGTACGATCGAAGTCATGCGACGCGCGCTCCTGACCGTCCAATCGACAGATCGAGCTTTACGCAGGGCGGAAGAAAGGAATGGGGGAATCTTTCACGCGATTGACACCGCGTGATCGACCGAACATACACAACGGTCCGTCCGTTCCATATCCCGACTTTCAAATTGACTTTTGCATTTTTTTTTTGACTTTTGCGATCAGTCAATCTTTTTTTTTGTGAAAGAGAATTTCTTACCTGAACTCAACTCCGAAGGGACGACACCCATCAGAACCGTACATCACGTGAGCCTCCTGTGAATCCTGCGTGCAAGCATTTCGTGATTAACGGCCACGATCGAGTTTGCTCTCGACGTTTCCACTTCCAGGAGAGGTGGAACGGTGGACTCTACTCCACGCAATAATCAAATCCGAGTTTTGATTTTTCATTTTTTTCGAATCAAATTCGAGTTTGGGTGGTAAATTTGTAATGTACAAAGATTGTTCTGCTTCGCTATCAATAACAATAACAACTACCTTTCAAATTCTTAGTCTACTTTTTGACCCCCAAAAAAAAAAAAAAAATCTGAGCCTAGTTTCCTCTTCCCACCTAACGGAATGTGGTCCCCACCTTCTCCAAATCTGGTCTTGGATTTTTATCCCTTCTTTTTTTCCCCTCTTTGGGTTTGAGTGTGAGATGAACTTCCGTTGGATAAGATTAATTAGCAGCGTTCCTACGATATGCGCATCGATGACTGTTTAAATGTCTGACGGCCTAGATCTTTCTGAATTGATTGCAAAAAAAAAAAAAAGAACATATTGATGATCGCCATGTGTCAAACTGGTCGATTAACCGGCCGATTAGGCTTGGTCAGTATCGACGAGAGCCGGGAGGTGAGGGGTCATTTTGCCCTCCCGTCAAATCGAGGTGTGTGAGGAGAGGCTCTTTCGACCCCATTTTCCGGTGTTGTGTTCAATTACTCTCGCGTGTTCTAAAGTAAAATGTGCTAATTTACACAACATAGGAAGTCAACTTTTGTGTTCGGTGTTCATTTCCTTGAATTACTATCCTGCCTTCACATCTAATCCATACCCTAAATCTTTAAATCAATAAAAGCATAAAATGTGAAATATGATCTATTTTTACATAATCAACTTTCTAAACTATTCTGGTGATATATGCTCTATTTTACATTTTTTTTTTTGCATGCCCCCGTGCGCACCAATACGAAGTAAAGATGAAAACATTTAGCGAGTGGCTGACAAATTTAGTGCAATATTAACTACTTCTACACTAATTTATATAATATATATAGACACACACACACACACACATATGTATATATATTTATATGTCATCTATTATATATATTTAACAAGTTGGAGTTGGGAGTATATTTATTCTTTTGCCCATCATGTCTCGCTTTATTTAGTTTTTTCGATACGGTCGACATTTGACCAGTAAAATGTTCTTCCGTAGCTCTCGACGGTTGTTTTAATACTTGTCTCTTTGATTATCACATGGCAAGATACATGACATACTTTCGCGGCCTTGTCCGCGTTTGACCAATATGAAAAGAAAGTGTCTCAAATATGAAGATAACACTTATATTTAAACAATAAAGATAAAATAACTCGAAATAAACAATATATCCATTTTGTCCACTTAATTTAACTTTACTCCCCACGTAGTACATGCCGCTGGTCGTGCATTGGACTTATTAATACTTTAATAAGTCCAATGCTCCCCACGTAGTACATGCCGCTGGTCGCCCTCAGCTGGGCTGGCGTCAGGCGAGGGTTACCTCGCCATCTAATGTGATTTGACTGGGGAAGGAAAGGCAAAGCTCGACGGCAGAGAGACAAAATCCCAGTAGTTCTTCAAGCACTCGATCCACTTCTCTCTGACGACCGTGAGCTTCAAATCGTAGTCCCCGGCTATCAAATTGCAGAGACACCCGATCGCGTTTTCCTGGGCCAGAGCAGTCCCTGAGGACGCAAGCCCCAGGAGCACCATCACCGCGTTCTCCTCCATTAAATTCTCCTTAATTTCTAGGAAAGTGGCCAGATTACGTAGGACCCCAGCGGCAGAAGCCTGTGAGCTCGGGATGCCGGCCACGCAGAGGGCAACACAGGCCTTCTCTTTGGCGAATCCACTGCCGGACTCGAGCACGCGAAGCAGGTGGTTCAAGAGCAAGAGCCCCTCGGCAATCAAGACGGGCTTGCTACTATCGACGGTGGAAACCCAGGAGAGGGTGGCGACGGACTTCTCTTTTACCTCGAGAGAGCTGGAATGGAGGAGCTTGACGAGGAGGGGCACAAGGCCCTGAGCGACGGCGACGACGACGTTCTTGTCTTCTTAAGCGAGAAGGGGCAAGAGGGAGTCGAGGACGGAGGTCTTGGAGTTCGGGGCGCCAATCTGGAGGTGTGTGAGGAGGTGGCGGCAGTGGACACGGACGACTTGCGCTTGGAGGAGGAGGAGGAGGTGGTGGTGGTGGGGCGAGGGTCGGGGTAGAGGCCGCTGTTGAGGAGTACATAGCAGTCGTGAAGGTGGCAGAAGAGGAGGGGAGGGAAAAGAAAAAGGGAAAGGGGAATAGAAAAGAGAAAAGAAAATGCAAACAGAAAAATAAAAAAGGAAAATAAAATTGAAACGTTAAAAGACGGAAATGCCCTTTTATCATGCCCTTCTTTGAAACAAACAAGGCACTTCGGGCCCTTTTTTGAAACAAAATCCAATGCAGGTCCTTCTTTGAGAAAATCCAAGGACTTCAGGCACTTAAATGGAATTTCCCTATTTATTATGGATTTTATGACGAAAAACTCACACATGTAAGGGCAGTAATAAACTCGTGATCCATATGTTTTTCTCCGAAATATGTCCAAGGAGCTGTTGGGGAAGAGACTCGTAGTCAGCTTATAAATATGAGGGAAAATCTCATCTTTTGTGCTAACTTGTAGGATGAAAGAGGCCAAGACCATACAACACTAGTATCAGATGTAGGTTACCATCAAGTTCGGGCCCAGGATGGGGCTGGTGGTCGTCGGTTTGTAAATGCGAGAGAATGAGGAAAATACGCCTAGAAAAAAAAATCGAGGCTCTGTTTGTTTTGTGAAAAATGAGACGTTTTTGAAAAATATTTTTCATCATTTGATAAGGAATTTTTTTTAAGTTTTTTAAATATTTTGATTTATTGATTTTTCTTACATTTTTTTCTTTTTCCTTGCCGATCGACGGACCTTGATGATAGGGAGGCTTGGTGAGGAATCTAGCAAGTCTCACCAAGCTCATCACTGAGCTCGTTAGAATCTAGCGAGACTGTGTCACGGGCCGGCAGATTCCTTGGCCGCGGAATAGCCCGTGGGCGCCCAGCTTGCCATGCAAGACCAGGCCAACCATTTTCTTTAGTCATCCATGGAACACTCAAGCGAATATCTTTACCGAATCGAGTCATACCACGTCCAGCTTAACTCGGACGTTTTTTGTATCGAGCGATGACACACTATCTTTAGCACTACGACTGGTTTCGGCCTGCCATGGCCTAATCAGGAGAGCGGCATCAGTTCCCGACCAGTTTGTACACGGGAGGCCAAACCCGCCTTCAGAGCTCTTAAGGAATGTATTCTATCTAATCCTAGAACTCCTAGTACAAACCAATCTAATGCTACTCCCCCAACCCAATCGCTCATTCTCTCTCTACATCGCTCATGAGTTTTGTTTTTGGCATCAACAAGTATCGCTTAAAGGATTTCAAGTGTAGAAGGACCCCACGACACCCATCGTCCGATCCCTTATTTTGTTTTAAGGGTCACGAAACTTCCGGCCCGTGTCATTCTCCCCCACTCATTTTCGTAACGCCCTCGTTGCGGGTTCTGTTGTTTCCTTGCACATATCCCTCTATCGGAGGCGTGCTCACCGAGCAGAACTTTTTCTCCTCAACATTGGTTAGCTTTACGGTTTTTGCTCTATTTGTTTGGAAGGCCTTTCGGGTCGGTCACTTGCACGTTTTCAAGTGTGGCCATGGGCCAACTGCCTTTTTGTTCAGCAGCACCATTTCTAACCCTGAGCTATTTTCTTCCTTTGTTCGGGAGGTCTTTCGGGTCGTCAACCTGGACTTTTTCTCCATTTTTTCTCTGGAAGGCCGTTCGGGTCGTCACCCTGGACTTTTTCTTCCAGTATGTGTTTTAGCTAAACCAACGGAGGGTTTTCCTTGTTTTAAACATGGTAGATGACTCATCTTAAGATTCGCCGAGTATCGTCCAAGAATGTTTTTCCCATTTCAGCGTGAAGTCAGTTTTCCCTATGCCTCCATTGGCATCCCAGAAGCAAATTGAAAGCCGCGCATTGTCCGAGCCTTTTGTTTTTGTTTTGACTCCGGCGATTCACTCTCCGCACTCGTAGGACCGGGAAGACCACAGGTTTCATCCAACAACACACTTACTGAAGGGATTCCTGCTTTGATACCACTTGTCACGGGCCGGCAGATTCCTTGGCCGCGGAATAGCCCGTGGGGCGCCCAGCTTGCCTTGTAAGACCAGGCCAGCCCTTTTCTTTAGTCATCCATGGAACACTCAAGCGAATATCTTTACCGAATCGAGTCATACAACGTCTAGCTTAACTCGGACGTCCTTTGTATCGAGCGATGACACACTATCTTTAGCACTACAATTGGTTTCGACCTGCCATGGGCCATGGGCCATGGCCTCATCAGGAGAGCGGCATCAACTCCCGATCAGTTTATACACGGGAGGCCAAACCCGCCTTCAGAGCTCCTAAGGAATGTATTCTATTTAATCCTAGAACTCACAAACCAATCTAATGCTACTCCCCCAACCCAGTCGCTGACTCTCTCTACATCGCTCATGAGTTTTGTTTTTAGCATCAATAAGTATCGCTTCAAGGATTTCAAGTGTAGAAGGACCCCACGACACCCATCGTTCGATCCCCTATTTTGTTTTAAGGGTCACGAAACTCCCGGCCCGTGTCACTTGACTAGGAGCTCGCCAAATTCTAGTAAGGCTCGAGCTCGTCAGATCTGACAAGCTCGGCCTCGAGCATGTTCGATGCCTTCGACAACATAGGTTTGCGATGATCGATTGCCGACGCCAATAGCCGGAGAATAGTTTGATCGTGGTTGTGGCGGCAGCGAGGATTGTGACCCTGTGAGGCCGCGGCGCATGTAGGCTTCTATTGCTATCGGCGGATGTCCATTGGCGATAGAGGTGGCAAAATGGGTCAAGAACCCATATTCTAACCCATACAATTTAAGAGTATGAGCTATGTAGCACCGATACCTTGGTTAGGTCACCGCGTCAGTATCGGATACCGATACGCAATCGATACGCGTTCGATACGTGGTCAACGCATAACGAGCTTCCAATACGCAGTCAACACCGGCGACACACTAGGGACACGCGTATCGGTGAAGGAGGAGGCGGGAAAGCACAGATCTGGGGAGGCGTGGCGATGGCGAAACAGGGGCGAGGCTTGCCGGATCTGGGTCTTGGATGGCAAAATCGGAAAGGGGAATGTCGCGGGTTGTTCGGCCTCGGAATGAGCTCGAGCGGCGGTCGAGGGAAACTGGCGGCGCGACGCAACAGGTCCCGACGGCGACGAGTTCGACAGAGGCGAGATGAACTCGGCGATGCAGGTGAGGAGTTCGAGCTCCACGGGTCTTGGCAGATTGGACACTCGCAGTTCGCGGTTGGGCCGAGTTTGGCGATCAATGACAGAGTGAGTGGCGACCAGTGGTGTGAGCAGAGATGGAGGCGTGTGTTGACACCTGATTTTTGACCATCTATTATTATGATTTTTATTCTTTAAAATTAATTAAAAATATAAAAAAAAGTCATAAAATCACAAAATCAACTTTGGAAGCCTTGACTTAGCCTCAGGAACCAATTTTGAACAAAAAATATTTTTCGTAATTTTTAATAATTTTTCGAATTTATTTAATTATAAAAATACCCAAAAAATCAGAAACAATACCATCCGTGGTCAGAAAATTACACAAAAATATTCAGAAATTTTATTTTAATTCCCTATTTAATATTTTCATTTTTTATCAGGGAAATTTGTCTCGATTCATGGAGTTCCTTCACAAACATAATCCCGAATCGAGCCTAAAAAATCCTTTTCGAGTCTTTTAATTTTCAATTCTTGGTTTTTATAAGCTATGACATTGGACTCTAAAGTATTGAAATGCAATTGGGTCAATTTGACCTCCAATTTGATCGATTTTAGCCAAAAGGGCTTAATTGCATAAAAATCTTTCAATTTAGTCCCCGGTTTCACAATTTTTGAAATTAAATCTCACACGGGCATACCCATTGAAATTAAACACCTCTACCCTATGTTTTTCATCATGATGAATCCATTGGTGGCCTCAATTTGGACTAATTTGGTCGTTTGGACCTCCGATTAGGCGAAAATCATTTTCGAATCCTAAGGGCAATTTGGGGTTTTCATTAAATTTCAATCAATTGTTTCACAAAAATACCCTTATTTGATAGAAAACATGTCAAGGATTCCGATTTTGCCATCAATTTCATAAAAAGATGTCAAATTGGGGCTCAATTCGGGCGATTTGGTCGAACCGGGCCGGTCGGGTCAGATCCGACCCGACCCGGTCCGACCGGGTCTGCAACTTAGTTGCAGACCATGGCCGGCGAACCAAAAACAGCTTGAGTGGCGCACTTTGGAGGGAAAATGGAGGTTGATTCAGCGCGCAAAAGTGGTCGGCCATGAAGAAGAAAGTGGAGCTGAGTCGACAAGCAACACAATGGTGGAGGTGGGGGTCGCCGGCGGCCATAAAATAATAGGCAAAATCCCCTATAAATAGAGGTCTCGGCCATGGCACCAAGGCGGAAGAGAAAAGAGAGAAAGAAATTTTCTGAGCAAAAACATGAGAGAGGCGATCACTCCAAGCCCTCCTAGACGGTCTACCGGTCGTCGCCAAGGTCTCCGTCGCCATCAACAAGCCCCGGACAGGTCAGTTCTTCCCCTCCGACCGCCATCACGGATGTGCTTGCCATGTGTTCGATAAAATGCCTCGTTGGGCTTTGAATTTTCTAGTCTCGGCCGAGGGTCCCCGATCCTTATTTGTCACGTTTTTCATCTCTAAGCTCCTTTAGAACTAGCCCTAAACCTATTGTGACTCTTATTTTGCATCAAACTACGTTGGAAAACCACGACCGGAGCTCCTCGAGGTATACCCGAGCCGAGAGCTCGGTCCGGCGCAAATGGAGGTTCCCGACCATCGAGGGAACTCAGGTAAGTTCCTCTGACCCATTTAGATGCCAAACGAACGACTAGAATCCAGTTTGAACAAAAAAACAATTTCAAAATTTTCTCGCCGGCGCCGATTCGGGTGAGGGACTTTTTGGGCCGTTTTCCGGCGTGGTTTTTGGTATATGATGGTCATGAGTTGGTTTGGACCTGATGAGGATTAGTTTACTTTCAAAAAAAAGGGAGATTCGGCGACGTTTTCACGTCGGTTTGGGCTTTCCGGCGAAGTGCCGGCGAGGGTCGCCGGAGTTTGACACTGTTCATCGTCTTCCCCGGCGACCCTCCGGCCGGTCAAATGTCAAAGGCTGACGTGGCATGCCACGTGGGCAGCCACGTCAGTTCGGTGGGGCCGGTCCGAGTTTTGTCAAATAATAAAAATGGACGGTCCCGATCGTGATACGTGTCGCGATCTGGAATTTTTGAAAAATTAAAAAAAATGAATTTCAGAATAAATAAATGGTTTTCGGATAAATAAATTAATTTGATCCGACGGTTTAGATTTGGCCGCGGGGCTCTCTGTGGGTCGTCCGATCAAGTCAAAGATCGGGCGCATGAAATGAAGCCACGTGGCACAATAGGAACCGTTAGATCTAGGGATTTTCAGATAATTAAATAAAATGTATAAAAAAATCGAAAAATTAATAAAAAAATAGGAGAATCTTTAAAAAATCAAAACGGCGTCGTTTTAGGCCGGTGCCGACCCGTAAGGTCGGGCCGGGCGCCCGCGAGGCGCGGGTCGGGTCTGACCCGGCCCGGAAAATATTTTTAAATATTAAAAAATTCAGAAAATAATAAAAAATTCAAAAATCAATAAAAAAAATAGAAAATCATAAAAAAATCAAAAAAATTCGGAAAATTCAGAAAAATCTAAAAAATTCCAGAAAATAGGAAATGGCCACATTCAACTGGCCACAACCTGTTTCGGGTCTTTCGGCCCTCGGTCTTTTCAAAAATGACGGTTTTGCCCTTCCGGCTAACCGCCTTCCAAAAAGTTCTAAAAATTCTAGAAAAATCCCAAAAAATAGGAAATGGCCACAATCAACTGGCCAAGGCTCATCCCGGGTGTTTTTGAACCCCGACCCTTCTTAAAATGACGATTTCGCCCTTTGGGGCGAATCGTCTTCCAAAAATTGAAAAAAATAAAAAAATTCCAAAAAATTCCCAAAAATGGGAAATGGCCACAAACAACTGGCCATGGATTATTTTGGGTAATTCGGTATCCAAGTCTTCCAAAAATTGACGATTTTGCCCTTCGGGCTAATCGCCTCCAAATCTTCCCATTTTACCCCGACCCGAAATCACACACTTCCTAAGCCTTCATGGCTATACTAGGAAGCCTTTGATCTGAATTAATGTACATTGATGTGATTTATTTATGTACTTGATTGCGCTTTCATTTAACTTGATTGTGATTGATAGGAACAGTCTTCCAATCTACATGAAACCCTGAATCAAGCCTACCTCACCTAAAATTGCACCTGCATGAAATCTTAAATAGGAAAATCACTCGCGTTAGGTATCGAAAGGGCGTTGGTAATGACACCGACGTAACCAAGTCCCCTAACCAAAAATCTCTGGTTCCGCAGAACTGATCGATCTCTCCCAATCGGTCAGTAAGGTTTCCGGTCTACCATCCAAGAAAGATCAGTGGCGACTCCAAATGCATGCACAATTTGCACATGCCACCACGACCACACTAAAGGTCGAAAGCGATCGACTCTTATCGTCGAATCCTTTGAAAAATACTCCCGCCGCGATTTGGTATGGGCCTGGGAGGGCTCGTGCCGATCAAAGGGCTTGCGATCGGTAATCCATTAGCCGCGTCCGCTTTCGGACGGGTCGCGACAACTGGCGACTCCACTGGGGACATTATTCTAGAACCTATGGTTCTAGACCCCAAGTGGACTTAGGCCGTAATTAAAATGCTGAGTGATATTTCTAACCCTGCAGGCGCTCTTGAATGTGAGGTAAGTCCGCTCATGATAGGTGTTATATGTTTTTGCAGATTGGAGTGATAAGGGGGGGTAGTCTGTGATTAACATTGTCTTATGCAGGTTGGCGTAGGAATGTATGTTATGTGGATGATTTGAAGCGCTGATTGATAAACTGTTGTGCATGACTTACATTGTGATGATCACGACACATGGACACACACAACCGCGCCTAAAACCCCGGGCGCCGCCTATAAGAAAACAATAGAAGGAATTGAAAATGGAATCTCCGTGAGGAAAAACACTAGGTAATCCACTTTTCAATTCCGCTCATTTTGAACTATGGATCGAGCCCCAATGCAACGATAGTTGTGCAATGGAATCTGCTCTTTCTAGAACTCGAGATGGGAGCCTTGGCCTTAGGTTCCAAACCCTTTTGATTTTTAGAATCAAGCCTCACTTGTCTCATGCGCATGTATTTGGATGGTTGGTATACCTAAAACCAAAAAAAGTCATTAAGCGCCACTCATGGTAAGGTCCTGCCTTTTCTATTTAAATTCACTTGCAGCCTTTTATTTCGCACAACATGCTGCATTCATCAAATCCGAGGGTTGAGTCCAATTCCATTTTAGAGTATAGATAGAGTAGAGATGATCTCTCCAAGTCGGTTCCCCATCCTGGACATATTCAAGTATGAGCAACGCGTCATCCGCCATCGGACTGTCGGGACATTCAACGGAGTTTACCCTCTTCGAGCTGTCCAAGGAATGATCCAGTAACCATACCGGAAGTTGAAGGGCATGCGATAACAGCAAATCCGAGACACCTACCGGACATTATCAAAAGGGCATCTGATGAAAACGAAGACCTGAAATAGCCGGACCGAAGACATCAAGCGTTGTCCCCCAAAGACCCGACTTGGGGCATCTCTTTAGGTTATTAAGGGCCACGTTCCAGTCGTCCCTTTTCTTTTATCAAGATCATCGAGTCTGTAAGGAGCACCCGTCTGTGGGTCTCCCATCTATTTTTTACACCTCGATTCCTAAGTCTTGTCTAAGTGTCTTGACATTGGAATGTGACACTGGAATTTCTCTCAATCATTCGGATTTTCCGGTTCAATTGCGTGTCTCACCCAGATGAAATTTTCGTTAGAACTCACACTTGGCATGTTTAACCCAAGTACGAGAATCTAACATTCATTTCATGGTGCGCCGGACATGGAATTGAACCGGTATATAGCATGCATCATTGGTAATCCTTGGTAATTAACTAAAGTCGTCCATGTTTCCTGAATTCAAGAGGAGACATGATATCCAAATTACCTTCGGGAAATCATTTCAATTCGGATGTCCTATCTCTCACCGAATTTAGGACACATTGGAATTACATTTTTATCTTCTTGGAAATTCCACAGATTTTCTGGGGATTTGCCAAAAGTGATAACCATGGATTACGCTCCTTTTAGTTTTATGTTTTCTCTTGAAAAACATCGATAAGAATTTTTCACATGAGGTTAAGGCTTGTGTAAAAGTCCTTATCTTCGTTAATCACAAGAAAGCATAAAATTGAAAGGATTTATGCTTTACTTCCCTTTCTGACATATTCCTGTCATTCGAACATGTAATTTCCAGAATCAAAATCCGAGGACTTGTGTGAAGAATCAGTCACAAGTTAAAATGGACCAGGATGGCATAGAAAAGCGCTTGACCACCCTAGAGAGTTAGTTGGCTTAGGTGTTCGCAATGATGACAGAGATGAAGACACTCATCCTCACCATACAGGGGGTACCCCGACAGTCTTAAAATCTAACCCGACTGTCCGACCAGGGAATCATCAAGAAAAATAGTCAATTGATGAGGGCATTTTTTCCATCTTTCAAGACGTTGAACAACCTGCAATCAAAGGAGCCACATTCAGAAGAGAATTAGCTGTAATCTAATCTCTTTAAATTTGAAAATTTGTTGATTGTGTTTTATTGATCCTCGAGAGTGGTCCTTCAAGAAGATCGAAGCTGGTCGACAACTCAAGCCACATGGATGGATATTTGAAGTCAGACAAAGAAGTCGACTTCTCACCAAGACATCATACTGGGGCAAAGCCCACCAAGATGAAAAGGGACGGGAAACTCCAAACAGCAGATATTCCCAAATTGAAAAGAGAATCGCAAAAATTGTAAAGTGGATCAAAGCAGTCAACTGGGGCAAATCCCACTTAACTAGAGCAAACGCCACCTAACCGGGGCAGCCGGGTCAAGTGTAAAAATGTGTCGTTCCTAATTGATTTTCAATTAGATACCGACATAATATTTCCTATCTTTTCCTCTCAGGTGAAAAACAGGATAAGATGGTCAAAGACAAACGAAGAAAAATTTGTCTTCCCTATAAGACGAAAAGAAATGTGCCTTCAGCAAATGTCACCCATTGGGATTGCAAAAAACAAGATGGATCAAATTGTGGTGATAAAATGAATGGGCCCACTGAAAAATTTTCATCATCTTGGATGCCCGAAGTGACTAGAGCTGGGATGGAAAATCTGTAATCGTTCCAATTAAAATTTCTTGAATAACATTTGACTCGTTCATTCCTATCTTCATGCATACAGGCAAGCATCAAAGGAAGAACAGCCTCAAATAAAGAATGTCTCCTTGGATTGAGCATTTAAAAAGCTTCGAACGGAGAACCCGAGATATAGAGGTCCTTGGCACCTCCGTTTGTCTTAAAAGCAATGATCGTAGTGCTATCAGTGAAACCCTTAATGAGCTACTTGAGGATCGGAAATGCTCGTTCCTATGCAATTCCCAGAATAATTCTCAGCAAAGTCAGATTATGCGGTAGATGTACACAAGAAAGCTGCGCTTCTAAAATCAGTGCCAGTACCGTCTGAAGGGCGGAGCATATATCATCATGTGAAGCTTGCTATCATTACAGATTAGATTGAGTCTCGAGGTTGATAATTTCCAGGTCCCGCTGCACCGAAAGCAAGAAGAGGAAAAACTTAGCATTAAACCTTGGCGTTTTGTTGTTGTCGTGGAGAATCAGCAGCCATCGAGCTCCAATCGTCAACAACACTCGAAGGCTACCTACACCGAATGTTGTAGGCGGCCCCTCAGTTGAAAGCTTCAAGGACACATCAAGTGGCGGACAAGATGCAGCGCCGATTGAAATATGAGGCACGCGTGAATCTAAAAGGATCGACCTTCATCCGTTGAAAGACAATATCTTCATGCCGCGCTGATTGCATCAGAGAGAAAAGGAAAGGTTCTCCACTTGAAGAACCAGAAGCTTACCCCTCCAAAGCTTTTCTCTGAAACATTCAAACAATCCCCAGAGTTCACTATAATGAGTCACCACTAGTTTCGGGACGAGACTCATTTATCTGGGGCAACCTCAAAACTTGTCGAGGCATTTCCTTCGTCAATCCTCTCTCCTGAGGTTACCATTGATCTGCGGATATGCTGAAGATTGGAGGGAAAGACACGCTTCCAGCCCAGACGTTAACAGAAGCTCCCTGCCCTGAGAGTCTGCGAGTCATGGCCATCGATGGCAATCCAGTCTCTCTCTCAGTGCTCATCGTTGTGTTGAGAAAATGCCAGTATAAGGTTATAGGCCGAACAAGAGCAACTGAAGCCTTAAAAGCGCTGAAGCGGAATATGGGCAGGTTTAACATCGTCGTCACTGCCACGACGGTGTTCGACATGCGCGTCCTTGATCTTATAAAAGTCGTCAGTTCCGAAATGGACATGCCGATCGTCATCATGTCAGCAAGTGATGATCAGTCGTTTATAACGAAGGCCATACTGCATGGAGCTCATGGTTTCATAAGGAAGCCGGCCCAGGTCCGAGTGCTTCAAAATCTGTGGCAGCATGTGGTAAGAAAACAGTTGCACGAGCAAGGCGGCCATGATCAAGGTGACGACGCCGTTGTGGGGCGCAAGAAGACAAGGTTCGATTGGTCCCCGGATCTTCATCGCAAGTTTGTTGATACAGTCCAACAGCTAGGGGTCAATTCAGCATACCCGAGGCGTATAATGGAGATCATGAATGTACCATGACTCGCCAGGAGTAGCATCGCGAGTCACCTCCAGAAATACAGAAGAGAACTGAGAGATCACAATGCAACTCTAAGTCAAGAAGGTCAAAACGAAGCTGATTCAAGCCTGAACGATAGGCAACCAATACAGACTCCTTGGTTTGGACATCTACCTTCCACTGGTACCCTTCCTAGGGTCAATCAGGTCACCGGGCCACATATTCAAGAACCAAATTTTTCAACTACACAGTTCAAACATATGACTCTCGACGAGCATATGTGGGGTAGCTCTCAGCATATTCCCCTCTCTAATTTCCAAATGGAGGACGTCGACCACGGTATGCTAGCTTATCCTGCCTATTTACACCTAGGTAATGATGGAAGCTCCAGCTCGAATCAGATGGCCTATGGCGAAAACATTAAGAGATATCCATCGCCGAGGATTGATGCGGCTCAATTCGAACATCAATTGCCTGAAGAATCAAGAGATTATCTGGATAACGAGCTCATTGTCATGGTTAATCAGTTTAAAGCTGAATATCCTCCACCAAGCTGATCCAAGAAGGCAATTATGTATCCGGTTCAAGACGCAACTAGTAGAACCCTCAAGGGAAGCAGGCCTAATATGCATGACCTAATATGCTATTAAGTTTTTGTTGCTAAGTCCTCAGGTTGTATATTCCTTTTAATGTCTGAAGCTAATCTTGTATAAAGACTAACGCCACCCGCGAGCATCGTCATGCTCAAGTGCGACAATCCCATTTTAGATTAGACTCAAGGCAAATCAATTCAACGCCGTGAAGAGAAGCGTCGAAAATACTTCACGTATGGAAATACGGGTAAAGCCCAAGCAAAACTCATGGGAACGGGTTTCCCCATTTGCTTCGAAGAAGCCAAGTGGGGGCAAACTCTCATAAACCCCATGAAAGCACATCAGACCAGGGTTATCAAACCCAGAGATGACAAACATCAAGACAAGCATCACCTAGCTGTGATAAGTCACGCCTAACTGGGGCAAGTGAATTAATTTTCCACTGGACAAAGAATGACGTCTCTCCTTTGGCAAAATCAATGGACGCAATTGCAGAGTCGACCACATCGGAATTAAACCCCGGGATACCAACCTGGGTGAACGGTAACTTTGTATCGTTCCAACTTGATCTCCGAAGATCCCATGCTTAACATGAGTTTTTTCTCATTTGGCAGAAAATTGGTGGCGTCAGAAAGCCACAAAAGAAAGGATCTCACCGACATGGAGGCGAAAAGAAATATCAGTTTTAGGAGGCAGGTTGCCAGGAAATGGAATCTTGGAAAATGACGTAGAATATGTCCAAAAGCACAAATCGATCTCATCCGGTGTAAATCCTAGAGAAAGATTTGTTCCCAGCCCGCTGGATGACATGGCCACAAGCTAGATGGCCAACTTCTGCGGACCTCACGCGAAGCGAGAGTAAAGCAGTATCGTTTCGATTTATCTTGAATTTCGGAACTCAAACTAACCCTTAATGTTTATCGTTGACAGGGATTCGCCTCAGGATGGACAGAAAATTATCAGCATCAAAAAGTCGCAAAAAAAAACAAAAAAAAAAGAACTCGCCGATAGGGAAGCAAACAAAGCTATCAACCTTGGAAGTCAGGACTCCAAGAAATGGTCTTTGATTATAAGACCCAGTGGATGATGGAGAGATCATGGCCACAAGATAGAGGGCCAAATTCTGCAAGCCGCGCGTTTGTGTTCAAATGGAAACACAAAGCAAGAACAAGGATGTATCGTTCCAATTTGCCTTGAATTTTGGAACGCTAACTGACACCCAATTCCCGTCTTTGACAGGGGATCGCCATCAAGGCGAAATAGGTTTTCACATCCCATGTATTACCCGTTGGAACCCATGACCAAGGGTAAGATGTATCGTTCCAAGTTTTCGAAAAATTCTTGAACATACAATGACATGTTTCTTTTACATTTTCAGGGATCTACAGCCACGGTGGACAGGTAAGTATCCCTTTCCTCAACCCATTGAAGATGTTGAATAAAAAATAGAGAAGAAAAGAAAAGCTTTCAGAATCTAATGTCTAGAGAAGACATAGAATTCTAACTTCATTGGCATTCATGTTTTGAAACAGGAGGTTGTCTGAACATGAATAAGAACATGCATTGTGCACCATAAAATCCCCTTGACGGGTAAAATTTTTGGAGAAAGCGAAAGAGATCTTTCCAATCAAAAGTTGTTCAAAACTTTCAAAAGGACGTTTTCTCAAAAGACGAGAGGCAAAATCCAAACACGTCCTATACACACTTGAGAGAGAAGTGGAGCGAATCAGACAGCAAAATCTGGACCTACGGAAGTAGGGACCATTCGCAGCAATTACATGGATTGGGACGACGGAGGCATTCGTTTCTTATCCCCAAACACTACAGGTGACCATTGACAACCCCTTTGAACGGCGGTTTTCATTCTCAACCCTGTCCAGAACCACCCCACATCGGGGCAAAAAGGGAGCAAGTCCAGCAGCATCGGGAGAAAATGGTTAGAAATTTTCTTGCTCGGACTAACATTAATCTTTGTGTGTTGTTTATATGGTAATCCAAATGCCATAGGATGACGAGAAGCATTCATTTCTCTATCCCACACACAATATCCTTTGCACAGCCAAGTTGAGCCTGCAAATTCATTTCATGAACCCATTGGTGATCATTCCAAGACAGATGTAGCACCACTTCAAAAATGGAAGAGTTCAAGACTCGGAGATTACGAAGAGGATTCCCGGGCTGATATTTAAAGCATGTTTGGACTTTCTATGTCTAACATGATCCCATCAAGGATGAGGAGAACCGGGATTTCAAAGAAAAAATAATAATAATAATCCCTAGCATCAAGAAAAAGCAAAGTGCCTGGTAAAAGCAAGGCAGATGTTTGTGTAAGTTGTTTGATTGATCCACAATGAAGCCTGGATGGGAAAAGAGGAAATTCCTGAAGAAGCCAAATCCAAAAACACAGAACAAAGACATAGAGAGAGTCGGTCTCTGAATGCAACAAGAGACGCTCTCTAAAGAGCTGGTGCATACCTCAAAATCAATTGCGCGCCTCAAAGACTAAAGATGCAGAAAGGAAATGACAGGAGGCAAATCAGCAATGATCACCGATGTCAAACCCGTCACGAATTCTGGGCCAAAACAAGCCTTTTTCGGTCCCCAATCCTACCAATGTTACAACCCTGAAACAGTCTTCTCTGACTAAGACACTTGGGTTAACATATAGCTTAGCTCGAAGAAGTACGAGCAAGACTATTTTTTTCTCATTTTGCAGGGTTCTTGACTTGTAAACCCGGAGCAGATGGTGAAGACTTTCATTCAATAGCCTCGACTCCAAAGCGGGTCCCCCTTGAAAACCAATAACCAAGCCCAACATTACGGTCCCGTGGAAGACCTCCCGACCGGTCAAAATGTATGCGCTGCGAATGAGCCTAAAACCTAGGCACATGTTAGTAGGGAATTGAGTGCATCCCCTATAAAAATCATTACCTCAAAACAGGTGAGAAGACCTCCTTGTCGAGAAATATTCCAATTGATGTTTTGAATAAACTCTTTTTGGAATTTTCAAACTTTTGATCCAGATTTTCTGTGCAAGGGATTTGTGATCACATTTGCATGATGCAAGAATACTTTGGATAACCTCCAGCATCAAAATGCACATTTCACGATTAAAACTTAAGTCATGCGGTTTTTGTCAAATGGACAGCCGTAGTCTTCCCAAAGATTACTAACGTCTTCTTGGTGAAGAAAAATCTTTCAGGCTCAAACTTCTGCAGGATACCTGGAGAACCCAGCTCCCAGAATGTCGCCTCAACAGACCCAAGTGAAGCTTTGTTAAGATAAAATCTTTCACTGCCTCAAAACTGAATTCCCGACAAATTTCGAGATCTTTCAAAAGAAGGGATGAGGATAGAACCCTTTTTCAAAAGAAGTCGGCAAACTATCCCAGCAGACGTGGAGAACCCTCGTTCCGGGACCCTTTTTCAAAATCAAGCAGTCCTAGCTTGACGTGGAGAACCCTCGTCCTAGGACCTCTTTTCAAAATATCAAACAGTCCCGGCGGACGTGGAGAACCCTCGTTCCAAGACCCATTTTTAAAAATATCAAACAGTCTCAGCGGACGTGGAGAACCCTCGTCCCAGGACCCATTTTCAAAATATCAAAAAGTCCTATCAGACGTGGAGAACCCTCGTCTTTGGACCCCTTTTCAAAAATCAAGCGATCCTAGCATGACCTGGAGAACTCTCGTCTCAGGACCCTTTTTCAAAAATCAAGCGGTCCTAGCATGACGTGGAGAACCCTCGTCCCAGGACCCCTTTTCAAAAATCAGACAGTCTCATCGGACGTGGAGAACCCTCGTCATGAGACCCCTTTTCAAAAATCAAGTGGTCCTAGCATGACGTGGAGAACCCTCGTCCCAGGACCCCTTTTCAAAAATCAGGCAGTCCTAGCATGACGTGGAGAACCCTCGTCCCAGACCCCTTTTCAAAAATCAGGCAGTCCTAGCATGACGTGGAGAACCCTCGTCCTAGGACCCATTTTCAAAGAAAGAAATGAACCCCTGGTATGGTGAGTCAGAAGCCGCAAAGGGAGAAATGAAAACCTGGTATGGTGAATCAGAAGCCACGAAGGAAAGAAAAGAAACCCCTGGTATGGTGAGTCAGAAGCCACAAAGGGAGAAATGAAAACCTGGTATGGTGAGTCAGAAGCCACGAAGGAAGAAATGAAAACCTGGTATGGTGAGTCAGAAGCCACGAAGGAAAGAAAAGAAACCCCTGGTATGGTGAGTCAGAAGCCACGAAGGAAGAAATGAAAACCTGGTATGGTGAGTCAGAAGCCACGAAGGAAGAAATGAAAAACCTGGTATAGCGGATCAGAAGCTACGAAGGGAAAATTGAAGACCATGGTATAGCGGACTAGAAACTACTAATGGAGAAGTGAAACCCCTGGTATAGCCTAAAGGGTCGAAATAAGGTAGAAACTGCCTAAAGGGTCAAAATAAGGTAGAAACCGCCTAAAGGGTCAAATCAAAGGTAGAAACCGCCTAAAGGGTCAATTCAAGGTAGAAACCGCCACAAGGGTCAAATCCAGGTAGATACCGCCTAAAGGGTCAAATATGGTAGAAACCGCCACAAGGGTCAACTCATTGGTAAATACCGCCGTAAGGATCAACGCAAAGGTCCGATCCACCATACGGATCAAATTCCTTGGCAAATCCGCCAGCGTGGGATGCGCCCTTCTCAGGTTCCTACCAGTTAGGAGTCCCATAATGGTATGACCTACCACACAAGTCGGAGCTTAATCTCCCTAGGATATTCTGAATGACGAGTCCTAGGTATCTGCTTGAAAGTCGCCACAACCGGCAGCATCTGACAGGTGAGCTTCAGGTAAGCCTCTCTCACTCCGGCCCATGTTCGAATTGCAAGAGTAAACCGGTGATTAATTTGAGCATTCATCAAAAGACTTAAGGGTCCGATGTCATAGCGTTTCTTTTCCCCAGTCAAGTCGGTTAAGATTCAGGTGTCATTTTGTCTTTGAGAGAAACCTCTAACGAGATTCCTCTCAAAGAGGGGCGTGTGTTGACACATGATTTTTGACCATCTATTATTGTGATTTTTATTCTTTAAAATTAATTAAAAATATAAAAAAAAGTTATAAAATCACAAAATCAACTTTGGAAGCCTTGACTTAGCCTCAGGAACCAATTTTGAACAAAAAATATTTTTCGTAATTTTTAATAATTTTTCGAATTTATTTAATTATAAAAATACCCAAAAAATCAGAAAAAATACCATCCGTGGTCAGAAAATTACACAAAAATATTCAGAAATTTTATTTTAATTCCCTCTTTAATATTTTCATGGAGTTCCTTCACAAACATAATCCCGAACCGAGCCTAAAAAATCCTTTTCGAGTCTTTTAATTTTCAATTCTTGGTTTTTATAAGCTATGACATTGGACTCTAAAGTATTGAAATGCAATTGGGTCAATTTGACCTCCAATTTGATCGATTTTAGCCAAAAGGGCTTAATTGCATAAAAATCTTTCAATTTAGTCCCCGGTTTCACAATTTTTGAAATTAAATCTCACACGGGCATACCCATTGAAATTAAACACCTCTACCCTATGTTTTTCATCATGATGAATCCATTGGTGGCCTCAATTTGGACTAATTTGGTTGTTTGGACCTCCGATTAGGCGAAAATCATTTTCGGATCCTAAGGGCAATTTGGGGTTTTCATTAAATTTCAATCAATTGTTTCACAAAAATACCCTTATTTGATAGAAAACATGTCAAGGATTCCGATTTTGCCATCAATTTCATAAAAAGATGTCAAATTGGGGCTCAATTCGGGCGATTTGGTCGAATCGGGCCGGTCGGGTCAGATCCGACTCGACCCGACCCGGTCCGACCGGGTCTGCAACTTAGTTGCAGACCATGGCCGGCGAACCAAAAACAGCTTGAGTGGCGCACTTTGGAGGGAAAATGGAGGTTGATTCAGCGCGCAAAAGTGGTCGGCCATGAAGAAGAAAGTGGAGCTGAGTCGACAAGCAACACAATGGTGGAGGTGGGGGTCGCCGGCGGCCATAAAATAATAGGCAAAATCCCCTATAAATAGAGGTCTCGGCCATGGCACCAAGGCGGAAGAGAAAAGAGAGAAAGAAATTTTCTGAGCAAAAACAGGAGAGGCGATCACTCCAAGCCCTCCTAGACGGTCTACCGGTCGTCGCCAAGGTCTCCGTCGCCATCAACAAGCCCCGGACAGGTCAGTTCATCCCCTCCGACCGCCATCACGGATGTGCTTGCCATGTGTTCGATAAAATGCCTCGTTGAGCTTTGAATTTTCTAGTCTCGGCCGAGGGTCCCCGATCCTTATTTGTCACGTTTTTCATCTCTAAGCTCCTTTAGAACTAGCCCTAAACCTATTGTGACTCTTATTTTGCATCAAACTACGTTGGAAAACCACGACCGGAGCTCCTCGAGGTATACCCGAGCCGAGAGCTCGGTCCGGCGCAAATGGAGGTTCCCGACCATCGAGGGAACTCAGGTAAGTTCCTCTGACCCATTTAGATGCCAAACGAACGACTAGAATCCAGTTTGAACAAAAAAAACAATTTCAAAATTTTCTCGCCGGCGCCGATTCGGGTGAGGGACTTTTTGGGCCGTTTTCCGGCGTGGTTTTTGGTATATGATGGTCATGAGTTGGTTTGGACCTGATGAGGATTAGTTTACTTTCAAAAAAAGGGAGATTCGGCGACGTTTTCACGTCGGTTTGGGCTTTTCGGCGAAGTGCCGGCGAGGGTCGCCGGAGTTTGACATTGTTCATCGTCTTCCCCGGCGACCCTCCGGCCGGTCAAATGTCAAAGGCTGACGTGACATGCCACGTGGGCAGCCACGTCAGTTCGGTGGCGCCGGTCCGAGTTTTGTCAAATAATAAAAATGGACGGTCCCGATCGTGATACGTGTCGCGATCTGGAATTTTTGAAAAATTAAAAAAAATGAATTTCAGAATAAATAAATGGTTTTCGGATAAATAAATTAATTTGATCCGACGGTTTAGATTTGGCCGCGTGGCTCTCTGTGGGTCGTCCGATCAAGTCGAAGATCGGGCGCATGAAATGAAGCCACGTGGCACAATAGGAACCGTTAGATCTAGGGATTTTCAGATAATTAAATAAAATGTATAAAAAAATCGAAAAATCAATAAAAAAATAGGAGAATCTTTAAAAAAATCAAAACGGCGTCGTTTTAGGCCGGTGCCGACCCGTAAGGTCGGGCCGGGCGCCCGCGAGGCGCGGGTCGGGTCTGACCCGGCCCGGAAAATATTTTTAAATATTAAAAAATTCAGAAAATAATAAAAAATTCAAAAATCAATAAAAAAAAATAGAAAATCATAAAAAAATCAAAAAAATTCGGAAAATTCAGAAAAATTCTAAAAAATTCCAGAAAATAGGAAATGGCCACATTCAACTGGCCACAACCTGTTTCGGGTCTTTCGGCCCTCGGTCTTTTCAAAAATGACGGTTTTGCCCTTCCGGCTAACCGCCTTCCAAAAAGTTCTAAAAATTCTAGAAAAATCCCAAAAAATAGGAAATGGCCACAATCAACTGGCCAAGGCTCATCCCGGGTGTTTTTGAACCCCGACCCTTCTTAAAATGACGATTTCGCCCTTTGGGGCGAATCGTCTTCCAAAAATTGAAAAAAATAAAAAAATTCCAAAAAATTCCCAAAAATGGGAAATGGCCACAAACAACTGGCCATGGATTATTTTGGGTAATTCGGTATCCAAGTCTTCCAAAAATTGACGATTTTGCCCTTCGGGCTAATCGCCTCCAAATCTTCCCATTTTACCCCGACCCGAAATCACACACTTCCTAAGCCTTCATGGCTATACTAGGAAGCCTTTGATCTGAATTAATGTACATTGATGTGATTTATTTATGTACTTGATTGCGCTTTCATTTAACTTGATTGTGATTGATAGGAACAGTCTTCCAATCTACATGAAACCATGAATCAAGCCTACCTCACCTAAAATTGCACCTGCATGAAATCTTAAATAGGAAAATCACTCGCGTTAGGTACCGAAAGGGCGTTGGTAATGACACCGACGTAACCAAGTCCCCTAACCAAAAATCTCTGGTTCCGCAGAACTGATCGATCTCTCCCAATCGGTCAGTAAGGTTTCCGGTCTACCATCCAAGAAAGACCGGTGGCGACTCCAAATGCATGCACAATTTGCACATGCCACCACGACCACACTAAAGGTCGAAAGCGATCGACTCTTATCGTCGAATCCTTTGAAAAATACTCCCGCCGCGATTTGGTATGGGCCTGGGAGGGCTCGTGCCGATCAAAGGGCTCGCGATCGGTAATCCATTAGCCGCGTCCGCTTTCGGACGGGTCGCGACAGCGTGAAGGTTGCGGATGGAGGGGGAAAGGTTGCTTAGGTTGGTCGCAGACTCAGAGAAGCAGAAGGAAGGAAGAAGAAAGAAGAAGAAGAAGAAGAAGATTGGGGATGGGGTCGCGCGTCCATCGAGGAAAGAGAGAGAGAGAGAAAAAAAAAACCTAGGGAAGAGGAAGTGAAGGGCTGATGTCATGAGGGCGGCAATAATTATATTTACTATTATAAAAATAATAATTTATCATATACATATATAAATATATATTTAATACAATGTATCCCCGACGTGTCAGATTTTTCTGTTTTTGAGAAATGACGTATCGGCGTATCATGTCCGCATGTCGGTATCGGTATCGGTGCTACTTAGAGTGTGAGTCATAAATGAATTGCTTAATATACTGAAGTGGATCATAAATGATTATTTAATAACTTAATAGGTCTAAAATGGATGGTAAAGAGTGGACTTCAACTGTTGGAGAGTGAAAGCCACCAACGTCTTTTGCTTTGCTCCAGATCTTCCTCTGACATCTGTGTGTTAAACATGACAAACACACGAATTTCAATGGAGGCATAGCCTGTTCGGAGGGCCTAAAATGATCCTAGAAATAAGGGGAAAAAAAAAGCAACAGTTGAAGTCCAAGTACAAGCCTTGGTTTTTTTTTTTTTTTTAAAGTGCAAGCTTGGCTGCGTGAGCACTCTCCTCACGCTTTAAATCAAGGGCAATTTTCCTAATTAATGTTTTTTTAAAAAAAATTACCAAAATAATACTAAAATAAAAATAATTACCAAATTGGGTGCCAATCGGCGGTTTTGGAAGTTGGGCCGCATTCGGCGTCCCAACCGTCGATTGGCAACCACAATCGGCACTTGGGCTGCCGATTGGGGCCCCAATTTGAATATGGGCCCCAATCGACGGCCCAGCTTCCTCATTCAAGCCCCAATCAGCGGCCCAATCGCCGATTGGGGCCGCAAGCCATTTTTTTAATTTTAATTATTTAATTTATATTTTCTTTTTTATAAAAGTAATTATTAAATAATAAATTATATTGAAATTACGTAAATTTTGAGAAAAAAAAACAAGCACTACATAGTTCATATTCCACCATTAAAATTTACTTTTAATTTATATTTTTTTCATAAAAGCTGCAATTAAATAATAAATTATATTAAAATGATATAAAATTTAAGAAAAAAAAAGAACAAGCACTACATAATTCATATTTCACCATTAAAATATAATTTTAATTTATATTTTGTATATTATCAATTACATAATAAATTATATTGAAATTACGTAACTTTGAGGAAAAAAAAGACAAGCACCACATAATTCATATTCCACCATTAAAATTTACTTTTAATTTATATTTTGTATAAAAGTTTCAATTAAATAATAAATTATGTTAAAATTACGTAAATTACGTGGGAAAAAAAAACAAACACTGCATAATTCATATTCCACCATTAAAATTTACTTTTAATTTATATTTTTTATAAAAGTTTCAATTAAATAATAAATTATATTAAAATTACGTAAATTACGAGGGAAAAAAATAAGCACTGCATAATTCATATTCCACCATTAAAATTTACTTTTAATTTATATTTTTTTATAAAAGCTGCAATTAAATAATAAATTATATTAAAATGATATAAAATTTCAGAAAAAAAAAGAACAAGTACTACATAATTCATATTTCACCATTAAAATATACTTTTAATTTATATTTTGTATATTATCAATTACATAATAAATTATATTGAAATTACGTAACTTTGAGGAAAAAAAGATAAGCACCACATAATTCATATTCCACCATTAAAATTTACTTTAAATTTATATTTTGTATAAAAGTTTCAATTAAATAATAAATTATGTTAAAATTACGTAAATTACGTGGGGAAAAAAAACAAACACTGTATAATTCATATTCCACCATTAAAATGTCTCGCGCTCCTTCCTTCCCTCATTTTCATCTGAAGCTCTTGCGGTCCGCTCGTTCCTCACTTTCGTGCTGTTGTTTCAATATTTTTTTATCATAATGTTTGTTGCGCTATTGCTCCCTCACTAAGTTTTCGCTGGTGCTTTCCGACGCAGTAAGTGTATAGCACAGTTGTTGTTATTTATATTGTTAATATATTTGTTGTGTTTGAGGAAAAAATAACGTTTTGATCTGGTGTTTTCTATTAGCAGGTTAAGCTTGTAAATTTGGTGCGTGATTTATTTTGAAAATTTGAGGTAAATTTCATTGTAATTATTTTTGACATTTTCGTAAGCATAAATTTATTTATTTGATTTTTATTTATATCTGCATCATTTGTGTAACTTATAGGTGTTATTAATAATATTTTTTAAATTTGGTCAAATGTTATGATAATAATTATAATGTGTACTGGATTTTTATGTAGTCGTTAATAATTTTTACTGCTTGACGAGTTCAAAATGAATTTGTCAACTAAAAAAAAAGATAAAATGGCACGAGAAGTGTGGGCGGGGTTCGAGCTGGTCCGAAAAAATATACATAGAAAATGATAAAACTCGAGTAAATAAGTAATTTGTATATTAAAGACTGATTAAAAATTTGTTCAAAACATCATAGAATACTTTTAAAAATTTGGCAAGAAATTTATAAATACAAAAAAAAACATGTTAAATTAGTATAATTTGATCTGGTGTTTTCTATTGATAGGTTAAGCTTGTTAATTCGGTGCGTGATTTATTTCGAAAATTTGAGGTAAATTTCATTGTAATGATTTTTGACATTTTCGTAAGCATAAATTTATTTATTTTATTTTTATTTATATCTGCATCATTTGTGTAACTTATAGGTGTTATTAATAATATTTTTTGAATTTTGTCAAATGTTATGATAATAATTATAATGTGTACTGGATTTTTATGTAGTCGTTAATAATTTTTACTGCTTGACAAGTTCAAAATGAATTTGTCAACTAAAAAAAAAAGATAAAATGGCACGAGAAGTGTGGGCGGGGTTCGAGCCGGTCCGAAAAAATATACATAGAAAATGATAAAATTTGAGTAAATAAGTAATTTGTATATTAAAGACTGATTAAAAATTTGTTCAAAACATCATAGAATACTTTTAAAAATTCGGCAAGAAATTTATAAATACAAAAAAAAACATGTTAAATTAGTATAATTTGATCTGGTGTTTTCAGAAATTACAATTTGATCCTCGAACTTTTGAGAAATTATATTTTGGTCCTCAAACTTTTGCAAAATTACACACCGATCCTCGAACTTTTGGGAAATTTTATTTTGGTACTCGAACTTTTGGTAAATTACAATTTGGTCCTCAAACTTTTGGAAAATTACAATTTGGTCCTCGAACTTGTGGGAAATTACAATTTGATCCCCGAACTTTTCAGAAATTATAATTTGGTCCTCGAACTTTTGGTAAATTACAATTTGATCGTCAAACTTTTGGAAATTTATAATTTGATCCTCACACTTTTTGGGAAATTACGAATTGATCCTCAAACTTTTGGGAAATTTTAATTTGGTACTCGAACTTTTTGAAAATTATAATTTGGTCCTCAAACTTGTGGGAAATTACAACTTGTGGGAAAGTTCGACGACCAAATTAAAATTTGGTCGGATGATGAAAGTTTCTCATTGTGAGTATTAGATTAATATGTACGGCATGAATATTTATTTACTTATATACTTGAAATAATTTGTAATATTTTTATTTAACAGAATGTCGACAACATCTTTTGCGATTGTGTTTTGGGGAGGCTGAGTAGTTCAAAATGAACATGGACATGGTTACGAAGGGGGACAATCTACCATGTTCGAGTTTGCGAACATATCCACATTCGATGAGTTACGTGCTACGATTGAGAGCGCGTTGAATCTAATAGGGAACCAGTACATTGACAGGCTGATATGTAAATATCCAGTTGTAGCATATAATTATGTTACATACGAAATGACGGAGGTGCATAATGATGGTACGGTTACGATGATCCAGCAGTATGCACGTCAGGCTGGTATATTGGGAATTTCACAGTTTTATGCAATTGTAGCTGAACACCAAATGCTACATGATTATGAGGAAGGTTTTAATGTTGGTCAAGACGAACAAGGTGTGCATAATGAGTACATGCATTGGGATGATGATGCTTATGATGACGATGATAGTGATAATGATGATCATCATAACGATATTGATGATGAAGAAAATATTGATGAAGAAGATGATGCTTGGATGGACACTGCTGACAGCGATGAACAGGATGTCGGAGGAGACGGCGACGAGCAAGATGTCGAAGGTGACAGCTATGAAGAAGATGTCGAAGGTGATGATATAAAGGCTTACTACAACACCCATTGTAGTGATCCCATTACGCCGTTCGTACGTCCAAAGCCCTATTCAGAGATTGATTTTGATTTGATGCGAGACGATACAACCGCGAAGCCGGGCGGCAGCGTATTTGATCCCGCGAAAGAATTTTCCATTGGCATGTTATTTTCATCGTGGGACGCAGCGCAGTCGGCTGCGAAAGAATACTCTATTAGAAGAAATCATAAGTTTTGTTGCAATGTCACGAATCGGACATAATATGTGATAATATGTGGTAATATGAATGGAGCGTGCCATTGGAGGCTCCGCGCGACTACCAAAGGCGTTGGCTCGTTTTGGAAAATAGCTAAGTACAATGGGCCACATACATGCATTAATCCGCCATTGTCACGGGATCATCGGCACGTTGATCAAAAATACATCTGCAGCTTTATAGAACCAATGATCGATGCCCAACCAGATATCAAAATCAAGCCACTCATGGCCGAAATTCGTGACAAACTGAACTTCCAACCTAGTCACCGTAAAACCTGGAAGGCCAAACAAATGGCGATTGCCAAAATTTATGGAGGATGGGATGAGTCATACGGTAGATTGAGAAAGTACATGAAAGAAATGGAACGTAATAATCCAGGTTCTCATTTTGTTATCGAGGGTAAGGTGAAACAAGATCAGAGCTGTATGCTTTTCGACCGGATGTTTTGGACGTTCCAGCAGACGATTCAAGTCTTCAAGTTATGTCGTCCTGTGATATTTATCGATGGCACTCATTTGTACGGGAAATACAAAGGAACGCTTCTTTGTGCGGCCACACTTGATGGCAACAATCACATTTTCCGTTTGGCATTTGCTGTGGTTGAAATAGAAAATGTAGACAATTGGAAGTGGTTTATGCATATGTTGCGGCGATATGTGATCGGGAGGAGAGAAATTTGTGTGATATCAAACAGGCATGCCGGGATTCAACAAGCAATGGACACAATATGGTGGCGTCCTCCACATGCCTATCATAGATTTTGCATTCGGCACCTTGCGAGCAACTACAACAAACAATTCAAAAATGCCGAAGGGAAAAAACATATTCGGATGGCAGGTAAGATTTGCAATTTTGTAAATTTCACGAAAGTGCGTGTTCATAAATTTGAATGTGAGTTACTAATTATTAGTGCAATGTACAGCTTACGAGTATCAAAAGCGCAAGTTCGATTGGCTTATGAGCCGAATTAGGCAGTTTGACCGCGAAACAGCTGAATTGTGTGATCAGCTCCCAAAAGAAAAATGGACAAGAGCTTATGATGAAGGGAAGAGATATGGTTCGATGACGACGAATCTAGTTGAATCAGTTAACGGGATGCTGAAGGGTTTTCGTGGGCTGCCAATAACAGCCATGGTGGAAAACATATTCTATCAGTTAAATCAATATTTTGACACGAGACGAACCACATACACGTATCAGTAGGCGGAAGGATTTCGATATACGCATTTTGTGGGTGAGGCTCTCCGGAAATCCAGTCAAAAGGCAAATGGGCATCAAGTTAGATGTTTCGACTCTGAAAGAGGGATTTTCAAAGTGAGAACTGCAAGTGATAGAACAAGAGGATCAGGGGGCCACAAACAGGTAGTGAACTTACATGAACGAACATGCTCATGTGGGAAATTTGACCAGCTGAAAATCCCATGTTCCCACGTAATCGCAGCATGTCAAGCATCTGGAATTGACCACAACATGTACGTAAATGAATGTTATAGTTGGCCAAAACCCGTCAGTGCTATCACTACTCGTTTGTGCCGTTGGGAGATCCTTATTACTGGCATGAGGATAATGAGCTGCCATTAGTGCCAGACCCGGTTCGTCTTCATCCGAAAGGAAGGCCCCGTGCATCACGAATAAGAAATGAGATGGACTGGACAACGCCAAGTACATTGCGTGTCCATTGCGGAAACTGTGGCAAATTAGGGCACAATAGGCAAACTTGTAGACATAGACCGTCTCAACAGTAGCTCGCATTTGTTCGATGAACTTTTTGTAATGAAACTATATTATTATTGGATCGATATTTATTACGTAATTTTTTCTATAACAAATATGTGAAATTTTCATAAATTATATAATATCACGATTGCGCGATTATATATGTTCCATGTCTACATTGGATATGTTAATTTTTTATAATGTTATAATATCACCATTGTGTAGATATGGATCAGAGGTCTTACATTCAGCCAGGCCCTGAGGATGATTCGCTACTCACTGGCCAGGCCAGACACAGATCGGAGCACGTATGGATCGGTGAGGTAAGTGAAGGATTTATAGTTGATCTGTCGTTGTTTAAGCGCTTTTGACGAAACTGCAATTAACTGTTCATGTCAAATTTCACAAATACATCCGGCGCAGCCCCTTCGATGTCAGCGAGCGATGCTACGTAGAGGCCGCCTTGATCCGCGCATACGCATGTACCTGCAAAATTCTGGATTTTACGGTGTTTATAATATGGGTTACGTCCAGCTCGATTGACATTTAATTACTGCACTAGTAGAGCGGTGGAGACCCGAGACTCACACCTTCCATATGCCGGAAGATGAATGTACGATCACGCTACAGGACATAGGAGTGCTTACAGGGCTTCCCATCGATGGAGAATCAGTTACTTGGCCCCCTGTTATGGATTGGGGCGCTACCTGTGACGATTTACTTGGTGCTCGGCCACCAGAGTTGAAAGGCTCACAGATAAGTTTGTCTTGGTTGGCACAACGCTTCGCAAATCTTCCGGCAGATGCAGATGAGGTCGTCATAGTGCAGTATGCGAGGGCATTCATTCTCCGACTACTTGGAGGATCTATTTTCATGGACAAATCAGGTGTCCGAGTTAGTTTGCACTTTCTTCCACTACTAGAGAATATTGAGGTCCCTACGCAGTACAATTGGGGTTCAACAGCACTAGCGTGGTTGTATCGGGAGTTATGCCGTGGAACCCACCATGAGGTGAAGCAAATGGGTGGTACGCTACATGTATTGCAAATTTGGGCGTGGGAGCGCATCAGATGTATCTCCCCATCCGTGTACAATGATGATCCTTTCCCAGATACGCCTCTCAGTACTCGGTATGTGATTTATTGCATTTTCAGTTCGCGCTCATTAATTCTTATCCGGCTGTGTATTTTATATATATATATGTGTAGCTGGGTTGTAGGCAAAAACACAACGGAGATCCCCACGCATACTTTGACACATCTGCGCTACCAACTGGACAGATTGATATCCAAAGATGTAAGTAATGATGGCAACAAATGAGTTTAAATATTCAATTAAGTATTCATTTAATTTTAGATATTTTAATATGATGTTACCTTTTAAATTAATTATTCATTTAATTTTAGATGTTTTAATATGATGTTACCTTTTAAATTAATTTTTCGTTTAATTTTAGATTTTTTATTACGATGACAGATTACTTGGGAGCCCTATACTAATGTAATGTCTAGTCTACCGGCGTACTGCCTTCAGGGAAATCGTTATTGGAAGGCGAAGGTCCCACTCATTTGCCACTGGATAGTTGAGTGGCACTACCCAGACTGAGTACTTTGGCAGTTTGGTTTGCAGCAGAAAATACCTATAGGTCTCAATGATCATACTACCTTCCACGATATCGACAATACGCCGCCCAAGACGGATTGGGTCGATAAGCACATGGACAGCATCAATTTGTGGGGTAGACGTCAAGCACGTGACGTCAAGGGTGATCGTATAACGGAGGATGTCCACTTTCATTCAGGATATTTGGAGTGGTTCCGTAGACATACACGGAAATGGATTTCTGTTACAGGAGTTGCAGCAGGTTCAACGGTTTGTGCAAACACTCTTAATTTAATTTATTAATTATTTATTCGTAACATAAGTTATTGACAATTGATAACTTTTGTTAATTTTTTTATATCACTACCATACCGATGGCCTCGAACATGCGGTTCATATAATGAAGGGGTCTCGATCTCCTGAGGACATGGATTACGTGGAGAGTCTACTTGAGACATTGCTATATGCCCAGAAGGAGGAGAGGCGCCTAGTCACAGCCGTGCCACCGCCACAACCACCGATGACAGCGGGACCCGATGAGTCGAATGAAGATGTCCCATCCGAGCCTGTTCAGCCGTTCAGGAGGACCCCTCGAGCTCGTCCAGTAGGTCATTGTCGCGACCCTCTCGAGGTTGCATGTGGGCTCTCGAGGGCTAATGGGCCGTCCAGTCTGGTCGGACGCGGGCCTCTCCCAAGGCCCGTTACCCAAATCGCAACGGAGGTATGCGTAGTTGACCTTCAGTGTGGTCTGGTGACATGTGCTAAGTGTGCATGCCATGGAGTCGCCACCAATCATTTTTTGGAGGGTATGATTGGACCACCCTCTTGAATAGTCGGGAGTTTCTATTCAATTCTGCGATAACCAGAGAAATGGGTTCGGGGACTTAGTTACGTCAACTGTCAGAGTTGACGCCCTTTCGGTACCTAAGTTGACTGAATTTTCTTACCTAAGATTTCATGCAGATGAGTGGAGTACGAATCCTAAATCTAGGAATTCATGCAAATAGGAATGACTATCCTAGCAATCACAATCAATAATAAAATGCGCAAATCAATGAATCCAAATATATAAAATAATCACATCAAATCAACATGACACTCCTAATAAGGCTCTATTAGCCTAAATAAGTATCAATCAAGCTTAGGAATGATTTAGACATGATTTTACCCATCAGGGGTAAAGTCGTAATTTTGAGACAAAAGGGACGATTTGCCTAAAAAGGGAAAAATCGTCATTTCGGAATGAATCCGGAGTAAAACAATGTCAAAAATAGGTTTGGTCACTCAATTGACCCATTTCCTATTTTTTTTTTTGCAATTTTCATGATTTTCTGGAATTTTAGAAACCGATTTACCATTCGAAGGGGTAAAATCGTCATTTTCTAAAAATGGGAATGAAATGTGGAAATCTTAGACATAAGGTTTAGCCACCTATCTGGCCCATCACCAAATTCTAAGCAATTTCCACAATTCATCGGAATATCAAAGACGATTTACCCTTTGAGGGGTAAAATCGCCATTTTGGATTAAATGGGAGAAAATCCAAAAAATGGAAACAAATCAATTTTTTTTTGTCATTTTCAGCCTTCAAAAATTTTTAGAATTTTTTTTAGGAATTTTCTGCTATTTTTCTCAATTTGTTTTTTTGAATTTTTCCTTAATAATTCATTTTTTTGGAAATTTTTTTTATTCTGAAAATCACCTAATCACGACACGTGGCTCATCTGCAGACGTTCGATCTAGCATTTTTTTTGTTTTTGTTTTTATAGGACGCAACACAATGCAAAAAATAAAGAAGATATTAAGTCATTATACAACATAAACATAAGCAAAGGAGATGGGATCCGGTGAATTTTACGACGTCGGAGTCCGTCGGTGCTCGTGCAACAATGTGTGGGGGATATAAACCACCAGCAGGAGGCTCGGCCTTCCGATTCTGGGGTAGCACAATATAATTTACAGAAAATAAATAAATAAAACACCTTGGACGCCAATAGGAGGCTTAGCCTTCCGATTCTGGGTCTTTTATGCGAAATATAGAAATGCTATGACATAAAGTAAATACACAACAAATATTTAGACACCAACAGGAGGCTCGGCCTTCCGATTCTGGGTCTTTTATGCGAAATATAGAAATGCTATGACATAAAATAAATACACAGCAAATATCTAGACACCAACAGGAGGCTCGGCCTTCCGATTCTGGGTCTTTTATGCGAAATATAGAAATGCTATGACATAAAGTAAATACACAGCAAATATTTAGACACCAACAGGAGGCTCGGCCTTCCGATTCTGGGTCTAATAGGTAAAATGTAAGGAGTGAGAGGTGGTCTTACCAAGATTGAACCCAAAACAAGCTCGGAAATCCAATTTGGCCCTCGCGGACTCAAGTCTGATCAGTCTGACCTTTGCTCCTTCAAACAGCTCTACGGGACAAATTGCTTGGTCAAATTGGACTCACGATATGTCATTAGAACGGCAAGAGAATAAGCTTTCTAACAGTATATGGCTCGTTCCCATACGGTTCATAACGAAAGAGTTATGGCCGAAAAACCGGACGGTTTTCAATCGCCCAATGACCAGAATCTGTCCCAGAAAACTCCTTCAATTCAACCATTAAAACCCATCCAAAACTCAACTAGACTACAATCTCAGCTTGCTAGATTCCTAATTTAGGTGCTAGAGACATCTTATCGAATATTGGAAGCAAGGCAAGCCCTTGAATCACTCACAATGTTCACGGCACCACCTTGACAGAACCGGTTCAGATTTTTCGAACAAAACAATAAGGGATCAGCCCTTAAATCCAAATATAATCCATCTTCAAACCATAAAACACAATAATATATGTCTTAACAAGGAGTGAGAGGTGGTCTTACCAAGATTGAACCCAAAACAAACCCGAAAATCCAATTTGGCACCCGCGGACTCAAGTCTGATCAGTCTGACCTTTTCTCCTTCAAACAGCTCTACGGGACAAACGGCTGGTCCAAATTGGGCTCACGATATGTCATTAGAACGGCAAGAGAATAAGCTTTCCAATGGTATATGGCTCGTTCGTATACGATGTCTAACGAAAGAGTTATGACCGAAAAACCAGACGGTTTTTGATCTGGGCGGCGAGCTGAGCAAGAGGAAAAAACGAAAATGAAAGAGAGAGAGTTGAGGGAGAAGAAGCCGGCCGAATGATCAAAAGGAAGAAGAGAGCGTGAGAAGAGGAAAAAGAGAGGGAGAGAGAGAGAGATTTTATTATTTTTTTTTTATTCCCCATCATTACTCAAACTTTTCTTTTCTCTTTTACTTTTCTTTTGAATGATGATGTTTTCACTCCTTTTCCTTTTAATCATTACTAATATTTTTGCCAAATTCAATTTTATGGTGATCAGAAAACACCCAAAATCGAACATGAATTTTACTATTTTATGAGGTTAAAAATAAAAATACTGACTATTTTTCTATATTTTTGTGACCTCGAATACTACTTTTCTTGATTTTCTTGATTTTCTTTTTTTCTCTTTTTTTTGTATTTTTCGAAAATATATTAAAAAATGAAAATTATGAAAATTATTTTTTTGGTCAAAATGGTTCATTTAGCTTGGCTAAGGTCACCAAAATTGATTTTTTCAATTTTCAACTTTTTATGGATTTTCTATGAATTTTCAAAAAAAATAAAAATAAAAAAAAGTTGATCAAAATTTAGGTGTCAACAGTCATGTCGTCCCTCACACCATCGAGTATCATACGTCATATTTTGATGAAGGATTCGAGCAGTTTGCCGCCCCATTTACTGAGGGATCTGCAAACTCCTGACTATACACAACAGCAGACTCCATATGCTTATCCGGCTTCATATGACGATTTCCCTCCTTACACTCCAGGCCTTCCTACAGTTGGACATGCACAGTCTTGCCATGGTATATTTCCACAAGATATGCCTTCATCATTGACTCAACCTCCTCGTCGGCGATATCACCTTCGACCTCCCGAGCACCGAAGACAACCTGATTGTGGAACAGGAGGTCATGTTGGAGGACGACGTCGTCACCAGATGTAATCGTGGTTGTTAACGAAATTTCATATTTTTCATGTCTTAGCACCCATGTCTCAGCACCTTTATTTATGATTACTAATTATTTACGTATTTCCAATATGATTTATTATTTAATGAAAACTTTTATAACAAAAATATAAATTATGAGTCAATTTTAATGGTGGAATATGAATTATGTACTGTTTTTTTTTTCCTCAGGCATGCCGTAATTCCCATATAATTTGTTATTTACTTGAAAACTTTTACAAACAATATAAATTGCCCAATTTTTAATGGTGGATACTTGCGTCAATTATCTAACCACAAGACGCTACCATCGACGTCTCTGTTATGTTACACGGACGCGTGCTGTCGATTTTTTTTGCATATCGGACACACTCGCATGTCCCATGGTGTAATCTAGAAAAATTCTAAAAAATTGAGGGCAAAAACGTAAATGGAGAAAAATCTGAAAATTCACTAATTGTTAAAAGTAAACTTTGATGGTGGAATATGAATTATGTAGTGTTTATTTATTTTCTTCAAAGTTACGTAATTTCAATATAATTTATTATTTAATAATTAATTTTATAAAAAAGTTGCTTTTAATTTATATTACTACATAATTATGTAGTCATTTTCTTTTTTTTTTCTCAAAGTTTACGTAATTATAATATAATTTATTAGTTAATAATTGATAATATAAAAATTATAAATTACAAGTCAATTTTAATGGTGGAATAAGAATTGTGTAGTTCTTGTCTTTTTTTGGTAATTATTCTCAAAGTTTACGTAATTCCAATATAATTTATTATGTAATTGATAATATAAAAATTATAAATTAAAAGTAAATTTTAATGGTGGGAAATGAATTATGTAGTGCTTGTCTTTTTTTCCTCAAAGTTTACGTAATTCCAATATAATTTATTATGTAATTGATAATATAAAAAATATAAATTAAAAGTAAATTTTAATGGTGGAATATGAATTATGCAATGTTTGTTTTTTTCCCACGTAATTTATGTAATTTTAACATATTTTATTATTTAATTGAAACTTTTATACAAAATATAAATTAAAAGGAAATTTTAATGGTGGAATATGAATTATGTGGTGCTTGTCTTTTTTTCTTCAACGTTACGTAATTTCAATATAATTTATTATGTAATTGATAATATAAAAAATATAAATTAAAAGTATATTTTAATGGTGAAATATGAATTATGTAGTGCTTGTTCTTTTTTTCTTCTCAAATTTTATATCATTTTAATATAATTTATTATTTAATTGAAGCTTTTATAAAAAAAATATAAATTAAAAGTAAATTTTAATGGTGGAATATGAATTATGCAGTGTTTATTTTTTTTCCCACGTAATTTATGTAATTTTAACATATTTTATTATTTAATTGAAACTTTTATACAAAATATAAATTAAAAGTAAATTTTAATGGTGGAATATGAATTATGTGGTGCTTGTCTTTTTTTCCTCAAAGTTACGTAATTTCAATAAAATTTATTATGTAATTGATAATATACAAAATATAAATTAAAAGTATATTTTAATGGTAAAATATGAATTATGTAGTGCTTGTTCTTTTTTTTCTCAAATTTTATATCATTTTAATATAATTTATAATTTAATTCCAGCTTTTATAAAAAAAAAATATAAATTAAAAGCAAATTTTAATGGTGGAATATGAATTATGTGGTGCTTGTCTTTTTTTCCTCAAAGTTACGTAATTTCAATATAATTTATTATGTAATTGATAATATACAAAATATAAATTAAAAGTATATTTTAATGGTGAAATATGAATTATGTAGTGCTTGTTCTTTTTTTCTTCTCAAATTTTATATCATTTTAATATAATTTATTATTTAATTGAAGCTTTTATAAAAAAAAAAATAAATTAAAAGTAAATTTTAATGGTGGAATATGAATTATGCAGTGTTTATTTTTTTTCCCACGTAATTTATGTAATTTTAACATATTTTATTATTTAATTGAAACTTTTATACAAAATATAAATTAAAAGTAAATTTTAATGGTGGAATATGAATTATGTGGTGCTTGTCTTTTTTTCCTCAAAGTTACGTAATTTCAATAAAATTTATTATGTAATTGATAATATACAAAATATAAATTAAAAGTATATTTTAATGGTAAAATATGAATTATGTAGTGCTTGTTCTTTTTTTTCTCAAATTTTATATCATTTTAATATAATTTATAATTTAATTCCAGCTTTTATAAAAAAAATATAAATTAAAAGCAAATTTTAATGGTGGAATATGAATTATGTGGTGCTTGTCTTTTTTTCCTCAAAGTTACGTAATTTCAATATAATTTATTATGTAATTGATAATATACAAAATATAAATTAAAAGTATATTTTAATGGTGAAATATGAATTATGTAGTCCTGTGATCTTTTTTTTCTCAAATTTTATATCATTTTAATATAATTTATTATTTAATTGAAACTTTTATAAAAAAAAATATAAATTAAAAGTAAATTTTAATGGTGGAATATGAATTATGTGGTGCTTGTCTTTTTTTTCCTCAAAGTTACGTAATTTCAATATAATTTATTATGTAATTGATAATATACAAAATAGAAATTAAAAGTATATTTTAATGGTGAAATATGAATTATGTAGTCCTGTGATCTTTTTTTTCTCAAATTTTATATCATTTTAATATAATTTATTATTTAATTGCAGCTTCTATGAAAAAAATATAAATTAAAAGTAAATTTTAATGGTGGAATATGAATTATGTAGTGCTTATTTTTTTTTCTCAAAATTTACGTAATTTCAATATAATTTATTATTTAATAATTACTTTTATAAAAAAGAAAATATAAATTAAATAATTAAAATTAAAAAAAAATGGCTTGCGGCCCCAATCGGCGATTGGGCCGCCGATTGGGGCCTGAATGAGGAAGCTGGGCCGCATTCGGTGGCCCAACCGCCGATTGGGGCCCATATTCAAATTGGGGCCCCAATCGGCGGCCCAAGTGCCGATTGGGGTTGCCAATCGGCGGTTAGGCCGCCGAATGCGGCCCAATTTGGTAATTATTTTTATTTTAGTATTATTTTGGTAATTTTTTTTTAAAAAAACATTAATTAGGAAAATTGCCCTTAAATCAATTGGTCAAGCGTTCTCGCTTTGTATCTTCTTGGCTTCTTGCCTGGGGTGCGTTAGTGGGAGGGGTGGATCGAAACACCAAAATTATACGTACACGAATTGTGGATCGCAAGGTCATGGAATGGGCGTTGACGCAGAGAGAAGCGAATCTTGGAAAACAATTCCAAAGAAAGCACGAATTTGATTGAATAATGATGATAAGATGTCGATTACAAAAGATGGACGTCCTATATATAGAGATAGGACTCCTTTAGGCATCAGAATAACTAAAGACAATATTATCAAAATCATATATATCATATCCTAATATAGAATTTTAATCAAAGATAACGTAATTTCTAAATATTCGAAATTGCCTAAAATAAAAAACTGCCTGAAAAGATAATACGCTAGTTGTCCTACATCATTCTCTTCTTCTTCGGAAGAACTCGTCCTCGAGTTCGTCATGTTTGGATCTGCTTCCTCCTATACTTCCAGTGCCGAAGACAAGAAACAATCGGAGAGGCCGTCGAACTGTCCAATCTATTTGTTATTTCGTCCATGAATAGAGCTTTATTTGGGCTAGCATTCATCTCCTTTTGACCACGTGATATGCCTCTTCTCATGGGATCTCCAACCAAAGTGTCCACACAGATATCTAGCCCAAGGATTCTTAAAATATAGTCTGTCTCAAGTGTGCTTTTAAGTCCTTTGGCCGCAGTAGCTCGAACAAGATTAGTCCACCTTAGGTCACCATCATTGCACAATTTGGCAGGATACAGATATTCGTAATTAGTGGCAATATCCAACGCATCTTCACATGAGAAGCTCAAACATCGAACGTACTCACTTTTGCCGACCACGTGTCTGCTATGACTTGATGAATTCGGAAGATGTGAAGATGTGCAGTAAGTGGCTCAGTTTCGTCTCTTAAGTCTTGTATGTTGGACTGTTTTGCAAAAGCCTCAGCTAAAGAAGCATCTAGTTTATGCACTTTAATTTCAGAGCCAAAACAGAGTGAAGAACTTGGATCATAGAGACACCGCCATATACCCCTTCCAATGTGCTCCCGGATGACGTCGTGCTGTGGTCCATCCAGTCCCCACACGCGACATGAGTCATCCTCGCCAGCAATAACAATCAAATTACCAGATATATAACAAACCCAAACTCGAGCACTGTGGCAGAAAAGCAATCCAACCTCTCCTGTATCTTTAGAATGTTGCGACTTGCAAGCAACTTCCCAAATATGTGCACTATGATCATCAGATACAGAGATCAGTTTGGAGTAGTCAAAGGACCATGCAATTCGAAATCTTGAACCTGTGAGCTCAATCGAAGATGGAAAATCATGATGGCAAACCACTTTCGAGATCAAAATCTCATTGTTCGTCTCGTTTGCTAATACAACATCCTTAAACAAATTGGTCAAACACCCGACAAAGTTAACCTCATTGTTGTGCTGATCGCACATCAATTCCACCAATTGCTTCGGGTCGATGGTCTCACCGACCTCCTCCGCGCCTCCATCACCGTCGTCAGCATCTGGGTAAAAAATCGGCGCCTCATCATCGAACACGGTGGAATCCCAATCATCCATCTCGCATGTCGGCATCTGCGCCGCCATCTGGGAAACGTCGTCAAGGGCAACCTCGTGTTCTAGACTTGGTTTCTCGACGGAAGTCTCGGCTTCAGGAACGATCTCCGGGTCCTTTTGCTCCGTCTCTCCTTCCACCCTCGGTTCGTCCTCTAGTTTCTCCAAAATCTGATCTTTGCCTTTTGATTCCCCGGTTTGGAGGGCTTCGGAGGCCACAACAAGAGATTGGGCAAAAGAAGTGAAATTAATCCTAGCCATCGGCTTCTCCTTGAATGCGGAGAAATCCCAGTGCATCTGCGTCGCCGCCTGGGGAACGATTCCAAGGACGACCTCACCGCCCTTTACCGACTCTTGTTCATAGTCAAGTGGAAAGAAACGTACCTTTAACATTCGTTTCATCCGTCTCCACGTTCGGATAGGAGCTTTTCCTTGACGGCGTCGGGATATTTGTGTCTGTTCCCACTAGGCTAAAGCGCTGCGCGTCAATTTTTTCGCCACGAATTCAACTTGGTCTTCCTCATCGATTTCCATGGCTTTAAAAAACTTCTCAACTTCCCAGAGCCATTCTCGGAAGTCTTCGATATCCGCATTGCCATCGAAGGTTGAGAGATGAACATTCAATCGATATTGATCAGAATATCGTCGGTAACCTACATATCGTCGACTTCCACGAACATGCTCATCTCGGAATCCAGCATACCTGCGACCTTCATGAATAGGCACGTCTTGGAAATCTTTTTCTTCAAAATCCTCGACATAGTCTTGACGCCTGTGTCGGGAATTTCCTCCACGCTCCATGGCAACTTCGGGATCACGAACGACAGGAATTCGCTCGGCTGGAAGAACACCAGGTGCTTGGTTTGTGGACAAACGCTGGATGGTCTCAAGGATCTCTTGAAACCTCCGATCGGATTGACCCACGAATTAGTTGAACCCAGCCCGTGTATAGGCTCGCTTTCACGGCCCTTAGCTACGGGGAGATTAATATTCACGTTATCAGTTATCGTCACAGGAGAAACCTGCTCTGATACCAAATGACGCAGAGAGAAGCGAATCTTGGAAAACAATTCCAAAGAAAGCACGAATTTGATTGAATAATGATGATAAGATGTCGATCACAAAAGATGGACGTCCTATATATAGAGATAGGACTCCTTTAGGCATCAGAATAACTAAAGACAATATTATCAAAATCATATATATCATATCCTAATATAGAATTCTAATTAAAGATAACGTAATTTCTAAATATTTGAAATTGCCTAAAATAAAAAACTGCCTGAAAAGATAATACGCTAGTTGTCCTACATCAGTCGTCCAAAAGCATTGCTCAGGACGTGAAGTACGAGATTGGGAACATCTCCGAGGAAAGGATTCGATCATGTGGAGTTTGGGTGCTGCATGTTGAGATCATGCCTGCGTCGGCTTGTTCAAGACAATCCGGTGGTGGCCGATGCATTGAAGTAGAGTCATTGGGCTAGCGTGCCTCCACAGGGGTGTGTTGGTGAGGATAGAAAAGTGCGTGGCTGCCAAGGAGAAATGTGGTTGCTTGTGCCGGTGTTTGCCGGAACTAGAGGTGGATCCGAGAATTTTCAAGCTCGGATTCCGGTCACCATAGGCGACGCCACCCCCTACCATCAGCACCGTTGGCCTCGTTTCAGTCCCGCGAGCACGTCGGACCCTCTCGCCACCATTGACACTCCCGAGAAAGGTGAGCTCAGTTTCAATCCAATTGAGCTTGCGTTAATGGCATCTCGTGTTTCAGACCAGGATTCTTTGTGTTTTTAGTTTCATTCAGCTCTTAATGCTTTCCTGATCCCGTTTCACTGTTTCTTTTGTATAATCCTTGCATGAAAACCTCGAGTCAATCCCGAAAATTCACGGACTGTTTTTAGTTTCATTCAGCTCTTAATGCTTTCCTGAGTTCGTTGGCTCGTTTTCGAGCGTGATTGAGCCTTGACGAGTTACAGGTAATCTCCAAATCTACTAGTGATGCAGTTCGACATATTATCTCGAAAGTTTAGCGTAGGATTTGCTCGTTGCTTTCTTCGTCGGAGATCGTCTAAATATCATGAAAGCACCGGAGGATCCGGTTTAGCGTAGGATTGCGTTAATGACACGCGGTGGTGGTGTGTGCTTTATTCGTCAGCTTTACATGATCTGGGTTTAAAACACTCATTAATTGAAAAATCGTGGGGTCATAAGTAAATTATAATACTGTCAGACTGTCAGGCTGGAAAAACACAACTCTGTACGACTTTCGGCTTCCTTAAAAAGATCTTATCTATGTACGACTTTCGCTGATTATCTTTAAAATAGCATGTGCTCGATAGAATACTTCAATATTAAATCGCGACCATTTAAGCTTTATGGTTGGTAGTCGCCTCATTGACGCCTAGTATTTAAAAATAGCTTATATATTTGATGCAGCTAAAAAAATCAAATTCGACCATCTTCAATAAATGTATGTTAATCATGTAAGAAAATCTCCTTATTTTGTTGTCTCAAACTATTTGGATTACGCATTACATTGATGTATTTGCATTATAATAACAACTACTTTATGTTTAATGTCAATTTTACTTTGATCTTTTTTTTTCCTCTAAATAAAGTACAATCTTTCACTCTAACCCGAAATTTGCTTAAGCGTCAGAAAATCATCATTGGTTTATTTTCAAAACTATCGACATCATGGTCACTTAAAGTTTCGTTATAAGAATTTATGTTTTCATCGCTACCTCACTTTTATATAGGATAATAACGGTAACGTGATGATGATAATTTTGAAGAAATCGATTGCGACGGTTGGACGGAGGGTTAATGAGTGTGGATATGGTATTAGATTGAAAGTATGTAACATTTTTTAAACATGAAAAAAGGGGTAAGAATCAGAAATAAGATTCAACCTGAAAATTGATGGTTTTGGGGGAAATTTAAGCCTCGAGGCGCAGCACAGGGCGCTGTTACAAGTTCACTACAGGTAAGGCCGTATTTGGACAGCTCCCGCCTTGATCCAGACTGAGTAAAACGGCTGGCCTTAGCCGACATGAACAGTGGTGAGTGGGGACACGATTCCTGCCTTCGCGACAAAACCTAAACTCGAGTCGCTCGCTCCTCGATTCTCTCTCTCTCTCTCTCTCTCCCACACACACACACACAGAGCATCGACCCGTTTAGAGTAATTTTCATTACAAGACCCAGAATTCGATTCTTAGTCATCTTGGTAATCTATTCGTTTCCGGAGCGATTCCTTCCGTGAAAATGCCCGCGAGTTCTTGACAGCGCCTTGAAAGATCCTCATCTGGGTGTCTGATCCATATCAGTCCTCCTCTCTGTTCCGAGCGAAATGGTGCAGCCCATTTCCCGACTCTATCTCTCGTGGTGGGTTTGGGGTTGTTCCGTGGGGGGGCAATTGCGGAAGATCCCGGTGCATTAGGTGATGTGAGGGAAAATCTGGTTTTCTTGTTAGGTCGTATCGAGGGTTGTTCATTGTAAGTTGGTTGTAAGCTGTTGTTCGAGTTCTTGGGTGTTTTAGATCTAAGCACTGTGTGATGCTGTGCAATTTCTCTCTTTGATTCATGGGCTCATCAGTTAGAGCATGTTGCTGATTCTGACACTTGGAGAAGGAGAGATGTCTGTGCCCTTATCAGTTCTATATTCATGTGCTTATCGCTTGGGTTAGCTACATGTCAAGCTCTCGGGCTTTGGATCTTTCTCTTGATGGGTGGCTTTTGGATGATGTGAAGAAATGGAATTGAGAATGGCGTTTGCTGTGTAAGTGGGAGGGGGTCGAGAGATATCAAAATTACACCTCTTTCGACACAAATTGATCCTTTGAGGTATAGATTGCAAGGTACGTATGGCTTCGTTCAAAAGCATTATTCAGGACATGAGGGACGAAATTGGGAACATCTCTAAGAAAGGGTTTGATCATGTGAAGTTTGGGTATGGGCTGAGATCACGCTCACATCGGGTTGTTCAAGACAGTTCGGTAGTGGTCGATGCATTGAAGCAGAGTTGTTGGGCGAGCATGCCGCCTGAGCTCTTGAGGGACGTGTTGATGAGGATAGAGGAGTCGGAAAGCGCATGGCCTCCGAGGAAAAATGTGGTTGCTTGTGCTGGTGTTTGCCGGAACTGGAGGGAGATCATGAAGGAAATTGTGAAAACACCGGAGGTGTCTGGCAAGTTGACATTCCCTATTTCATTGAAGCAGGTCTGTCATAGCGTTCTCATATTCATCCTTTTGGCTTTTGTTTTGCATTGGCTTGGATCTTTACCTCGCGCTTAGCATTACTTAATGATACGCATCCTCTCTAGCTGGTAGATTTGGGCTGAATTAGTCAGTGGCCCTGATGAAAGCAACACGTAACCCTAAGAGGGCAAAATGTATAAAGAATTTGCTTTTACATAAAGAACGTAGAAATAAGGCGTTAGTGTGAGAAGAAATATCCTTCCCTCTCTGTCTTCTAACTTTTCCAAGTGTATCTGCTTTTTCTTCCCATTGCTTTCTTATGTCCTGCATATTGGGCCAGGATTGTGTTTGGATGTTGATTTAAGTCATTCGGATAGCACAAATTTATGGTACCCTCATTCCTTTAACTTTCTGGGGGGCAGTTTCTTGATTTATTCTTAAAGTACCTGAGGATGAATTTCACATATGAATCATTGATACTAAATGGAATGGGAAGCAAGGTAATATCATGCTTCAGGACGACACATCTCATCGAACGTCTCTGCACTTCGCTCTTGCTTTTTTCCATGTTCATATCAACTAAAGTGGTTTTTGATAAATTAATTCGTTTTTCTTTTTGATGAAGGGAGTGGTTCTGCATTTTATTTGTGATTGGAATCTCAGCAATTTCTTCTTTACTTTGGTCTTATAATTGTTTCATAGTTGTAATTGCGATGATTTATTTGCAAAAGTTATTGACTCTGAAATTGTAATCAGCAAGCGCTTGAATAGATTATTTGTTAGCCAATATATGCCGAGTAGTTTCTTCTATTTCAATGCCTTGGCAGATTACATTGGATGATAAAGTAGTAACTTATACCGACAGCAAGTTCTTTCAAGCTTAAGCTTCATAAGCATCTCATCACATGTACACAATTACATATGTTGTACAATGCGGTGGTGTTATGTTAGTTATAATGCTGGGAAGGTAATGGTTCCGAGTGTTTTTTATGAAGGAAAATGGTTGTGGACATGTTTATTGTCATTAATCATAATCTTTGGCTAAACGTGCAGCCTGGTCCAAGGGACTCCCTTCTCCAGTGTTATATTAAACGCAGTCGCAGCAACCAAACATATTATCTCTACCTCAGCTTAGATCAAGGTGAGAAGAGGACAACCTGTTTTTATTTTCTTTTTGCCCCATATATTCCTTTATGTTCAAAAGACGATATCATCCTTTTGCTCTTACTCAGGGCATTTAGTTCTGGACCATGGAATTAGCCATTTAAGTTGACCTAGGTTTTCTATAAAGTTTTAGTTGTTGGATGTCTGTGTTATGCATAACGAGATATTCAAGGATTCTTGTTGTTTCCTCTTTAAGAGCAAGTATGTAAGGCTCTGTGGATGCACTATCTTTGTAGCTTTAAATGAAGATGGGAAATTTCTTCTCGCCGCACGGAAGCTCAGGCGCCCTACCTGCACAGACTACATCATCTCTTTAAATCCAGATGACATGTCCAAAGGGAGTAGCACGTACATTGGAAAATTAAGGTACTTACTGAAAGTTGCACTCGTGCTGAATGGTCAAGCTGCTTATGTTTAACCCTTTGCATTCTTAAATGATAGGTCAAACTTTCTGGGCACCAAGTTTACAGCTTTTGATGCACAGCCTCCACATGCCGGCTCCAAAGTCATGGAAAGTCGGTCCACCAGGATAGTGAACTTTAAGCAAGTCTCCCCGAAAGTTCCTGCTGGAAATTACCCCGCAGTGCACATATCTTATGAGTTGAACGTCTTGGGATCGAGGTAGGAAAACTGACTTGTACCACTTTACTATGAAAAAACGATTTTAAGAAAGATTGACTCTAGAGTCTCAACTAATTGTTTCTTTCTGCATTTCATTTGTATTGGGTGTGGAAAGCAGGGGACCGAGAAGGATGCAATGCGTCCTGGATGCCATACCTGCCTCTTCGATTGAGCCAGGCGGAGTTGCCCCGACACAGACTGAATTTATGTCCAGCACTCTCGACACATTTCCGTCATTCTCTTTTTTCAGATCTAAATCAACGCGCGTAGATAACCTTCAGTCTGGGAGACCATTGTCTGCTTTAAAAGATGGGATGTTGGTATTGAAGAACAAGTCTCCGAGGTGGCATGAGCAACTCCAGTGCTGGTGCCTTAATTTCCATGGACGGGTGACTGTTGCTTCAGTGAAGAACTTCCAGTTGGTGGCTTCTCCAGAACAAGGAGTCGCTGGTCCAGAGCATGAGAATGTTATCCTCCAGTTTGGAAAAGTGGGGAAGGATGTATTCACGATGGATTATCAGTATCCTATCTCAGCTTTCCAATCATTCGCCATATGTCTCAGCAGTTTCGACACTAGAATCGCCTGTGAATAGTTGACTGCCAGGTACTGATCTCTCCATTGTTATGCAGGCTATCACTGGTTAATTTGATTAGAATGATAAGCTGTTCTTTTCCAATTTGAATGAACTTCTGTTCGGCAATTTTAACGTTATACATATGGTTGTATCGATAATTGTATTGTGCTTTATACTCTTTGGGGTTTTATCTTCATGAGACGTGACATTAAAGGCTCCTTATCACATCATGGTCAAGCTCTCAAGCTCTATGTTCTTGCATAACTCCCTGAAGTGTACATGTGGTGATTTTGTCTTGTTTCAGTCTTTCAGCATTTCCATCTGAGGTTGATTGAGAACATTTGCTTTTCTTTGATTGATAGCTACTAGCTTTACCTGTATTGACAATGATAAGTAAAGGCTTACATGCAAACGGAACAGTCTATGTGGTGTCTGTTTGCTATCTTGTCGTGTTGTTGCTTAACCTTTTGGGTTCATTTGAACTGACTGCAATTCTATTTTTCCCATCCTGGGAGGTTTTTCTAGGCAGAGAAAAGGATTTCTTGGAAGCGACAGTGGTATTAACGTGTTTCTGGGGAGCAATCTGATCAAAGGATTTTGCCAGAACTTGGTAGCAGCGTTTTTTTTTTTTTTTTTTTGGTTTAATTTTTTGAAGTTTACCCAGACTCTGTCTGGTTTTCCATCCATTTTTCATTGTATATATGTGCTTTTGCAGCTGGGGAGACATTTGTGTGTATTGAGTTTGGTTCCTTGTGGATTTGTCTAATGTATCCGAATATTTTGGTGAATGATTGCTGAGGGATGCCTACTCAGTTTGCCGACAGCTTGGGAAGAAGCCATTGCCGAAATCGAACTTTTCGTGGGCTGACTTGATTAATTATTCTGAAATGGAGTGTTGTGATACAAGTCAATATGTACGTTGCGTTAGGCCGACAAACAAAGATGTCGGAACTTTTGGGCTTTTGCCTATGAACTCGAAAAATTCCTAGGATGGCACTTTGGCAATGGTGACTTGAGCTACTTGCTCCGCAGAAGATTTTAGGTCAACCAGTGAGAGATGCGAATATTGTTCAGAGGACTCGTCATTTTGATCATCCGCATTCCACATTGTAACTTCATACTAATTTTATGTTGGCCTTAGAAATTTCATGAAATTAAATCCGTAGCGACAGCGAAATTCCTGAACTGAACCCATCATCTTGGTACTAAGGTTTATGCAGGTCTCTATACAGATTTGTCCAATTCTCAAATGCGTCAATGAGATGACTACCCTGACCATCTTGCGCATCGTGCGATTCGCATGGTGAGCCATAATCATCAGATTAAGGGAAATGGTGAGCCATAATCATCAGTATCTTGAGAAATCGAAAACGGTTCATAGGCATTCCAAAATGATTTGGTGCACTAATGTGAAGCACAAACAGAAAAGAAAAGAAAAAAAAATTGGAACACAAACAGCTTATCATCGACATACAGAAGTGAAAATTGGAGAACTACATAGGTAAATTAGCGCACGCAACGGTGCCGGATCAAAAGGTCTCCAGATCAGAAGGGCGGACCTCCAGGACCGGGAGGGCCATACGGTCCGCCGCGCGGCCCGAAGCCGAAGCAATCTTGTAGCAACCAGCAACAGCACAGGCAGTACATGCTGCACAAGACCGGAGAGCCATTAAAATAAATTCTGAGTGTCGTCGCCATCAGTTTTCTAACAAGACGCGTTCTTCTTGAACAACGAACATGTTCGAGTTCTACTTTCGTCGAGATATAGCCAACAAAGATAACACGTGTACTTCAATCACATGGCAGTAGTTTCGGCCGAAAAATAGAATGGTACACCCATAAGAAGCTTCAACTGTACTGGACATGGTAGATCAAGCAAGAGGGAGACGATGCTCACCAGGAAGATACCATGCTGCACAGGCCATCAAAGCACCCACCAAAGAAGCCTCCAGGTCCGAAGAAGCCGCCACCGGGTCCCCACGGACCGCCGAACCCAGGACCCCAAGGCCCCCCCGGCCCCGGTCCCCACGGTCCCCCGGGTCCACCAAAACCCGGACCTCCGAAACCAGGTCCGCCAAAACCCGGTCCGCCGAAACCCGGTCCTCCTGGCCCGCCGAAACCCGGACCTCCAGGCCCGCCGCCCCCTCCAGGTCCTCCAGGTCCCATTCTACTGCCCGGGAAACAGATGAGGATCAGACACCGGTGGTGGTATTTAGTGCCGCGCTGACTGATCACCGGAGAGATTCGCGATTCGAGCTTGAGCAGCAGCGAACCGTACACGGAGGAAATAGCAAGATGGGTGTGGACAGAACGAAGAGAATGAAACGGCTCGAGACAGAGCTCTTTAGGAGTGAGATCTTACTTCTTAGTACGTGGACAGATGAGGCAGTTTCCTTAGTGGCGAAGCATCTTTGCTTTCGTTTTTGAATCCAAGTTGCTCACGATACGAAAACGTCAACCGAACCACTCTGAGAAACAATAGCTACTATTCAAAGCAGTGCCAGCCAGTTGCTCTCTCCTAGTCCACACCAACCATTCAAAGCCTCTTCGACTTTCAGTGCAGTTGGAACGTGAATCTGATCAAGATAAGCAACCACTCGCAATGACTCTCAAAAGGGGCAAACCCGTGAGTAGTAAGTAGGTCGATAACGATCTTTTTCGTTATCCAGAGAAACAAAGTCAAACACGACGGGACGCGGCTACACTCGAAACATTAGGAATGGCACGTTTTGGCCAATCATTGACGAAAGTTCTTTGTGATCGGGTTGAAACCGATTTCCTAACGACGTGATATGGCGGCACGAAATGACCGACGTTCAGTCTGATTGCGCGGCATGAATGCGCTAGCCCTCGTCCGGTTGATCTTTCACTGATACTCGCAACATGGACGTCAACATCTGCAATCACTAGTTGCTCATCTCTTGATAATTAAAGCTGCTCAAATCGACTCACAGCTGGGCTACATCTCTATCATGTTCAGTATGTTTATATGCAACAATCTCGTATCAGGGACAAACTATAGTACTGCTCTTCTGTAATGCACGCAGGGGCTCTTACTCTTTGCAGCAAATGCGCGGACCCCCCCACTCATTTTGGTGAGTGTACTGATCGATTGAATTCGAAAAATTCGAAAGACAGAATGAACTGGATCTTGATATCACGTACGGATTACAAAAGGAGAATATGATTCAAGAAGTACATCATTATCCTACGGATGTTTTGGGTTAGTACATTCACGTGCCGGCTCAATGGGGGTGAATTTCCAAAATAAACACATATATATGTTCCCCAATTGATGCCAATCAAGTTCACAAATCAACTAGTTTCATTCCCCATTTGGCAGTACAAATTAACTAGTTACAGGAAAAAGAAGTCTTGCCATGGAAAACAATCATTTAGAGCCCGAAGTACATGGCAACAGTGACATATGTGCACAAAACCATATACATTTTTACTGTCAGTAGTTAAGACTCCATGTCAAAGCGACACCATGGTCCATAAGTATTTTCATGCATAAGTACAGTCATAAACGACGAGTAGTGGTGATTATCCAGTATGCATGAGTTAGGGAAACCAGGTTTAACTTTCCAAACAGGCAAGAACTCCAGAAACCCTAGCCATATCTCGTATAGAAACCAAAGAGAAACCCAAGCACTAATTTAAGCCTTGGGTTCTCTGCAAAAGGTGCTCGATTCTGTACTTCATAACGGGTTGACCAGACCGCGTCTTCTTGAACATCTTCACTCTTTCCGCCTTCCTCCGAGCCTCAGCTTTCACCCTCTCTTCTTTCTTTGCTTGTATAATCGCCTCCCTCTCCTTTCTTGCTCTCTCTTCCTCCTCATGCTTCTTCTCGTACAGCTCCCTCAGACTACTTGAACCACTCTTCTTGTTCTTCTTATTTCTCTTGTTAGATTCATCAGTTTCCTTTGTGTCCTGCAAAAAACATCAAGCGTATAAGCTTGAGGTCTTCAAAGCGGGAGTGCATCTCCATGCACCTCGACGACAGAAAGGAAAAGAAATTTCACAAATCCAATGTGCATAAAGTTTAGAGTTCACCTTAAATTTCAGGAAAAAAGACAGGAGCATTAGTCCGCACACATAACCTCAAATATCAGAAATAATGCGAATGCAAAGTAGAAAGTTTAGATGAGATCTACAAAGTAAAATAATCACATGCAAAAATGGGAAAGTAACACTTAGTTTGGATGAAGTGATTACAAGGTCATAAGGATACGTAGTGATTAGGAAACTAAAACGTTGCATATGGATATAATAATAGGATGTTATGTTTAGTCTGCCTCTTGTTATACATATGAATGCCTGTTACAACTTTTCTTCTTTTTTTATTAAGGATATAATAATAGGATGTCATGTTTAGTCCGCCTTTTGTTATACATATGAATGCCTGTTACAACTTGTCTTCTTTTTTTGTTAAACAAGACGAACTTTTAATGCTACTATATCTTTTCTAATGAGTAAACCATAACATCATAAATTCATTTATGAAGTAGAATTAGGATAAATAATAGAGATATAACTAGATGCCTTTCAATTGTTTTCTCTTCTACAACCAAACACAAAATGGCCAAATTCTCTTCGTTTCCTTTCTTTCATAAGCATCCAAACTTCAAAAAATCAAATTGTTTCCTTCCCTTTCTTTTCTCTCCTGAGGTCATTATCCGAGTCATTTCCATTCCCTCCTAATCACTCAATCCAAATTGAGTGTAATATAATGAATCAGGCTTTTGACCATCAGGACACAGAGAAATAAATATTTGAGTTACCATTGCTCATTTAGTTAATAAATCCTCTCAACTGAGATACTGCAAAAGAAGTCGGTCTTACAGAACCACTCTGGAAATGGATCCTCCCTGATCTTAATTTCAACCATCATCAAGGCAGATTCAGAAAATATCGAAAAGAGTGTTGCAGGTAAAAGTGTAACTATACAACCATAAAAATATAAACTAAATTTCAATTCTCCAAGGAAGGAAATGTGTGTACAACATATCCTTCGCCAAATGTCAACCAGAGAGGAAGTCAATTCTCATAGCAGAAAGCGGACATGACAAACAATGACATCATCAAATGCAATAACAAACCTCTGAAGGTTTCATGGCCGAGGGATCATTTTGCTCACTTAGATGCTTCACGGATTTCTTGTACTTGCTGATGTACTTGGCATTTTTGTAGAACTCCCTTTGCTTTTCTGATAGTGATGAAATCCATCAGCTCACAGGATTTTTTTGAAAAAAAAAAAATCAAAGAAGCAGGAAGTTGTAGATAATAGCCAACATTTATATAACAATAGAAAAAAATATTGCTCCGATTCTACACAAAAAAGAGAAGCAAAAGGTGAAGGGGGGAAAACAAAATGAAGAACCTGCATTAAACAACAAGTAAAAGGATGTACACAAGGATGAAACGAAAAAAATAATCCTAAATACAAAGAAGGTCACAGAGAGACAAGTCAGTCATCACTGATCACTTATCAGAGTTCTCAAGTTGCCAAAAGCTGTCCAACGGAAGATGAAATGTATCAAGTTGGTCATAGGTCACTTGGGTCAACAGATCCTCTAAGTATACTAAAAGAAACATTGATTATGAGAGAGTTTGGAATGAAATAAACCCAAGATGTTTGTCAAAGGACGAACGAGAAATATTCATATTAGCCTCCTTAAATGAGCTAAAACGTTAGCCAATTGCAATCTTGAACGATGATAAAATCATCCTCCTTGTTCAACCTTTGCCACCTTAATCCCTAGAACTTCGGAAAATTTATCTCACAGGCCATTCCTTCACGTGTAACAAGAGGGGTACTGCAGGACCATAGAAGTGCTTCTTCCAAAAGTTTATCCAGAGGATCGGTCATTGTCTGTGAGAAGCCTTACACTCACCACACTAGAAACCTAAACTGTAAGTACTAAGCAGATCATCCTTTTATTGCATAGATCTTCATAGTCCTAGATATGACTCCAAAGAATAGCAAGTAGACAGAAACTGGATGCCTTAGCAAACCCCTCTTCATGAAGCAACAGTTCCAAATCAGATGGAGATTAAAGTACAGTATCTACATGCTGCGTGTGGAGAGAGATAAGAACACGCGCAATCGTGTCATCTTAAAAGAAAAGTAAGGTTTTACAAACGAGCTCATTTACAAAAGTGAGGCCGTCTCAATTGTCCAAATACAACCAATAGATCAAATTTTGATCGCCCTTCCACACAGAATAGACAGACAGAAATCTCGGAAGATAATCTAGCACCCCAGAACTCACAAGGCCAAAATCATTGAACAAAAGCACATCACAGAGCTGTGGTATCAATATGGACCTGGACCTACTCGCTAGTGCACCACTCCGCATGTCGTTTTACTGCGCTTTGCTTGACCAAGAGTCGCAAAAATATCATTGAAAAAGCTCATAACAGCGAGTAATTCACTGCCCCCCCCCCCCCCCCCCAAAAAAAAAAAAAAAAAAAAAAACTCAGCTTTTGATTCCTCAACAGCCAAAAAGAATGCGACTTTCCCACTTGCACCTCACACCCAGCAACCATAACCACCTCATTCTAATACAACCGCAAGAAAAGAGGCACACACATCACCACATGCAACTAAAACCACTCGAAAATCATCAACCACAGAGTGTGCACACATACTGATCAGAGCCGGGTTGTACTGATTCCAATTCGAGGTCGACTTTATGTTCGCGAAGGCTTCGAGAGAGAGACCGCCACCCCCCAAACGCATCATGTTCTTCTTCTTCTTCATCATCGCCGCCTTGCCGTTATTTGTCACAGGCTTTGAGTAGCCACCGAATCTTCCCCCCTTCCCATGGGGTTCTTCGTTCTTATACGCCCGACCCTTCATAGTCGCTACCAATCACAGCACGAACCAACGGGAATTTCCACCGATAATCGCAAGGTTCAGGCGAAACAGACAAGGTAATCTGCGAAGAAGGTAATCTGTGAGTGAGTGAGTGAGAGAGAGAACCCTAATTCATCCTGATTTATTTTCTCACGTCACCTTCGGGTTCTGGCCCAATGGGCCTCGATTCTGATGACGTGGCGAAGACTTGCCTTTTGGGGAAACAAATTAAAAAAAAAAGGAGGGGGAAGAGAGGGATGGCCTACAAACCGAATTAGATTGATTAATCTTAAACTGTCGGAATTAACTTAAGCCATTACCTAGTAATTAAACCACTTAATATGCCAAATTTGGTTACGAATATTGCACTTCTCCGGTTAATTGACTATTCGTATTAAGCTATGCATTTAAAAGTTACGTATTATCTAAGGAAGTCATTCCTGATTATCATCCCAAAAGTCGATAAGAATTTCAAAACAATTCTCATATATGACATTAGGGACACAAAGAAAGGTGCTTAGATTGTTCTATTATCACTTTTATCACGTGATGGGCATGTGATGAAATCATAATCAGCTGCGCATAGGTATATTGGGATCAGAGCTTGTCAAGCTATAAAGATGCCACGTGTCGGGGGTGAATTTTAGGGGGGCATTCCTCATAAAGTAAAAGGAAAAGGCGCGCAAAAGATCATGAGCAAAGCAATTGCAGAGTTGGGCGGCAATCCTCAAAAAACGAAACGAGAATGGCGTGTAATACAAGAAACCATCAACGGTGTCATCTGCCACGAAAAACACAAACCGTCGAAAGGTGGGAGGAAGTGCTAAAGTAGAGCAAAAGGTGGAGAATTAGGAGTAGTAACTGGTCGATAGTTACCAAAGCACCTCTATAAATACCATGAGTCATCCAATATTAGGCGGCTCCAAACAGATAAATCAACAAATCAAGTTCTTTTATCTTTCATTAGTTATCTTAGCTTAGCTGTAGTTTCAAATTCCCGTCGTTGATTAAATTCCGACAAGTTTCATAACTCGGGTTGGTGTCGTTGATTAGATTTCGGTGTCATCCTACTGTCCAGTGTCGTCGATTAAATTACGACATTGTGTCCTACATTGTCCAGTGTCATCGATTAAATTCCGACATTGTGTCATATATTATCTAATATCGTTGATTAGATTCCTCGACATTGTGTCATTGTCTTGTATCGTCCAACATCGTTGATTAGATTCCAGTGTTGCGTCTTAAGTATCAGTTCACCATAGGCCGTCGGATGTGTTGGCTGTTAATTGACCAGGAATCTGTATTGTGCCATTGATATCAATATATTTTTTGTATTTGACACTCTCTGTCCAAAACTGACCTGGAACTCCTTATTGAAAAATGAACTATTTACGTTGGATAAAAGATTTCTGTGTTATTAATCCCTTTTGGGCCTCGTCAAGGGATTTTGACGTGCAACAGATAGGATGTATTTAAAGTCATGGCTTGCTCCTAAATGAATTAGATTGCTCCGATAATGTTTATACAAACCCATTGAACGATGACAATTAACAAGCTACGACATGGAAATTTCTCCCTCTTTTCATTTTAAGATGGTCAATTCTCGTGCACGTTTAATTAGGGGGAAAAGATAAAGAAGAAAATGTATGGCATTTTGCCTTGCATGAATTGGCACTTACATATCATATTTGATTGTGTCCGCTTCCAATATTCTTAAAACGGGAGAACTAGTAAAAAAAAATCTAAATTTATTATAATTATGTCAATCTCGTCTTTTTTTTTTTCAATTGAGTCCTAAATCTTTTGTATTTATGTCAACTCAGTCCATTCAGCCAATTTTGGTCAAAATTGCTGACTTTGTCGTCCGGCGCTGATATGAACAAATTTCAATAACATTCTAATTTTTTAAAATTATTTATTTATTATTTTTTTTTCTTTTTTCTTCTCTCTCTCTCTCTCTCTCTCTTCTTTCTTCCTCCAGCCAGTCACCAGTCCGACGACCAACCAGAGGCGAGGGCCGATGAGGTGGACCTCTGGCGAAGCTCGCCCCTACCGGCCACTAGCGAGGCTCGACCTAGCCCTAAAAAAGAAGCGATTTTCAGTCAAAATTGATCGGATGCAGTGAATTAGCACAAATGCAAAAGGCTTGTGATTTTTTTTGTCAAATAAAAAATTATTTATGATTCAATTGGCCCAAAAAAAAAATATGACTGAATTGATACAATTACAATATGCTTATGACTTTTTTGAAATTTTTTTCTTTTCAAAATACTGCTTGTGTTTGGATAAAGGGTTCGAGATGGAAGAGAAAGATGAAGCGAAAGCAAATAAGAACCAATGAAGAGAGAATGCCTCCACTCTTGAACCGAGACGATTGAGATTGGTGAAGAATGTGTTATCACTTGTCCGGAGAAGTTAGCGAATGCAGGAAGGAAAGAAAAACTATGAGATCAAAGTTAATAATACCTTCCTTAGATTTTGTCTTCTAAAATTACTTCGACGGGCGATATGCTTATCAATTTTCTGTGACGTCAGAGTTTCCTGAATTGGGATATCATAATATTTTCTCCCATTGCTACACGTTATTTGTCTATTTCTATATTGCCTTGGTGGACTTAAGCTTAAAAGTGACTATCTTGAAAATGTGTTGATGATGACTCTTCATGGATTCGTCCATATGAGCTGCGACAAAAGTTGCAAGAAGAAGAGTTCTGTTAACATATTTAGAAGTCCGAGAAATATGAAAACGTGCTTTTCGTTGTGGATAAGGAATATACACGATCATTTTAAAGTATTTAGCAGAGTGTCAATGGACCGGGTCGGATCGAGTATCATTTTTAAAGTATCTACAATCTAGGACCCATTCATCTCTTTGGCTTTCATAGTCAAAAATGAGTTTGATTGTCCATCTTATATCACTTATTGAAAGGCACCCTTGAAATAATTCCTCTCACAATTTTTTTTTTTTTTTTGCCTCTCAAATAAGTGATTCGTCACCTTTAATTTGGGAAAATTATCCAAAAAAATCCTAAATCTATTGCAATTGTGCCAATTTAGTCCTAAACCTTTTGCAATTGTGCCATTTTCGTCCATTTGGCGAATTTTGGCCGGTCGGCTCGCGATCGAGTATTTTATTTTTTGAAATTTATTATGATTTTTTTTTAATATTTTTTATGTTATTTTATTTTATTTTATCATTTCTTGTTTTTTTCCTTCCCCCTTCCCTCCTCTCCCCACCTCCAGCCAATCGCCATAGTCCGGCGACCGGCCAGAGGCACGGCTGAATAGGATTGGCGGGGGCTCAACCTCGCCCAGCAACGGCGAGGTCGACCCCCGCCATGGCCGAGCGAGGCCTCTCCGGCCATGCCTCTGGCTGGTCGCCGGACTATGGCGATCGCCTTGACGTGGGGAGGGCAAGGGTAGAAAAAAAAAGGAGGAAAAGAAAAGAAAATTATTAAAAAAGATATTAAAATATTCCATCGCCAGTCGGTCGGTATCCACGTCAGCGCGGACCAATCAACATTCGACAGATGAACTGAAATGACATAATTGCAAAAAGGTTTAGGAATGAATCGGCAAAAGAAGAAGAAGAAGAAGATTTAGGACTGAATTAACACAATTGCAATAGGTTTATGACTTTTTTGGTAATTTTCCTCTCCGATTTTGGTTCTCTCATGAATTTTTTCACCGGCTCTTCCCTTCCAAAAACACAGCACCGAACCTGCAAAGCGCGCAAGTTTTACCGAACACAATTTAGACATGCGATGAACCTCGCGCCATCTCTCTTCACGACGGTCTTCATTTCTAGTAATTCGCATGTGGTTGGCGGGATTCAAACGCGTGAACTGCCGGTTCTTGAGCTGGGAGGTTGAATCCATCGTAACTCGCGTCCGTGTATTTAATTGTTCATCCAACCAAGCGAGCTAAACATGGTCCGACCTCTGCCAAACCAGTTAAGGTTGTAGTAAGAAAGAAGAGCTGACTAGCTAACGCTCAAGACAAACCACACCAAGATCTTGGTCTGCAAGCAAGGGTTTGCACCAGAGGGGCATGGTCTAGCTAGCCGAGCAAAGTAAGATTGCATTAAATTTGTTCATCCTCTCTCTCTCTCTCTCTCTCTCTCTCTCTCTCTCTCTCTCTTGACATGAAACTGCGTTCACCTTCAATGCCCCTCCAACTCCCCAACTCTCTCCCTCTCTCTCTATTAACTCATCCAACTCTTTCTCTCTCCCTCTCTCTCAAATTTCTCACACTCACTGAACCCAAAAAACACACACACAAGACGCGGAATGGAGAGCCAAAGCAAGTCGAGCATGGACAGGGCGACGGCGCCAGGCGACGTTAAGGTGGCGGGTCGTCCGCCGAAGGCCGTCACGCGTCCTGATCTGCTGCTTCGCACTCTAGCGCTGGCGCTCACTCTGGCGGCTGCGATCGTGGCCGGCGTCGACAAGGAGTCCGAGAAGGTCTCCGTCGTCATCTCCCAGAGCCTCACATTGCACGTCCGCGCCACCGCCAAGTGGCAATACATGTCCGCTTTCGTGTAAGTCCCGCTATCCATCTCTCGCCCCATCTTTTTTACTCTCTTTATAACTGGCGTGAGTTTATAGTGAGGCGGGAACATTTCTATTGGGGAAATATAGTAGAAATGTATGAATATAGTTCTACATGACTCGTACGTACCAAAAATGATGTGCATAGATACGATCATGTAACGAGTTGTGTCGTATCAGTATTTTGTTGTATGTTGGCTATGTTTATAGCATGTCTCTCAAAAGTTGAATCCATCCCTTGCTTTTTTTTTTTTTCCCTTTCCGTTAGACCCGTTAAACGGGAGGGTCGGGTTGGAGATCATCCGACCCATCCCGTCTTGATCCATTTCTCTGCAAATACAAATTTAGTGAGCGTGGGATCGAGTGAGAATGAAGATAAGATCATAGATGTGGACTGCATCTGAATAAGTTATAAACCCATTTACAATCAAATTTAACACTCGTGTTATACTTAAACTCATTTGTTGAATATAAGTAACACTTATGATGACTCAGTCTTTCATATATTAAGTTAAGAAATGTGTTCGTTTATGGCCCGTTTTAACATGTCTAATGGTCACCTTCTCGTATAAAAATGCAAATATTACAGTCCAGTAGAAAGAGAGGTGGAGAGCACCAGTTTGCATTATGGGTCGCATAATCTGTTTATTATGGCTAGATATAGTCCATAGTTTGGCAATTAAATCGCATTATTAACGTTCCTAATGAGGGCAAAATTACGTGGTGGCGGGTCAACAGGATTCTCCTCTCCCCAACCAACTTGATAGTGACCAATAATGCTCTTAAAACCTGACGCCTCATTACTCTGCGTCCTTCGGTAGTTCCATGTTTACCTCGCGTAGTAATGAATCTTTAACGCGTTCTGCCCTTTTGCCCTGAAGAAAAGGTAGAGAATCAGATGACAGCACACATAGAGAAACCTAGGGTTAGATTTTCATTTTATATGTGCTTATCTTTTGTAATCTTAACTCCCACACACATGGTTATAATGACAATGGGTAAGGGTCGGTTTAGGGATTGCGAATACGAAGGCGGTGCGCGTTTTGTACGAGTTTCGTTCCCCTCAAATCGTGTCTCATTTCGACTTCGACTCGTGCCTTAAACTATCCCCCGATATTTGTATCATAGCACTTGCTCTCCAGGTTTACCTAAGATGAAAAAGGTTTTAACTCCATGGATCCGTCAGTAGCGGGCTAAAAATAGACGACAATTGACATATGTTTCCCGATTCCGACAGTCGAAAAGGAAAAATGACGAGGAGAAACCATGATGTTTTCCTGTTATGGCACGCTCAATGTGGTTGGGATTATGACATCATCGTTTCCCTTTGCTAGAAGAGGGAAATTTCGTGACGGATTCATCATGTAGTAGCTAGGGTTTCTGTCCATTTAATGTTTGATTTATGCCACCCTCAACCAACCATGCTGCGACACACAGTTAGAACCCAAGCAAACCAGAAGTCGTTAGGTAACGAGTTATATATGTCGGTAGTTTTTGCGAGACTGAGTACCATAAGGAGAATGATGCTCTTGATCCTTTTCAAATTGCTAGGGTTTATATGCTCCTGTACATATCTCATTCAATTTCAGCTTCAGCATTTGCCACCCTAATGATGCATTTATTCTGCGAGACTCCCGTCTTCAGATACTTCCTGGCGTCGAATACCGTCGCGTGCGCATACGCGGCCGCGTCCCTCACGTACATCGCCGTTGCCAGGGCCGCCCACAGTGCTGTAGTGGATTTAGCCATCAGTGTGCTCGACATTGCCATGATGGGGCTGCTTCTGTCCGCCAGCGGCGCGTCTGCCGCCATCGGCGTGATCGCCCAGCGCGGCAACTCCCACGTGCAGTGGAACGAGGTCTGCCACGTGTTCGGCAGCTACTGCCACCAGATGACGGCAGCATTCGCGCTGTGTCTCCTCGGCTCGTTTGCGTTCCTGCTGCTCGCGGTGCTCAACGTCGTGGACCTCCACAAGAAGGCAATGCAACGATGAAAATTGAAGGTGTAAAGCGATCAATACCGTTTGGTGGGGCAAGTTAATATTTGTGTGGCTGTGGGTTTTTGGTTTTTTTATCAGTTTGGCGGGTGATGGGTAGGTTTGAAGGGTACGTAGGGAGTGGTAAGTGGCTGAGGCCGTGCTTTGGTTCGTAGTAGAAGTTGAGTTGGCCATTTTTAGCTGCAGAGATCTGGTGAGTTGGTGATTCGGAGCAAGCGCTTCATATGTTACAGCTACATATTACTTCTTGTTGGTTCTTCTGAGAGTATTAACTACATTGAATCTGATATTGGCTCTCCAAAGTGCTGACATTGCATGAGATTAGCAACGAGACAGCTGATACTTCTCGTGATAAGACATGACATACGTTTGAGAAGTCGTCGCTCCTCCTCGATTAATATCGTGAAGCACAGCGACCAACTGAGCTCTTGACCCAGCACGGCAAGATTAGTTAGGAGGAAGAGAACAGCAGGTGTATCCGTCTAAACACTGTAAGCACCGGCACTTCTTTTGTTGGTATGGCAGCGAAAGATTAAGCACAAGCAAATACACATTATACTTAGGCTTATAGCGAGCCGACAACCACGGCCAGAAGCCAAAAGTCACAATGAAAAGCAGGTACTCCACGGAGGTTAAGCTTCAACACCTTTTATACCCCATTCATTGAATGTATTTGGTGTGATGCTTCTTCATAAGTGGAGCTCAAAGTGGTGCACCAAGAAAAAGAGGAAGGATGACATAATTGGAGAGGAGGACCTGCCATAGCAGGCATGGGCTACTGGGTAGAAGCATATAAAAGAGAATCCACAAATGTACAACACTACGTTTACCGGCTATACAGGGCCTATACATTACTTGATTCTGAATTTCAGTACGGGGAGGGCAAGAATGCTCTTGCCAACAGTGAAACTCTCTTTAATTGATACCGATACTGGCGTACAAAAATCAAAACCCAAAACTAACATCTATTTCCATGTTCACAAGCATATACTACCAGAAACATTCACCATGGGATGCACTCATTGATCCCGACGATATGTATCTTCCAATTCTTGTCCCGATTTGATCCACAGCGACTCACTCAGTATCCATAGCTTGGTTGCTTATAATATCTGTTGATTGCCACACTGGTCAGTTTCTTTCACTTAGCATGCGTATGTAACTGAGTAAATCAGCACATTCATGACTCAACTATTCAACCTTGTGAGAATGAGTCGCCACAAAAATTAAAACCGAGGAAGGAAGGTAGATACTGAAAAAATAAATGGCCAATGGATGATTCGGTAAGCAATTGCTATTCGGGTAAATCAACCTCCAACTTGGACCACCACAATAAAGCTGGGCAAAAGGTAGGGCTTGGTGGAACTGGTACCAAACCAGAGGAAATGAAATTACTCGCAAAGGAAAGAATACAATGGTTTAGATTATTGACAAGAATCTAGCACCATCAGTCTTCCACTCACTACTGTGGATCATTCCACCTTTTGGGCCGCTAGAACAATAATATTCTCCGATGCATGTTCCCTTCTGTTCTGCTCAACAGCCTGCACTTACTAGGTTCTCAGCTTTGCATTTAGAACATCTTCTCCTTTAGACTACATGCTTTATGAGAGAATAAATGCATGCATAAGAGTTCAGACAATACAAAGTACTGATTCAGGAAATTGGTTCTTGCCTGTTTACTTTCTTCCATGCAAAAAAGGCAATTAAACCATTTGTAAACCCATAGGAACCTAAACAGATGATGATAAGCATGACCACATCCTGTGATCTTCTCCATATTGCGGAGACATTCACTTCCTTAGAGCATATACTCGCCCCCCTAACTTTTGTAGTTACAACTGTAACTCATGATCGAATCCATTGTAACCTCTTTCAAGCCATTTTTTTCAAGGCATTAAAAGGCTTCTACTAACAAAATAGCTCTATCATATGGAACCTGTCATGAAAAGCCATCCACCACTTTATCTAACCAAGACAAACGAGTGTAAATATGATTCATTTTTTTTCTGAAACTCCACCACAGACCATTGATCAACCATAAATAGACGTCACATGCGCAACTGTTGCTAACTTTTTGTTGGAAGAATAGAGCTACCAAATTGGCAGACTGGCATAAACTACAGCTGCCTGGAAACCATCTAACAATATGTAGCCATAAATGCTGTGGCTGAAGGTTCTTTTCCTCATATTTCTACTACAGTCCTCTATTAATAATATCCCCAGGGCTTTTGAAGACCATCTACAACTCATCCAACTTTGTGCATGGACGTCACCTTCTCTTATGTCACTATTAGCTTGACGCTATCGTGCTCTACATAATGGTTAATCTCCATTCACTTGTTATAGTCAAGCATTCTCACAGCATTAATCATTCTACCGAGGTAAGATAAGGACATGCACGCATAAGAAACATCAAAAAAATGCAATAGCGATTGAAATCTTAACAGAATGTGTTTCTAAAGCATGCAAACCAAATTTACAGGAGCCAAAATGATTACCAGGGCCTGTCCATCTTAGCAAAACGTCCCTTGATTCTAATCCGGCTCTCGGCCCTGGCCTTTCGTGATTCATATCTGATGTGCTTATCATATCTGCATTGCACATTTAACCAGGAAGTCCATCCGTGATTAAAAGATGCAGTTAAATCATTCATACAAAAAAATTGCATCTAATCAACAATAAGGACCGGTTTTATATAGCAAATGAGCTGCAGATAACATTTTGCTTAATATATTTGAGGTCTCATAAATTGTAACTATCCATACTTACACACCATTCTTTTCTTGCAGAGATAACAGTTTTTTTACCTCCTTGTTTTTCTCTTCTCCTTGTAGCGTGAGATTGCAGACTCTCTCTCCTGACTAGTTAATGTAGCCAGTGGCAAAGGATTTGAACTGATGGGATGCTCGGATAGTACTTCATGACATTCCTTGGTAGAACTCAGCAAACTGATGTTTGGACGTTTGTCTAAAGCTGTCGGACTTTCCTCTCCGTAGCTACCAAAGAATGCAGAAGGGTCATAAGCTTGGTTTATCGTGTCACCATCATTAGAAAACCACTGACTGTCAGTTTCCTGCAACAACAAAAAGGTCATGTCTTCATCTTGGTCATCATGTATATATGGCTATATCACTAACAAGTTAAGCAGGTGAGCTAGTGCAATCACAACATCCAAAAAAGAAAAAAGAAGAAAATTACATGAAGACCCCAAAATTTCAGATGTACTTCTATTCCGAGCAAATCTTCAGTGTTATATAATATCTTGGACATTGCAATTCGGCCTCAAAGACAATCAATTCTTAGTTTTGGCCTGTAACACATGCACATATGCAGGTTCTGAAAGTGCCTTTTATGGTGTCGTATGAAAATGGAATAAGAGAAATAGCATGATGCTTTGAGTTTTGACCATGAAAGGAGAAAGAAATACCTCAATTTTGTGAAATTCAACTTGGTCTCTACCTTCACATCCAGTGTGAAAATTTGCTGGCTGAAGAGCTTGATTCAAACTCGATAGGTGAATATCATCCAATGGTTCAATCTCCCCTCTTTCAAACTTCAAGTCAGATTCTGGTTTAGCAAGAAAGCGGAGCTGGCGTAGCATTTCTTTCTTGTGCAGACCACAGGTTGCATTTCTATTCTGCATAAGTAATCATGTAAACAAGTCCAGATTACTGAGCGGATGGGCAAGATGAAAGAGTAATAAATTCAAAACATATCTGATTTCAGAATTCTTTTCATCACTTTGCGCATAGGCAAAGGAAGCCAGCTATCCTTACATAATTGATCGAAATAAAAACCGAGCATGAGAAAAACTTTGAATGTTTGTTTAAATGCCATCAACCTATTTTCCGGTCAGCTTAATAAGTAGAAGTTAATAGTTGTTCATCATGGTTCTGGCGCTTCGGCTGTTGGTTAGCAATCTCATTAAAAAATTCCAGAAACTTTGTTGTTAGTTAGCACTCTCATCTGAAGTTAACATTTTTCTTTATGAGATAAAGATGAACACTATTGTAATTCAATCTATTTCACATGATCCGATACAAAGTCTTGCATTTCTACCATTGAGCTCAACCTATACGGCAGGGAAGACGTTGAATGCTATATGCATTGTCCATGAATTCCCAATTGGCTTAGCTAATGTATTGGAAGTAGTTCATGATATTTGCTAATAAATAATTGTAAAGAAGAAAGAATCCTTGAAAATGCCATTTGCCAAGAAAAATAGCTAAACTGGACAAGAGATACCTAGCCAGAGATACTGATGTGAAAGAACGAAGACTTCAAACAACGAACGTACATCCCTCTTAAGGAAAACATACATAAAGAGATGGGAACACTTCTCACTCAGTTTATCAGCAGCTCAAGAAAGTTCGGAGAAAAGAAAGCGCTCCAACAATGTGATGTTGAAGATTGGCAACCATTCACTATTGGACAAACCGAACCAACTGACAAAACAAGACAGATGAAACTTCAAGCTGAGCGAAAGCATCATAGACAATCACATTTCTGCATCACGTTCAATGTTCAATTCCCTGCGTTACGTAATAAGACAGCAAGTTGAGATCTTTCACGATTCTCTCACGGAAAACAGGACACCAATTCAGCTAGAGCTCTAAATTCTCTCTCTCTCTCTCTCTATTGGAACAACTCAAGTAAAGACGCCTTACCTTAGGCAGAGGAGGAACATCCACAGCCCGAAGAGCACACGCACCATCGCTGGGAACGATCAAATCATCGAGACTGACAAAAGCAGGAGTCTCCCAAAGCAAAACATCCGAAAACCCACCACCCCCGCCACCACCGTCATCCCCACGCTCATCACCACCCAACGACGGACCCTTAACCCCTAAATCTTCCACCCCCAAGATCCCCAAAATCTCGCCCACCGAAGGGCACCCGGCGAACCCCTCAACCGGCCTCCGATTGTGAGCCGCCCCCCCGTCGCCGCCGCCGCTGTGCCGATCCCAGTCGCAGTTCTGGCAGAGGAGGAGCCGCTCGGCCTCGCAGAAGAGGGAGGCGGAGGCGGCGTCGCAGGAGTCGCAGAGGAGGGAGCGGGAGTGCTTGGCGAAGAGAGGGTTGGTGGAGTGGACCTCGCGGTCGCAGGCGAAGCAGAGCCTGGCCGAGTCGGCCCGGCAGTAGAGGAGGGCCGTGGAGACGCTGCAGTAGTCGCAGAGACGCTTGCCCCCTCCGGACTTGGTCATGTTGTCAGGTCTCTCCTTCACGCCTCGATCTCCGTCTCCGCCATTTCGGGAGAGCTTCTTCACCTCGGTCCTCTCTTTTTATCTTCTGGTTCTGGTTCTGGTTCTGGTTCTGGTTCTGGGGTGGCTCTCCTCTCCTCTTTCCTTGTTCAGCAAGGATTTGACGTCGACGTCGCAGCCTTTGGTTTCTTGATATTTTCTCTTTCGCACCTACACATCTACTTGTCCGAACAAAGCGTACGTGGATACTATAATTCCATAATACTTAAATAACTGAATTATATCCGATTGTTGATTTAATTATATTATATATAACAATTTGTCATATAAGTGAAAAAAAAAAATTCAGTGTTGGGTGTAAATACTATAATACTACTACTACTACTACTACTACTACTACTACTACTACTATTGGTTTCCTTTGGCATTTTGGGAAAATGGAAAGGTCTGAGCTTTGACTTTGACTTGTCAGTAGTGGAAAGCGGATGACGCAAGGAGTGACGATAATGGAAGAAAAGGCCACGAGAGATTGGAGGGATGGATAACTGGTAACCGCCGACGTAGGTGTTACAAAAAAAAAAAAAAAAAGAGTTGCTTAAATAAATAAATATAAATCTAGATATATTTTATGAAAATATATTAAATCCACATTTTGAAGTCAAAGCAAAAGCAAAAATCAATAGGAAAGCTCACTCCAAGCTAAATCCTCGTTCTAGAAAGAGCAGAATAGCCGAGGGTGTTTTTTTTTTTTTTTCACGAGAGAATACATAATTTGGAAAATATCTATATATACATCTTTTTAAAATAATCGCTTAAAATAATTAATTAATAAAAAATATTCTATTGTAGATGACAATTTTCCGTTCTAAATATTTTTCATCGACGATTGTAAGTGACGCAAGATATTATTTTCAGAAAAATATTTTTCAAATCATTTATTTCCTACGAAATAAATAAACGTGACGTAACTTCATTCCGATGATGGTTCGTCATTAGTAATTTTCCGCTGTCCCAATGCCGATCTTTTGATCTGTTCCCGAGAGTCAAAACCTCAGAACTCGCCCGAAACAGCCTAAAACAAAGTTGAATCATCAGCTCATGAGAAGGGCGTGAAGTTGATGGCGGTGCACCTGGACACTTCTTACGTGATGATAACGAAGCAGGGATCCCGTGCATCGACGGACAATAAGATCATTCATGCCGAATCAAATTGGCATTAATTAAATCCCGTGTCGCAATTTTACGCTATTCCATCCACCGCCACAAGGGCACTGTCAATCAATAGCATGAATTAAGTCCCCAGATGGGTCGTCCCCTACCAGCTACTACAAGATACAATGGTCCCATGAGTCGGGTACGATTCAAACTGAAGCCCCGTGGAGAGATCACATTCACATGGTCTTCAATCAGAAGATGAGACCACGTAGCACAAGCACAAGATTCCCGAAGAGGGTTACAGATTGATCTGTCCGAGCGATCTTCATTCAGTCTCAGAAAACAATGCTGTCTATGAGCAAAGTTCGATCAGACATCTAAGTCGAGTTCCATACTGACAATCTATCGACTACATGTATTCACCTCTGATGGACCCCATTGAGAGCTTATCCAGCAAAAGAAGGAACATGTGATACTAAATCCACCCTCCATCCCATATCAATGAATAAAAGCAAACCATAGATTCTGAGCTCATATAGGCAGACAATCGAGAAATGGAAGATCAAAATGCTACATCAAAACAAAGGTCGCAATCATACAACAACAAAATCAGCCTATTCCTAGTGTAGCAACTTCCGCGGAGGGAGCTAGTAGCTATGGGCGACAGAACAATGAAAGGAGCAATTGACCGCGAAATCAATGGCTATGAGAACTGCTTCGAAAAATTGTCCCCCATTCTAACAGGTTGCTAATGAAGAAATTGGCAGGTGAACTAATCAGACATTGACTGATGATCGTAAGAGTTGGTGCAAGCACTGTAATAGGATAGCGCCAACAACTACTGACGAAGCACGCCTGGGCCAATGTCGAATGAGAGAGCAAAAGTCTAGGTATGTGAGTCCAGGATTTGCTAAGTTGGGTAAGGACCGCAAGCAGAAATTTTTACCTGGAAATCAAGTTAAAAAACCGCATGGTAATTGGAAAATGTCAGGCAATTATTTTCAGTCCAACTCTTCATGCACATGAGGTGTTCACTTGTTAAGATGGAATATCTATCTGAAAAGAATGCAATGTGAAGATGAATCCATACGTTCGTTTCCGCATGAATTCCTTTGCTGAATTATATTACTGATGGTCTGCAGCTGAAATTCTTCGAGTATTGTATGAACAGCATTCACTGCACTTGAGCCCAAAAATGTGAAATGGAACTTTCCCCGTTTTGTTGCAGTCATTGCAAAGAATTGAAACCTGTTAGAATCCCTTAAAAGTGAAGATCCGGGAATGTAATAAGGCCAATAAAAGTCATATCATATCATATCATAGAACTGTACATGCATCGTCCCCAGCAACTACTCAATAATTTGAATGATAACTACTCTACATTTCTCCAACGAGATTCAGATTCATATATCAGCTGAATGAGAAAACATAAACTGACCAAATACTCTTTCTGCTGAATAGTATCCGAAGATAATGTTATCAGTTTTTGCTCTATCCTAATGGCAATATCATCCCTCGGAGCTAATGTATAGCAGAGCCTATTATTCACCATCTCAAAGGAGAAACAAGTTCTCGTGAATTTCTATTTTTCTTTCAAAGCGTTATTATGCTCTAAAGCCTAAAATATAAGACCAATTTCCATTTACTTTTATTTAAAAATACCAAATACTTTTCCAGCAGAGCTCGCAAAGGCAAACTGTTATTAAAAAATTCACTAGTAATTTCTCAACAAAACATTATATAAAAATTGGGCTGCAAAACACATGTTTGTGAAAAGAAACTGAGCAATACTGCAGGATAAATTACACACCTCATACTGATATTCTTCAGGCATGACTGTTGCCGCGATCTAGACAAGAAAGAAAGATGAACGAAATGAAAGGCTGTCTTTTCCATGTATTAAAACTGTAAAGTATAATACAGAAACAACGCAAAATTTTAGACAAGCATGAAATTGAATGGTATTACATTTTGATTAGCAATATTGACCAGCCTCTATTACTGGAGCCTGTTAAGGGCCTGTCTCTTAAAGTAGAGATCGAGGTAAAGGTGAGTGTGACCATTACCCTTCTGGAAGCACAGAACTACTATGAAGAGTGCCTGTATCTAATAAAAGTAAACAAAGACATGCAAACTTGCAGAGTTAATCCAAGTACTATTAGAAGACATTCTCTTTAACACCTGAAAAAAAGGCTTTAGCGTGCTCAACTGTGGTCTCCTTTGGCACTAAAACCTATAATTCAGCTAAGTATCATAACATCTGTTAAGTTTCTCAGCTTAACTGGTAAGTTGGTAAAGCTGATCAATCTTTATCACCTCACACATGACTAGTAAAAACAAGAACCATTCCCCAGCCATTCAATGACAGTGGAGCAAAATTTGATAAAAAAATATCAATAATCATATTATTTGTTAACCACAGGTTTTTCCTTTCTATCTCTGCAGAGCTATTGAATTTCCATTCTTATTCGTAAATTTCGGTGTAAAAGTTAGCTATTCTTGAACGACATGCTTGAGAGTTTCTATCTCGGCGAGACTGAACCTTCAATGTATCAATCTTTTTGGTCCCGCAATTACACATCTTATCCTCGAGATGTAAGCTGATTATCAGCACATTCAAGTTGAATTTCTAACGAAATTGTGACAATACCAAGTTAAAAGCTTACTACCTCTGCATCCAGCATTCTCCAGATTCCAGACATTTGTCGAGCTGTCTTCGAGCAAATGGGACAACGATACCTGTGTGACCAGATCATAGGTTAATGACACAACCAATGGCTATTTATCAGAAATCAATGAAATGCAAAACTATCTAATAAGGAAAAAGTTTTAACTGATTTTGGTCTGCCATTTCTTGGAAACAGTCCATATGAATTGTGTGTCCGCAATTCAAGATCGTTGTTCCTTTGATCGAGTCAAATAGATACTGCAAAATCAACAGAATGTTGTTAAAAAGACCTTTCAATCCTTCATCTTGCCAAATTTGGTATATGTTAAACCCCCAACCTCATAGCATACAGGGCAATGGCTCTTCATTGAATTCTCCACGCATACATGATTATCACATAATGACATCATATAGCAAGATCCTGTGCTTTTGAAAGAAGTTTGTTAAGGCTATGCACATAGGACAACAAGCTTTACCATTCAACTAGTATAGAATAAGCATCTCCTGAAGATATAGGAGCAAGAAAGAAGAAACTAACGTCTAGAAAATGGAAAGCAAGACAACCAGTGATACGGACCTTCAGGAAACAGGTTGCTTCATTCGACACCAAAAACAAAGCACACTTCCACGTTTCGATAATAGAGTGATGATGCACCATGCACACATTCATACTTTTGAAAGAAATAAAATATGACTATCTTTTTCCATCTACCTAATTCTATGACTCTGATCTGTTTCAGCTCTCATGAGGTTAACTCTTTCCTCCATTTGCAAGAGTGATAACAGAATAACAAGTCTCCATCACAAATTTTGAGAAACAAGAAACAGAAATTAACTAAAACTTTCTTCTCTCTAATTTAAGAGATTGCTTGCATTCAATTATAAACCTCTCCTGATACATAAGCCTACTGACACTCCAACCTTGCACTGATAAATAACTTCTTTTCTTCGTGTTAATATAGGGTAATTCTCTTATGCAACCTCTGCATGCAGAATACTCATTTTGGAGCTTGCGATAGTTTTCCGCCAGTTGATTTGAAGTGTTTTGATAATGCAATTGATCTCTTCTATATTTCAGATGTTGAAGTCAGCCCTATTGGTTAAATTGTTGTGGAAAAAAATGCATAAATGCTGCCGCAGCGTGGCTTGTGAACCCAATATTTGCCATTTTAGCTGTGAGCCTGTGACAGTAGTAGAAGATTCCTTGCCTCCGTATCCCCCCTCCAATAAAAAATGTCTGAACCAAAAAAGACCCCCACGAGTCCTCTCTTTCCTTAGATGAAAATGAGTTGTAAGTGATGAGTATGGCACGTGCCACTTTAAGCTGTTGTCTCTTAGATGTCTAAACAAGATCATGCCTTAAATGTCCTTCTTTTGCTAATATTCTCCCTCTCAAGACATAAAGTTGATCACATCAGCTTTAAACAAGTACCTTTGAAGTCATCACAACTCTTGTGCTAAACTTCCTTACCAAAAAAAAAAAACTCTTGTGCTAAACTTGATATCAAATCCCAGATCAAGAGACCTCTAAAATGCCACATCGATGACCATCATCCTTAGAGAGCAGCTTTGACTTAGGACTGTTAAGAATTTTAATGCAATTGAAAGATATGCTTGAATCTTTTTCTTTTCTTTTTTTTGTAGGTTTGAGCTACCCTTTAAAACTCCGCAAATTATTTTCTTTTTGGGCAAGTAGGGGATTGGAGAAGATAGGGATTCCAACCCAATACACGGAAAAGGTTCAAACATAAGAAAAGGCACCTTTCCAGAGTCTTTTTAATCTCAAATTATATTCGGTTGCCCATCGAACCCCCAGATGAAAAATTCCGAAATCCAACACGGTAGATCTTACACGAAACAAACTTGATATCAAAAGTCCAGCGAGCAAAACCAGCTTATGGTTCCTGTTAACCATCCTATGAGCAAAACTCATTAATAAACATTGGGTTTCCTCTCATATCTAACCAGCTCACCAAGCATTTACTTTTTCAATGAGAAAATTCAATTATGTAACCGAGCACTCCAAAACTCCAGGTGGGTATTCGTATACCAACTGCCAGTTCATAGCCTTAATTTGACTTTGCTTTATCAAACTTCTTCAGAGCTGTCCTTACAAATCCAAATTGAAATTGTCTACTCCGAGATACTTCAAACCGAGGAGGCTATTAACAAGGCAGTGGCTTCAATGGTAACTAGATCAACACGAGATCCGCTATGAAGCTTGTAGTTCCAAAGGAAAGCAAATTCCTCGACTCTCATCTCTTATAAAGTCAAGTAAGAACCTAGACACTGGTCACTGAATATCCATCTAATAATTTTTTAGAACATGTGCATTCCTCGTTTCATAACTTCAGGAGAAGATGAAAACTCTCTAAAGAGATGACCTTAATGAATGTGTAAAAGTAGGACAGAGATTCTTTCATGCAACAAAAAAGCACACGCAGCAATGGAGGTACTAAAAGAGCAAGCCATACCGCACTTTGGACAGTGGAAAAAATTTTCCCGACCACCAACTCTGAAAGACAAGGGCAAAATTAAATTAACAATTCATGAGGCAGATACAGTTAACTTCCAAAAGATGGGAACAACATTCCAAACATCAACTAGCTCACCTACAAATTCCACATTCCTCACAATGAAATTGCTTCTTCTCGGTCTGCAAAAATAAACATAAATACACTGTCATATCATATATGCTTTCATGTCCTGTATTATCAAAATGGAAAAGGCTACACCTTTGGTTACTATAAATGACAATAAACGAAATCCATCTTACGTCATCGTCGTAAAACTTGCAAATTCCACAGAAATATTCTCCCATGTTGATACCGCATTTCCAACAAACTTGAGCAGCCTAACAAAGAACACACAAATTCTCAAACACTTCAGGATGACAAGAACCTGAGCAAAATCCTCAAGCGATCAACCATGACATACCTCTTGCTCCGTATTGCAAACAGAACAGATGACCTGATACAGGAAAAGACCTTCAGCCCCAGACCACAAAATCCAAAGCAAGCAGAGTGCACATCCAGAAACCAGCACAAAACAAAAGCAAAAGGGTACCTACCTGCTTCACGTCGTGCCGCACCAGCTCATGATGTTCTTTCGGGTTGCTCAGCGAGTTCTAGTTGGTACAAAATAACCGGAGAAGATTACGAAACCCCATCCAAACACGACGACAGTAGCAAGCAACGCATGGTTTCTACGGTCAACTACGCATAGAAAGACGAACGAAAAAATGCAGGGCGACAAGAGAGGCTGAGAAAAAGTCGCACCGTGAACTCGTTGTGGCAGTGGCGACATGTGAAGACCCGATCGCAGCACGGAGCTCGAATCTTGCAACGTCTCCGATAATGCTCGCACCTGAAAGAAGACATAAAAAAAAAAAAACGAAAAACGAAAAAAACAGCGAATGAAAACCAAGAAAAGAAAAGGAAAAGGGAACGCCGGTAGAGGCGATTAGAACGGAGCTGGTGGCGACATACCCATGTTCGAATCTGGCGAAGTCTCGATCTTTGGTCTGCAATTGCATTACATGCGCTTCTTCCCCCATGGATGCGTCTGTGCGAGTTGTCCTCTTTCTAGGGCATAAGCAGCTATCGGAAATCGGCCGAGACCGGCGGAGAGGGATCTCAGAGAAAATCAGGCTTTTTCATCCTTTACGCGAACTGTCTTTTTCGACCAAAACAAAACTGTTTTTCTTGCTTTTTTTTTTTTTTTGGTTGGGGGGGGGGGGGGGGGTGCATTTAGACCGGATCATGATTTTGAAAAATACTTTTCTAAAATGATTAATTAAATTTTTATAATAATAAATACTTAATATAAATTATTATCACGAAAATATTTTTACTGATTAAACTCTCGTAAATATTTTTAAATAAATAATTTACGAAATTATTTATTTTCAGCGAAACAAAACGAGACCTAAAATTTCAAATTTTCAATATGACTAGGTTATTATATATCCAAGCATCATGAACTTTTCTATGCTTGAGTTAATTTTGCTATGCATTGCAATTTCAAAAAGCTTAGTCAATTAACCGTCACATATATGCTTTTTTGTTTTTTTTAGGTCGTCTCAATAAATTCATAAGAAAATACCATAAAAGACGTTAAACTATAATCACCGGATCGCTATTACCTTAATTTTTTGTCTTCTTTTTTTTTTTTCCCTGGAATTTGAAAGAAGGCGTCTGTCCACTACGAGGGAAGTTTCTCTCTCCTTTGCTTAGTCAGTATATGGTGAAAGACGTGTTCGAAGAGAGAGAGAGAGACGCCTTTGATTCTTTGGAATTCCAGAGAAAATGAAAATGAAAATGAAAAGAAGGAAGTGAAGGGTGGGGTGGGGTGGGGAAAGAGAGAAACTTTCCTTGACAACAAACGAAGGCGACAACACTGCCTGCCCCTTTTGCGCAGTAGCTTCGCAAAAAATATATTCGCCGACATGTCGCGGGACGCGGTCGGAGCAAGCAAAGATGTTGTCCAGGCCGACAAATAATGCACAAGCGGTTTCCGATGGGCAATCAAATCGGTCGGTTCCGTTCTTACCGACCACCGGAATGAAGAGGAGGAGGACAACGAATATGAAGATTGGACCCTGCAAAAGAAGCAGGGAATGTAATTCCTTTCACTTCCAATCCACAAAAAAGCTGAGGAATATATTTATCCTTCCGCCCATCGTCTGCAAGAAGGGAATTGCTTTTGCCCCCCCTCCCCCCAATAGAGTAGAAAAATTCCTAAATCATCTCGACACATGAGCTCAATGCGTGCGAGCCCTTCGATATCGACGAGTATCGCGTGAGACTCACGTGATCTAAAAAGCTGATGAAATGCATGGGACTCACATGCACCTCGTGCATCCGAAGACGATATACCAGCTTTCGGCATATGCGAGGAATTATTACTAAGATGCCAGCAGTCCAAGACCGCCAAAAGTTTCCACTCTCTTCTGTTTTAACTTTTGCATCTATTTTAGTTTAATCAGAGGCTGCGGGCATCAACTTTGGTTAATTGTGCATATCGAAACTTACTTTTGGCTCTCTTGCAGCTTCAGTGCATTTGCTGGGATTCCAATTGACCCCTCATCAGAACCGGTGCTCTCCGAACCAGCGGTTGAATCTTAATTGTGTACATCGAACCTCGAACTTAGTAGTTTCCAGCCCCCTCTCAATCCATTTACTAGCCGGGCTGCATTTCGACGTACTTGCTGGCGGAGAGTGAATCGAATAGGTTGATGTTTGCGGGATAAAATGAATAATCCCGACCATATGTAGAAGAAGGAACATGTAATATATGTTGGCTAATTTTTTCATTTATATATATATATATATATATTCTAAATCAAAGGGACTATCCCACAACACTACTCCAAGGTCCCACAATACATAACAATTCATAACGACACTAACCAAAGTCTTCTAAATTGGTCCTGATCATCAAGCATGCGCCTAGCTTGTGCCTTATTCCCCAAATTGCACGTCTAAGAATTACACTTAAACACATACACGTACGTTCATATATAGCTGCACCAACATTCTCCAGGGAGACTCTAACCGCTCCCAGTTACAATTCGATTTTTGATCACATTGCTGAAGGCTGGGCCTGGTAGGGCCTGATCAAGGGGATGAGCGAGCCGCTGAGGTGGAGCGACATGACCTCGTTGGTGGACCCGACGAGCTTGCCGCCTATGAACACCGCGGGAACCGGCGGGTTGCACCCTAGCCTGACCAGGGCCTTCTCTATCTCCCGGCACTCGGGGTCGTGGTCGATCTCGTACACCCGGGGCTGCACCCCGAGGTCCCGGAACAGGATCGTCACCGTGTAGCACAAGCAGCACGAGCTCTTGCTAAATATCACCACCCCTTGCTCCGACGCGAATCTCGTCACCTTGTCCATTCTCTCTCTCTCTCTTGAAAACCCTAGACCAGTTTAGGGCGGATTCCCAAATTGAGAATGGTACTCAAAACTTTTTCAAGTTCGGGAGCGAACAAAAAAAAGGACGTTTTCTTAATGGTTTTCTCGACTCGGTACGCCCGACAAGAACCCGAATACCACAAGACCGAACCCGGGGCCGAACTCGATCAGATGGGAGGTCGCCGGGGACCCGAGAGGAGAAATCTAGAGTAGGATCGGGGTGGTGTGGTTGTAGACTTGTAGTTGAGCTTTCATGTTGGGGATGTATATATAGGGACGGCTAATGTGGTGGACTAGTAAGAGGCTTGTACTAGTAGAGAGATACTTTATGTCTTTTGGGAGGGGAATTTCGAAAAGCAGGTCTTTTCTTACATTAGATGCTCTCAAGCTCATGATAAAAAGTAGCTTTTCCGGACAACGACTATTGTATTCCACATTGGGCTCGACAACTTGGGGGTAAAATTCATTCCGGACAACGACTATTGTAACTTTGTTTATTATTTATTTGCATTGGAGTTAGGCGTAGGGCCACCTGACCAAAATCTCCCAATTCAATGTAATCGGAGGAATAGCGGCGTAATACGATCGCAGATATCATTTTTTATAAATAAATAAATAAAAAACGAGTCAATTGCGATTTATGCATGTCTTCTTTGGTAGCTATAACCAGATCGTCAAAAAGGGTAACCCCTGGTCGTCGTCGTCGTCTGCTCAAGCCTATTCAGTCGCGTGCGAACGGATTCAAGAGTCGATCGCCCGAAAAACAGACTTAACGTGCTCGTACGTAGTATCGCAGTGACGGAGAACTAAAGATGCAATCGAATATTGTGGGAGGGGCTGGTCAATATTATGCTTAGATTTCCAGCAATCTATGAGATTCTCAAAGCCCACCTTCTTTGAATCAGTTTGTTTTTTCTCTGTTCTTTTCTTTTTGGTTGTGCGGAAAGATCATTGGGAGGGAAATGACAAGGGCTTTCGGTGGCTGCGATTCCCTGCTGGTTGTGACCACCAACTTGCACATTCACATTCTATTCAAAACGTTCCTCCTCACATGCTGGAGGGGACAAGCTAAAATGTATGCCCATTGCTGCGAAGGGGGATTGGGTAGGGAGAGATTCACAACTTTTCGTCTCAGAGTTTGAATTCGAATCGTATCGGGTTGAAAATCGACGGGTCGATTTCGAATTTGCCGGCCTCCGATTTGAGGTCCACAACCTCAGATTTGGAGAGAGAGAGAGAGAGAGGAAGAATCCGACATAATAGTCTTAATTCTGTATCAAGCTTCTATCGGCGCCTAAAAGATTTGCCAAAGTAGATGTTGGAGGGCATTGGCTTCCCTAAGACATCAACCACATTAAGCAAGATGTCGTCTTTACGAATTAGGGCGTTATGGAGACGATGCCCACCAAGCTTGTGCTCGGCATAGGTTTGGCTAGCGGGAGATTTTGACACGTGCAAGATTGATATTGGCCTGTCAAGACGATGCCGACGTGAAAGAGAGAAGCAAAGGTACTTCAGCCAGGACCCTCGAACTGCGGGACGTGGGGATCGATCCTGGCCGGAAACGCGGCTGAGGCAACTAGCGTACAAGTGACGAGAGCGATCGGCTTACACGTAATGAAAGCGGTTGACATGACGTCATACCTATCAAAAGTGCGCGAAAAAGTGTGGAAACAGTTATTTCTTTGCTCAAAAGAAGTGATGAAAAGCGTGACCAGACACGCGGCTGAAGCAGATCGGCATACGCGTAGAAGCGCTTGACATGGTTACCAAACTTGTCACCAAAAATAGGTAGCATTAGCAAGCTAGTGAGAACCACACCCATAGGCCATAACATGGGGGACATGTCCAAAACTTGGGAAGCAAATCTTAAAAAGTGGAAGTCTCATGACTCTAAAAATGACTATGAAGAGAGAAAAAGGGCAAGGCACTCAACCAAATTGCGAGGGCATGCCCTTCCCAAACCCCGGGAAAGACATAGCCGCCAGAACCTTTCCTGAGGGAGAGAGAGAGAAACCTTTCTCCTCCTCCCCCTTCCCCCTCGTCATTTTCTCTTTTCAAGTTATTTTGACCCCCTTTTACCTTTTTTCTTGCTTTTTCTCCCGTTCAGTTGCTTTTCTCTTCCGATTTCATCTAGATTTGGAAGCTTTTCTATCTCTTTTTTTGAAAGATTTCTATCTCGATCTAATTTTAGATTTAGGATTTTCTGCGTGTATGTTTTCGAGAGATTCGCTCTTCTCGGGATTTCGTCGATGACCATGTTCAGTTTTGAAGGAGATCAGAGGAGCTCGCTCATGTCAAATTTATGTCCGTTCAACCTTTTTATTCTACTCGGTGATGGTGTTGGAGACACCAAACCTAGGCACGTACCACCAAAAGGGCAAAGCCGTAATAACAGCTGGAGTTATCGGTGCGTTCTCATTATTGCAGACGGATTTGGTGATTGGCCGCCAATACGAAGAATCGCGCGATTCAAAACAAATCAGACTATGTTCTATGTTTGCAATTTGACAGATTTGTATCCGAATCTAAGAAAATGATTATTTATGGATAAATGCATACATCGAGACGTGTATAGGTAGGGTGTGTTTGGAAAGACTTTTGGGGTAAGTCATTGGGAAAATACAAATACCTTTGGTCTGAAGGGGTTCGGTGAAATGCAAAAAATTGTTTGGTCTTGTAAGTAAAATAGTGTTTGCAAAAATTATACTTGTAGGACACTTTTTTTCATTTTTTTCATTTTTTTCATTTGTTCTGTTCCCTCGCAGGCCTCCTATTCCTAACCTCATGAGTATCTCCATCTTGAACTCTCCCTTCTCTCGATTGGTCAGCACTTCTCCGACCTCCACTTGCACGACGAATTTCGCCACGCACCCATCGAACCCACCTCGCTTCTCCTCCTACCCCTCTCGATCGCCGCCGCCGCCGCCATCGCCGCCGCCTTCTTCTCCGTCATGGTCCATTTGGTCTCGTCACTGCAATTCAAGAAGCGTCTCGATCAGCCCCTGTTCGAGCATGGCCTCGATCACTTCCTTCCTCCCGTGGTAAGCGATTTCGCACAGGCAATCGAAGGCGGCGACTCGAGTGGCTGGGTCCAGCGATCTCAAGAGGACTATGATCCTCGGGATTTCCCCCAGCGATTCCATCTCGTCGCTGTGGCCCTGATACATCCTTGTTCAGGGCTCCATCTTCTTCGGATAGTACCCACCAGCGAACCCAGGCAAGGGCCGATGGCGGCCGTCGTTTGAGGTCGAACAACCTCAGGTAGCCCCCAACGACCACTAATGAGGGTCGAGCGACCCCCGGCGACCACCGACGAGGGTCGAACGACCCTCGACGAGGGTCGCAAAGGTCGAAGATTCACGAAACCCAGATCTGGGTCAGGCGATGCCGAGGTTGCAGATTCGCAGTCAAAGACCTAGATCTGGGTCGCTCGATTCTCGATCTCGACCTCGACTCACAGTAAATCAGACAACGGCAACAACTCCAGCGAAGGTAGCGGCTTGACGGCCACTGTGACTCTTGATCTCAACCTTGGCGACCAGTAACCCCATGTTGAACGAGAACCAGGGAGCACAGAAGACGTTGGCGTTGGGAAGAAGATGAATAGTTGCTCTGGACAAAAGTGGAACAAAAAATTAGTTGTGAGGTCAACAATGGCAAAAAAAAAAGTGAACAGTACTCGGAAGTTGTATGCCGAGAAAGCTGAAAGCCCAAGGCAGGCTGCCTTGGGCTTTCAACATTTAGAATGTTAGCACTTGGCTCAAAGGAGCTTTCAAAAAATTTCCCAAACACCCAGGGTTTTGCCCAAAGGGCTTTGGACGCCCAAAGGCCCTTGGGAATGCTGTTCCCAGACGGGGCCGTAATGGAACCACGACAATGTCTTTGGTCAAACCACCGCGGCCGTCGCGCCGAAGCCCCAACGACCCACGCTTGCCCTTTTTGCCGATGGTGGAGCGGTGGCAATTTGAGGTGAAAAAAAAAAATTAGTAATTGAATCAAAATGACGTTTTTTTAGTTTTTTTTTTCATTATAATGCTAACCCCACATAAGAGAGAGAGAGAGAGAGAGTATAACAAAAGAAAATGTCGTTCGCCTTTTTCTTTAGCTAAAATGAACAGAACTAACGGACATCAATTCGACAAGTTTTAACGGTTGATTGCATTTTTTTGAAAAATTTTACAATTCAATCGCACTTTTGCGAATAACTTTATGAGAGTTTTGATACGGTTATCCCAACGGGCTCGTCGACTTTAGTCGACCCTTCCCAACTTATCAACTAATAGAAAGAACACAAAAGAAGTAAGATGGCCAAGCTCAAATTTTTTCGATTAAAGGGGAAAAAAAAAGATGAAAGTAATATTTTAGCTGTCTTTCAATTGTTTGTCGCGGTAGGCTCGAAATCGTCCCACCTTTAATGAAATCAATGATGATAAAGAATGAATACTTTCGTTGAAACCTCTCATCATATTTTAAATTACAAAACTTGAAAATATTTGGTATTTACCTAGTACTAAGTGTGGACATATTCATACATGTATCTCTCCCGTGTGACTGTTGGTCCCATAAAATCTCACCATCACACATCGGGCCTTGCCACCTGTATCGTAAACTAGGCTCCGTTACCAGTATTGGTTGGTCTTGGCCTTTCTCATCCCAAAAGCTAGCTCAAAAGATAAGGCTTTTCCTCACACTTAAACCGACCACTTGCCCTTTCCACAACCGATGTGGGACAATTCCAACAGTTAGATGTGAATGAGATGTGCCAAGATCTTTAGCCATAAATGATGTATCCGTACACATTTCTACGACGGAAAATGAGGCCATGGCATGGAATACTTGATCGGATTTGACATTTTTAATAAAGAAAAATCTATGAAAGTTCGGCATAATCTTATGTATAAAAGTTTTATGAGTGATATTGTCAGAATTCATGAATTTATTATACCTAACAACTTGCGGAGAATGATTAGGTGACCCAACGAGCAACTCCTGGAGCTTGTGCGAAAGCCTTCAAAAGGGGCCAAATCTTTCAAGCCCAATGCGAAAGAAAGCTCTGCTTTTCACCCAACTTTGTGAGTCGGTCGGACGCCGGACGGTACCTCTCTCAATTTGGAGTTCTACCTATGTAGCACCGATACTCCTATTTGAAAAAAATTTGCGTATCGGATACTCCGCCGTATCCGATACGCTCGGACACTCGGTCAATGCGTGTCCGAATGGTCAATGATCCTGACACGCGTGTTCAACGCGTGTCGGAGCGTATCCGAACGTGTCGGAGCATATCCCCACGAAATCAAAATTGTGTTTGGGCTCGTTGAGTTCAAATTCGGGTTCCAAGTTATAAATTGAAGTATTTCGGGCCCAAGTCCAGAAAACCCTCTCAATCTCTCGGGCCTAATTTACGACGCATTTTGCTCGTTAATACAATTTATGGAGTATTTGAACTTTTTTTTAGTTTTTCACTAACATTTTTCGTCAAATATGAAATAGCTATGACATTTAGACCTATATGTGATGTTTGGAGTTCATAAAAATAATAATTTAAATGTACATATAAAAATATATATTTAATATATAACGTATCCCAGCGTATCGAAAATCTTTATTTTTTGAGAAACCACGTATCGGCGTATCGTATCGTATCGTGTCCCATATCGTGTCGGTGCTACATAGGTTCTACCTATTCTGGAAAAGGAATCCAATAATCTGGAGAATCCCCAAAACAATTTCTTCCGAAGAGGTTGGAATAGAAGAACCCGCACGAAGCGTGATGATCATACATCTGTAACACATTTTGTGTCCCGAAATAGATCCCATTCTTGGAACTTTCATGCTCGAGTAAGAACTCGAGTGAAAGTCGATCTATCACGATTAGCGCAATTGTTCCTATTTCATGTTCTTTTTCCAAGCCATTCTCAGCTTAGAAAGCATTCACTAGTTACCTATGGAATCTCAAATCTCTTCCCTCAATGCTGAGTTTGTTTGTTTTTTTTAAATGTTTTCTCGGTTGATCGGAGGTCGTTTCTCCCCATCTTTTTGCGTTTTGGGCCTTGAAAAAAGAAGCAAACCCAAAATCGATTAGATAAAACGGAAATTGGGTCAGCAAATTTTGGTAAGAAATTCTGCGGTCTAGGAAATCCTTTTATAAACCGTTCGTTATCTGGAAAGGGATTGTGTAACCTTTCCTAATAAGGTTATGCCATGTCGTTAACATCCGGGCCGTTCGTGTTATCAATGGACGGCCCAGATTACTACTAACAAAAATATATATAAAAAATTTAAAAACTTACCACCTAAAAATAGGAGATCTGAGCCGTCCGTCCAAAAAAATGACGGCCCGGATCCTAAGGGCAGGCGCCTAACCTTCTCGGGAAAGGTTAGGCGCGTAACCGAGTTGAAACCCAATTGCAGAGAGTGGTTTCCTTCCCCGTTGACGTTTCTCACTAAAGGACGAAGGCAAGAGTGGAATGAGTAGAGAAAGGGAGAATTATATATATATATAAAAAAAAGGTCATAAACCTATTGCAATTGTGTCAATTCAGTTCAAAACTTTTTTTTTTTGCCAACTGAGTCCTAAACATTTTGCAATTGTGTTAATTCAGTTCATTTGACCAACCGCCGCTGAAGTGGAGCCGACGGCGCTGACAAGAGACAATTTCAGATCAATTGAGAGTAAATTCTACACCACCAAACCAGCCATCACGATGGTCTCAAGAAGACAATTTGATCATCTCGCTCTACTGATAGTTTATCTACCAGCAAACGAAACAAAATTATACTTGTTGGAGTGTGATTTATAATCCCCAACGACAGGAAAGCGTGTATGTCTGTGTTGGATATAACTCTAGTTTAAGGGTGAACCACCATAAAATCACATGCCTCGATTTCTCTTTCTCGCTTTTACGCTTTACTTCGTTGCGATTGTGCGCCGAATCCTAACAATATGGACATGCGTTTCTACCATTTATACAACTTTTACGGAGAAAAGATGTGTCACTAAAAATTTGGCATCATTTTCCTCCTGACCCATTGTTCCTATTTCCCCTTTCAATCATTAAATAATCTTTCTCAAAAGAACTAACCTTTTAAAGGGTAAAATTACTATTAGACAGGTTTTCTATGACTTGTTACTAAATAGATGTGACATGTGAGTTACGTTTGTAACTTTTAAGGCTTGTCAATATAATTCAATGACTTGAAAACCTTCCCTACACTTTGGGGATACTCAAACAACCGCAAACAAACGAACATATCTCTCGCATAAAACTATGCAAACCGTGATAAATTCGGACAAAATTTGGACATGTTGTTCTGGATTTTGTGTCACTGATGATGCCACAAAAGAAGAAGCGGGCAAGAAAGAGTAACATCCTGGCGTTTTTGTTGACATGGCTATGTCCATGACCTTGCTTTGCATCACTCAACTCATCATTCGTTCCCGTGGTCTTCCAAGACAACCAAAATTTCGATATGTTGTTCTGCATTTCGGGTCACTGATGATGCAACAAAGGAAGAACACAGACTAGGTCGAGTGATATCACGGCGTTTTTGTCGACAGCTGCGTCTGGAAACCTCGTTTTGCATCACTCGACACATCAGTTGGTTCTCATTTCCACAGATGGCCGACTCCGGAAACGGGTAAGGCTCTTGCGTTTTGGTGAAGCTCAGCAGCATGTTTCTGTATAGTACCGTAATGCCATTCATCTATAGGGAGAATATCACAGTCGCCGCCGTCTCGTATAACTTCTTAGTGTGCTAATCGCAAGGAGCCTACTGAAAGAGAATAGATTATTCTGCCCCAAAGCAGAACGGTGGAACGGAGTCTCATTTCGAATAACGAGCGCAAACCAGTATATAAACCCTAAAGCAACAGCTAACATTCATGCAGTCACTTGGTTTCCAGACAGAAACTCATTGAAGATGAGTAACATCGCTGTTCTCCTGGGATTCGCCCTCGTTACGGTAGCTGGGTTTTCGTGTGCTTATGAGTCCGTGAGCGGACAAACAAACGGAGACATCATCGGCAGAGTCTGCAATGGGGACAAGTTCGGCCCATCCAGTTCATTCAATCAATGTCGAGCTGGTCTTCTACGGGATTTAGCAGAAAACACCGCCAAGAAGGGTTACGACTGCTATAACACGAATCCGAGGTTTCCGGGCTTTGTTATGCGGATGCATTTACGACTTAGAAGTATGCGAGGAGATACTTGGCAAATTGTATCGCTGGAGCCTCGGGTATCAGGTTCAACTCGAGGATTGTCGGCATCGGATAGAGAAATACTACTTCAAGGACGATTAGAACTTTCCACTACTCTTAAGTATTCTGATGGTGATTTGATGTGCGTTACGAGTTGAACAGAAAGAGTTGTTCACATAAGATGTGTTGAGATCTCTAGTCATCAATAAACGTAGCTGTACACGATTCTCCAATGAATTAAAGACTCCGCAGCAACTTATCATTATTTTTATTTATTATTTATGGCCCAAAATTAACTGTTGTTCTCACAGTAAATTAAAGGCAGTCACCTAACCATTTCTCGTTTATTTATTGGCAAAGAAACTTATACCAACAAGCTTCCGGCCATTACTGACAGTACAGTATAGGTGTCATGGAAACTTTGGCATCATTTTCCTCCCTACCCACATTTTCTGTTCCCGTATCAATCGTATAAATAATGTTTGCCATACAAGTTGACTTTAAATGTTGCAATCAGACATCTGTTCCACGACAAAACAATTAAAACGACAAGACCATTCATCTAAAGTAAGAATCTTGCAGTTGCCGTCACGTTTTAACTTCTTACTGTGCTGTGGTAATTACGAGGAGTTTACCAAGAGAGAATCGTCGGGCTTGCCGGATATATACCAGGAGAGGATCACTAAGCGTGCACCAAAGCCAAATGGTGGAACAAAGCCTGATCTCAAATCCCAAGCGCAAAGCAGTATAAAAACCCTGAAGCGTCAGCTTGACATTCATGTCACCACACTTGGTTTGGCGAAGGAAACTAACAAAAAGATGAGCCACACGTTTGCTTTTATGAGAATCGCACTCGTCGCAGCGATCGGGCTTTCGTGCGTTTGTAACTCAGTGAGAGGAGACGCGGACACAGGCATCGTGCACAAGATCTGCAGCGGGAAAAAATTCGGCCCTCTCGATTACTTCGACGATTGTCGGGATGGTCTTATAAGGGATATAGAAAACAACGTACCCAATCAGATTGGTTACACCTACTACTCGACGAACCCGAGGTTTCCAGGGCTCTGTTATGGCCATGCGGCATGCAACAATGCCCTTACACAGATCGACTGCAGGCACTGCGTAGAACAATGTGAGATCATACTTGACAACTCGTGTTATTGGAGCTTCGGGTATCAGATTCAACTCGAGGACTGTCGGCTTCGGATCGAGAATTACTCCTTCGAAGAAGATTAGTACTTTTCACTGGTCTTTACTTTTGTAGCGGTTTGATGTGCGTATAAATTGAACGGAGGGAGGGAGGGAGTTGTTGGGGGTGAGACGTGCTGAGATTTTGAGTCATAAATGATGTATCTGTACACGATTCGCCGGTCGAAAACAAGGCCATGGCACGGAATACTTGGTTGGACTCAACATTTTTCTGCAAGGAAAAATGCATGAAAGTCCGGCAAAAATCTTATATATGTGTGTGTATTGTCACAATTCATAAATGTTATTCCTAACAGCTTAAAGAGAATGATTAAGTGACCCGACAAGCAAGTGCGTGAATGCCTCCTTTCACGATCTTGGGCTTATCTAGGTTAACAAATAATAAGCAACCTTATCTAGGTTAGCTGGCTTATCTATGCACGCATTAACCTCCCCAATTGTCGTGCAACCAACCATTCATATATCTTATCAATTTTATTTTGTGAATTTTTTTATTAATTATTTACATACTAAATTAATTAATTACACAATTACTAAATTATTTATTAATTATATATTTTAATAAATTTTCAATTAATTATTGATAATTATTTACAAAGCTATATAAATATAAATGTTATAAATATAAAATAATTAAAAAAAGTAAGATAAATATGAAAGATAAAAAAAAGGAATATATTCACCGGAAGTACTAAAACTTGTAATAAAAGTGCAATTGAGTCCTAAAATTTGCAAAGAGTATAATCAAGTCCTAAAACTTGCCAAATTAGTTTAATCAAGTCCTTTTATTAACATTGTCAATTTGTCTAACGAAAAATGCTGACGTGGCATTTTTAAATCAATTTATTTATCTTACATGGCATTTTAGTTATTTTATTTTTTCAAAATTTTATTTTAAATTAAATTAAAAATTTGAAAAAAGCTAATAGTTTATTTGAGAAAAAAAGAAAAAGAAAGGGCATGGAGGACCTGCCCATCGCCAAGAGGCCCTGTCGTCACCGCCGCCCATCGTCGGAGGGGCCAACGGAGGTCGCCACCTCTGTTGATCCTCCCTGGCGTCGAGCGAGGTCTCACCCAGATCTGGGTTGAGGAAACCCAAACCTGAGGATGCAGGCTCGCGAAGTTCTTCAATCATCCCCATTCAACACCTATTACCTAACAATCTGAACCAAACTTCTTCTGATATTTTACTATATCCTTTTCACTTTTGGTTTTGGTTTAATCTCCATTTTCTCGGCTGATCATGAAACACGACTCTCTGTCTCACACCTATTACCTAACAATCTGAACAGGATAAGGGCCCCGGTGCTCGTGTGCACAAGGCCCGGTGCCGGGGTTAGATTCCCGCACGGGCCCCCATCCAGTAAATAAAAAAACTAAAACTATTTTCGTAATTTTTTTTTTTATTTTGACCCATTTTCGAAAAAATCCCCACGATCCTCCCAAAAATTTTGGCTATTGGGGAGTGGGCTTTAGATGTATTGCTCAAAGGCGGGTCAATGACCCATCGATTAGGCGCGGACTTTTGCAATCCCATATCACGCGCGGTTTTATACATCATTTTAATTTTCTTCCTTAGCCTAAGGAATTTTAGGAGTCCCTGCTAACTATTTTGAAGTTGGCTAAAAAGAAAACGAGTTACAAGAGTTTTGTCTCGTTTTTTTAACGGAGCTAGAGATTTTAATTTCGGGGACTTGATTGCACTATCGATCTATTAACGCCCTTTTGGTACCACCAACGTGGAAGGTTGTTTAACTAAGTAATCATACCATCTTTATTACCGATTATGAACCTGGAGGCATTGATGTCGCTATGTGTTCAAACAATGTTCTTGAGGGGTTAGATATGATCCTAAGGATTGTTTTAAACATTCTTAAAAAAAAAGAAAAAGAACATCCAAGGTATTTAAAATGCGTAATTAAACACCCAATATACCTAAAAAAATTAAACTAAAGTGAGGGAATGGAAAAGCCGATAATGTCGAGCAAAAAATTTAACATGACTTTATTCTTAAGCCTCGGGACATAAACCCCGTAAGCTTGACCTAATTCTAAGTTGGACAAAGAGTATGCACCGAATTGTTGTAAGCCTTAGGACATAACCTCCCATAAGCTTGATTTGGAGAATGATCCTAAAAACTGAACTAGATTAGGGTGAGCCAAAATCTATTTATTTTGTTGGGTGCTAGATATTAATCTATACTAGACTAATCATTTAACATGAAAATGATCCTAAGTTTAATTTCATTATTTTATTGGGAGAGAGTTGGAGAAGTTTATATAAAAGCTTTACTCACTTCATCGTCATCCTTCTACCAATCGCCGTCTAAAATCGTCCTGCAGACTGGCGAAGACTGACAGTATGTTTTGATGATCTGAGTGTGATCTTTGTTGAATGAAATGATATGAAATGAAGTCGCCCTTGAAATCTCACACATGATTCCTTTAGCTGAGAATCACCCCCACCTATTCGATAAATTGCTTGAACCAAGCTTGTATGGATTTGACTCCGATTTTTGGTTTGTTCCGAGTGTATATGGATGTGTACCATATGATAGAGATCTTTCAGAGACTTTCATTGATCGTAAAGCACTATCCTCATTTTATCTTGTCATTGCTGAGACCGACTCTAAGTGTGTTCTTGTTATGCGTTTCGTGCACATTATTGTTCTATTCGTTTAGTCCGAGTTCGTGAGTTGATGTTTCGGCTTGAATGAAAGTCGAACCATGATTAAAGATCAGTTAGTAGCTTAAACTCCTGAAGATGTTGTCTCGTTTGTTTGGGTTGAGATTAGCATTTCGTTAATGCAACTCACCATGTGTTTGTGAAAATGCTTAAATGAAACTGATTAAAAAAAAAACATATGTAAAATATTTTTTAAATATACCCCTATTTTAATTACTTTCATGGCGCTGGCTGGCGAGGACATTATATGTGTTCATGTATGTTAGGGTGTGCAAAACAATTGGGAACCGCCCGAACCAGACGGAGGGCCAGTTCCGGCGGTTCCCATTTAGACAGGTCCAATTCGGGCATACATGAACACGTATAACAAAAAAAAAAACAGGGAAATTTGGTGTTAATCTCGGTCACATATCCAAGTCTTAGGAAATAGGACTAAAATGGATGAATCAAGATTTGCAATCATGATCTGACCATGTATATATATGATCAGATACCAGAAGAAATTCCTCGAGTAAGTTCGTAGTTTCACAAGTAAGCATTTTCACAAATATAAATATTTGTTTCTTAACGCAACAAAATGGTGGATAATCGTGTTTTACTAAAATAGCGAATGATCATACTTTCTCTATCTTATTAGATTTAACGTTTGCTGGCTGATCTATCTCATCGATGTTGCCGGTGTTCGTTTACACATTTCTTATCATAGTCGAAAATGTTGCTCTGAAATGCTGTAATGACCTTATTTGCTATTTAAGATTTAATTTGTATAGTAGTCCTGGATTGATGGATGAAGCTTATCTCTATTTGTTTATTTGTGATTTCTTTAGCAATGAATGATGAGAGATTTTGCAATCTCCGTTTATGCATTTTCAGGTTCATTTACATTAATATGCCATTTATACAAAATAATGGACATGGCAAAATATGGAAGTATTCGGCTTTATTACCACAGTTCATAATAAAATTCTTGAATTTGTTTTCTTATCCTGAAGATAAATTCTAGCTCCATACACAGCCTAAAATATGTACGTATTGGTATCCAAAAGAATTTAATAGATCACCTAGAATTTGTCCTAGATAAGAATAATTTTTCTATTTGATGCAAGGGTCAATAAATACTTCTTAGCCTATGATGCATCATTTCCTCCATGTCTCTGATTGATGGTTTGCAAATATGGACATTGCAAATGTGGACATTGTACGTATTAGTTAGTGTACGTTTTCTAGCACAAGAATAGTAAGAACAAAATTTTTTGCCTGCAGTAGATTATGTCCACAGGCAAAAAGTAACAACGACAATGTTATGTTCTCCTCCATTCTCGGTTGGAGTAAATTTTATCCAAGGATACCTCTAATCGATAGGTTATAAGTTATGAATATCACAAGCATGCAAATTTAACTCAGTATAAACGCGTGTTATATCCCTATTTGGAACCCACTATCACAAGAAAGGTCGAAGGAGAAGGGGAAAATTGTCCAAGAAGTCTTAAACATATTGCACTTTTGCCAATTCAGTCCTAAATCTTTTTAATTTTGTCAAATTTTTTCCTAAGTTTTTTCACGTTTTGCCAATTGAGTCAATTCGGCTAATTCTGGCAGAAAACGTTGGTCGTCCATATGGCACGGCCAGCGCTAATATGGATAATTCTGAATTTCAATATTTTATTAGCTCGATTCTTTTGCACACCCTTAACATACATGAACACAGTTATTTATCTATTACCCCTATTCTTCTACTAAGTATTATTCACTCACAAAAGTCAATCTCAAATGGTAGACCCAGGCGCAGACATCAAAGATACACACCCCCAAATTCGCGTTAGCTGAGGTTTGGTGGAAGTTTTGAATTGATCATCGGCCGGGTTTGATCGGCCCATCACGGACGGCCCAACTCAGTCCAAAAAGCCCATTAAATTTACTTTATTGATGAATAAAGTGTTCAACTTGCTTTCTAAACATTAGGGATCCTTAATCGGTTAATACTAATTTGATAAAAACATTTGATTAATTATTGCGGGGCTAACTATTAAATACCTTTGCACTTTGTGTGAAATAACTTTGACCCAATAAGCTTATTTGGCATTTCCCTAAGTTCTAATTCTCACATTTTGTTATAATCGAAAATCTCGTGCAATGCGAACTCATAACCGAGCATTTGCGTATTAAGGAATTGATTTCTAGCACTTTGCAAAAGAGAAAGTTTGATGTACTTTCAAATTTTCGAATATTAAAAACAAAATTTACATTAAATAGGAAATATTAATTTCTTTCTGTGTCTTCAAGCTTAAATTTATGATCCAACAAATGAAAAAGTAGGGATTAAATCCCACCTAAAAATTGGTGCAGTTAGTTTAGATGTCACGAAATCTTCAGCTTAGGAACTGGATACCACCTATTTAAATCCTACCGACTTTATACTAACCATTTTTTTTTTGTCAAGGCCAAATAGGCCAAACAACCCGAACTTAATTGATTCATAGAGCTTGCTAGGTATTTCCTGAGTCACAAGTAGCCGGACATATGCTTTCGTACCCTCAGATTATATAGAAAGCAATAGACATTGCATATATGGGTACTTTGCCTTCGAGAAGAACTCTTAATTGACACATTTTGTGGATTTAATCGCTCAACTAAGAGGAAGCAATATGTTACAGAGTACGATACTGCAATGATAAAAATGATCATACTATCTTCGATGAGATTACAAAATTTGAGTTATGTCGAAAACGAACTTCTTCGTAGCTTGTGCTTCTAGCATGTAGCCAAGATTGCATTAACATGCCTATCATCCTCTGACCTTCGAGTTTTAAGCGAATGAAGTACCTATGATTCAAATTTTTGAATCATATTATATAAAGGATGTGTAACCTTTCTATCTTCGCATTATTAATTCTATTTTGTAATGCTAGGAAATTCCCTCAAGCTTCTGTTCTTCATCTAATAAATAATAGTTACATTTTACTTCACAAAATGGATGTGTAACCTTTGTGAAACTGCCTAGAGGGATTAGCCACGCTGGTATTTTCTTCGAAAAATCATTAGAAAAATCAAAAACGTATTGTACAGTTACGAGAGGTGACAAAAATGGGACATGGGTTCAATATTCTAACTCATGTTAGTTAAAATCAGCGAAATATTGGCTGCCTCAAATTTGAAATATGGGTTAAAGGGAGTTTAATAAGGCAAAACTCAATTAATGACGGTTCTAGTAGTTTGTAAAGAACCCATACTTCAATGCATTTGTTCAAAGAGCAAAGCCCTCTTGTGCCTGTGTCCTCACCCAAAGTACCTGTTTCTCGAATCCAAGTCACTAACACCTGGCTCGGGTCCATTGATATTGTGGCTAGATCTAGGTTCATAGAGCCCATGTCCCTTGAAGCTAGGCTCTAGACCCCGATGCCCATATCTTGATCCACAGAGGCTGCGCTTGAGACCGTGGTGTCCATGTTCGGATGCCCCCAATAGCCATGCCGGGGTATCCAACTCCCGTACTCAAGTCATTGGCACTTGGCCTAGGTTCATCGAGGCCGACTTGGGTACATAAAAGGTTGGGCCTAGTTCATCTGTAGCCGTATTCGAGTTCGGGTCCATAAGAGGCAGGACCTCGGTGCTTGTGCTTGAGTCCCTCAAAGCCTGGCTTAGGACCTTGGTACCCTTGCTCGAGTCCTGAACCATGCCTAGCTACCTCATGCTCCCAAATGCATCATGGACGAGTCTGGTTCATTGAAAGCCGGCCCAAGACCCTTGAGGTTGGGCCTAATACCGAGGTCATGCTCAAGACCGCGTGGCCTTGCCTGGATCCTCATTGGACAACCCAAGTACCTGGCTCCTATGCCTAAGTCAATGGAGTCTGACCCAAGTCCATTGTTGTCAGGCCCGATTCCTCCGTAGTCGAGCCCAGGCCCCTCAAAGCTAGACCCAATATCCCAATGCTCGTGCCTAGGTCCACGGAGGCTAGGCCAAGTCCCTCGAGGCTCATCTCGGGTTCTTGACGACCGCGCATGGGTCCTCGATACCAATGCTTATGTAACCAGCTCCCACGCCTAAATCACTAACACCCAACCCAGTTCCAATGAGGCTGAGCCTAAGTCCCTCAAGGCTAGACTTGGGACCTTGGTGCTCTTACCTAGGTCCCCAGTGGTCATGTCCAAGTACCTAGCTCCGCAACAAAGTCACTAGCGCCTAGCTTGGTCCATTGTAGTCGGGCCCAATTCCTTGCCAGATTCCATAAACGTGGGACTTAGGTCCCTTGAGGCCTGGCGCGAGAACTTGGTGCCCTTGCTTGAACTTGAGGAAACCGAGCCTGTTTCCCTAGAGGTCAAGCTCGGGTACCGAGCTCCCTCGCCTAAGTCTTAGGCGCCTGGCCGATGTCCATCAAGGTTGAGCTCAGTTCCTTGGCGATAGGGCCTGGTCCGTAAAGGATGGCTCCAAGTCTCTCGAGTCTAAGTCCGAGAGTCCAGTGCCCGTGCTTGGTCCGCAAATGAAAAAAGCATTAAAGCTCCCTCACAGACTCGGTGAATGAGTTCGTGGAGTCGCCCATTCTCCAAAGACAATAATATAAGGAGAAAAATTGCCAAGAATTAGAGCCCAAACTGAGTGGGGTTTAAGCCAGATTAGATAAGGGTTGCTAAAATTGTATGCATAAATGAGTCAATATGAGTTAAATTGATAAATTTGAGTCAGATCATTTTCAACCAAGGCCCACTTGTTTGAGAAGATTAATGGCTGCCGGTTTAGTCATAAACTTTTTAATTTGGCCAATATGGCCTTGAACCTTTGCATGATTTCTCCATGTAATCCATCTGACCAATTTAGGAAGAAAATCGTTGACATGATGATCAACTCATTGTTGATCATTTCACATAGTACGACCGGCGATATAATGTGTCCGACTCCAATCAAAACAAAGCCATTTAGAGGAATTTTTCTAAAAAATTATTATTTTCTATTATTTTTTCATTTTCTTCTCTAGTTTTCTTCTCGAAAAGAGTCGATGGAGACGGGGCCTACGTGATAGGCAAGAATCCTTGCGCAGTTCTCAGTGAAGACATGTAGGCGAGGGAAACGAGGGATGTGAGCGATGATCAAAGCGGAGGGCCTTAGGGCAATGAGTGATGACCACAAGCCTATGGGCCATATGCGGTAGACATGGCCAAATAAACGGTGGGCCCGGAACCGGCCCATTGATCGGGTCTATGGTTCCACATTTTTCAATGAAATTTTTTCTTATTTTTCAATTTTTTTTCAAAATTTTTATTATTTTAAATATTTTTTAATCGAGTGCAATTTTTTTTCCTTTTTTTAAAAAAAAAATTGACTTTTTTCAAATATTTTTATTTTTAAATATTTTTAATCAAGTGCAATTTTTTCCTATTTTTCAATTTTTTTCTGTTTTTTTTGAATTTTTTAAATTTTTTTATTCAAAAAATTATTATTATTATTAAATTATTTTTATTTTATTTCTCCTCCAGCAACTGGTGGACAGCGGCAGGTGGGGGAGGGTGGCGATCGGCGGCTGCGGAGGGCGGCGACCGACGGATGCGGGGGGTGGGCAGTGGTTACCGCCGACAACTGGCAATTGGCGACAGCGACGGTGGCGGGGACAGTGGTGATCGGCAGCCAATAGTTTTTATATTTTTGATTATATTTTTATTTTCTGATTTCTTTGATTAATTTATAAAAATAGAAAAATAAAAATGACCAAGCCTTTTAAGGCCCTTGGCCCATGTACAATTTGTGGGACCTGCTCTCATTGGTTGAAAACAAGTCCAATATGGGTTGAAAATGGATTTAAGAGAGTGACTCATTTATGACCCATCTGATTAAACTTAGCTATTTTAGACCCATTTTTATTAAGTTCTTAAAAACTTAGAACCAATATATGACTAATTTGTATGAAAATATGGGTAAAAAATGGATCATTGACCCATATTGATGGCTCTAGCCATATCTGTGATCTTTGCTCATATGGAGAGGACGTGGAGTGAGGGCCTGCAGTCGGCTAGAGCGTGTAGGCCCATGTTTTCAGCAAGCAACCTTGGCCATCGTCGAGGCCTCGACAATCCCTGTTGATCTTCTCTGACGAAGAGAAGAAGATAAACAATTTAGAAGGGAAGAAAAAAAAAGAAAAAAAATGATAGAAGAAAAAAGAAAGTAAAGGAAATAAAGAAAGAAAAAAAAATTAAAATTTTATCGTTTCATTTTATATTGACAACATCAGACACAAGACGTGAGACGATCCGTCTGACTGGACTGCCACATTAGCGATTTCTGGCCTAAATTGGATAGATGGATTATATTGAAAAATCGTCAAAAGGTTTAGGACTACATTGAGTAAACTGAAAAATTTTAAAGTATTGAATCGGTAGCCCGTACAATAGGTGTAGGACTTTTTGCACAATTTTCCCGTATTTGCTTTCCGCCTTTTCCATCATTGATCGAATCAAACATTTTATATACTCATTAAACTCGACGACACTTGACCGGATAAATGACACAATTTCAACATGTCACGTGATATATCCGTCGTACGGCAGTTATCTTTTCGAAAACCAAAAAAAGCACAAGGAATAGTGAATCGCGTGAGTAAGACATAAAGGAGCCTCCTTTGCTAAAGAAATACATCTATATACCCTCATCCTGTCTCCAGGGAATCTCCCACCACACAAAAACCACGTCCGCTTCAACTTTTCGAGAATATCATGGTACTGTGTGGCTAATGACAGGATCATCGTCCTCGCGATTTGGTTCTCGTCCTTCCCGAAGATATCATATTCCCACCTCGAGAAGATTTCAGTTCCATCTTGGGAGTCACGATGTCGTGTTTCGCGCCTCCTGAAGCGCAGCTTTGTCCTGAAGAAAAGCATCAGATAATGCTCCAGCAATTTGCATGGCTTTGATCACCACTTTTGGCGGAGGAACACACGCACATCAGATGGTCCCTGGAATAGAAAAGTGAAAGAACTGGGGAAAAAAAAAAGGGCAATCTGAAGTCGATCTTTGGCTATCGCACGCTTTGGTGTTATTCATGACGAAAGGAGACGAGCGAATAAAGCGCGTATGAACGCTTGATTTGCAAAATCACGAAACCCTAATCTCCCTCTTTGATGCCGGGAGCCCCACCCTGGATTGGAAAATTCCTGGTTCATGTATACATTCTACAATTTAGAAATGCTGCCACTGAAGTTGATTTTGGTCTTTTCGTCAGCTAAGCGAGGCGGGCTAATAATTAATGGATTCCAACTTGGTTTCTTTACTTGCTATCCAAGGATTCCGATACGATTCAGACAAGTTTGGCTTTTCTATATCTGTTCGATGTGCGAGTATAATCTTCTGATTTGGACAAGTAGATTTTACTAGTGTACGGCGTTAAATAAGGATCGAATTCTCTCCGTTTGGGAACGTAAGTTACATCTCAAATTTATAACCGCCAAGTGGAGAACGCAAAGGACGGCCGACAACAGTGTCAGCGATTTCCTGCTTAAGTTGGTTAGATGAAATCAACTGACAAAAGCGAATAGGTTTAGAATTGAATTGGCAAAATTAAAAGGTTGAGGACTGACTTGACAAGAGTGTAATAAGTTAATGACTTTCTAGACAATTTTCCCGACAATTCTCACATGTTGAATGCATTGATCTTCTTCTCTCAAGATTTGGATATGAACTACCGTGTGTGGGTGTTCTCTTAAGCCGACCATAAATGAACGAACATCTAATTGCTAAGGTATAAGCGAGAGATGGAGGGGTTACATAATTGATGGGATGCTAGTCCGTTGCTCAGTGAGGCCAAATATTTCAACCTTTACAAAGGAAAATGAAAAGCTTTTTTTTTTTTCATTTGAAATTACATTTTTTTTCCGGCTCTATCCTATCATATTCTATTTTACAAGCCACGTTACATGCGCTATGTGCTGTGTATATATAGGTTGCCAAACTCCGCTCCTCACTCACGTGTCCCCACCCTAACACCCTGCGAGGAATCGAGTTCTCCACCATCCCTTTCTCAAGGGAGAAGGGTGGGTCCCTGGGCAACCTCCTACGATTATTTCAAACTACCTTAACCTGGGGCTACGGTCAAATTCCAGTTTCTCCCATAATAAAAAGTACTCCTCACTAAATCTTTGGCACTTCCTGTATGCCAATGCTCATAAGCTCTCTAAATATTTCATAGACGAAAAAAAAAAACAAAACAAAAGGCTGTTTAACCACGTGTCTTAGATGGTCTGACTTTCCAGGCTGCATTGTCCGTGGCAGAATCTGGCCTTTCGGGAAATTACATGATCTGTCTTTTCTGGGGAAAAAGCATGTTATAGAACTTTTCTTATCTCTAGACAAAGGAGAAAAGTGGTCGCATTTTGCGTCAACTTCCCTGATTCGATCAGGTGGCCCGAATTCTAAATAAAGGGGAAAAGAAGAAAAAGAAACAGAGAAGAGAAGAGAAGATAAATTGGGTACTCCTTTTGGTGATTACATTGGATCCATGTAATATTCAGACATTATCATAATCGGTAAAACAATCTTTATCTCTTGTCTCTGTCTTATCATCTTTTTTTTCTTTCTTTTCAGTCGAATAAATGATTCGTTGAGCTACTTGAGTCAAGTGCGAAACAAGCCTACATAGCAGAAAGCAGTGCAGCCCATTTGAGTTCGAGTTGAGCATGTTGATGCATGCTCGGTTTAAAACTCTAAAAAAGGTAGATTGTCTAAGCGCATGAGTACCGATGTGGTAACTAGTTATTGGTATGTCCATACATTACATCCAATAAGTAATGTTAGTCTAGGGAACAAAAAAAATCCGAAAAATCTTAGATCTATTGTAGCTGTGCTAATTCAATCATAAACTTTTTTTTTGGGCCAATTTAATCATAGATATTTTGCACTTGTGTCGATTCAGTCCATTCAGCCAATTATGGGGTATCAAAGTATGACTATAACCGGCCTATGGTCGCCCATAGTCGAACTAGGGGTGGCACTTCATCCTTGAACACCTGACCAAGCTCCGCCTCAAGCCTATTTAACATCCCCGCGGTTCGATCCTCACTCTGGTTGCGCCGAAACTCGAGACATGCTCAACTTGGTCTAGCAACCAGGGCGATCCCTCGTGCCCCATTTAACGCACACCCGTCGTTAATTCTCTTTACACTCAATACCTCGAGAGACTTAGTAATTTCGACAGGAACTGAATACGCACACGATGCATGGTCTCGATGGGTTCGGTTCACGCGGTCGAAGAACCATGCGGTATTTCCTTAATATTTCACGGGAAATCAAAGCTCTGATTAGCACCGACCAATCCTTCATCCATAGGCCAATTGCTACTATTGGTGAATAATAAGACGATTATAATATGCAAAAGAGGTTGAATGCACATTTTTTTTTCCTTTTCTTTTTACGCGACGAATATATCAGCACTGAGGCTCAGCAGAATATTCACTTCCCAAGTCCAACAGCCGCAAAAATTTGCAGAAGCAACGATAACGTTGTGGGGGCCTTCGTAGGAATTTCATTTTTCTTCTCGTACGGATGTTTTTGTTGACCTATGATTTTTCTTTTTCTTTTTCTTTTCTTTTTTCGGTAAATTAGATGATAATGGGACTTTACCATTCCATTAAAGCCTAAAGGCAAGACAATCTCAGAATCTCACGTTTTGTTTCACTTCCCTTCACCTTTCGGTTTACTTGGATTTGATAGCAATCCGATTCTTGGATTGTGTCATATGTATAGAACAATGTGCGGAGCCAGTACGACGAGGCAAATCATCTTTCGCTTCAGAATAGTTTGTGAATAATTTACGACTACTTTGGTTTGTAACATTTTTCTAGTTGAAAATCATATCCTCGGAAGCTTCCCAAATATATTTACAACCCTTTTTTTCTAAAATTATATATATATATATATATATATATATATATATATATATATATTGTTGTAATAAATGCGGAAAACAAACACAGAACACAATGATTTACGTGGTTCGATCAAGGTGATCTACGTCCACGGGCGAGGCAAAACGAGATTCCACTATGATCAAAGAGAGTACAGATTACAAAAGCCGTTCTCAGCGACTGAACAAAACACACGGCTCACAAAACTCTCAGATGACGAAAAATCGCCGTACAACCAAATAAACCCTAGCCGCAGCATAATAAAGCCCAAAAAAAAATTCTCGGGGGCGTTGCCCTCGAACCCCCATTGAGATCTGTTCGCGCCCCTATAGACCCAACTCTCCGCATCACAAACCAAATCTCAATTTCTCTCCAATTTTGGGCCGTAGAAAAAATATGTCGGGTCGGGTGATGAATCGGATCGAGTGCATAAAATTATATATATATATATATATATGTGTGTGTGTGGGCGCGCGCGCGCGCGCATGCTTTTTTGGTTATAAACGCAAATTATGAGAGCGAGTGTGAAGATTTGAATTCCTGAATAAGGCAAAATCATGTGACGTAAGTTTTGATTTTTTTGGTAAACATTACAATGACATAATGCGTGCACAACACAGTTTGAGCAGCAAACTTTTACGATCTGAATGCAGAAATAGGTTAAAATTTCATGTGTTGAGGTATCAAGGTAATAATAATAATACCTCAAGATACTAAAAGGACTGTTTGGGATTAACAATAGAAGTCCGCGCCTACAAAGATCGCCAACGAATAGCCTAAATCCAGATTTATCAATTACATATTTCGTTAGACCAATGTTCACTTAGAATTTCAAGCATGAGCTATTGGCCAACTACAGCACATACTGCCACTCTCTCTTAATACAAGTATCGTTTTGCACCCGCGTTATCTCGAGTTGAATCTCAACCTTGACCTTGTCAAGTTTGACAGGTTTTAACATGGACAACATATGCTCTTCAACCTCTACCTCAATCGCCTTGGCCCAACCAAGTTCAGTAAGAAGTTGATACATAGCGGGTGCGATCGACCATTCAACTCATATACCGTTTGTTGGGGCGATGCAGCAGAAAATGGTGCTTTCTATGGAGGATACCATTGAGAAATATTCTAAATCTGAGCCCATCAATATATTTAGTAAGACCCATATTCACTCAAAAATTTAAGCTAATGGCTCTACGTGGCATTGTAGGCGCTGACGTGATTTTTTTTTTTTTTTGTTCATCTTTTCCGTCTTTTTTTTTTTTCATTTTTTACAGCAAACAGGAGGCTGCTGTCCATCGACCGAGGCCTGGTGACCTCCGTCGGCCATTGGGCGAGGGCCTGCAAGCGCTCATTGGCCACTAGGGAGGGTCTCGACCCTTGCTAGCAGTTGGGGCAAGGTCTCGCGATTAGTGAAGGCTCGTATGCCCTTGCCCAATGGCTTGCAGAGGTCACCGAGTCTCGGCCGGTGACTGTCGGCTACTAACAAAAAAGAGAAAAAAAATAGAAGAATATATAAAACACCACGTCAGCGCAACCACGTGGATGGCCGGTAGACGACCGACATCCATGTAATCGATTTTCGTTTAATTTTGGCCGGAAAGACTGAATTGACAAAAAAAAAATGCATGACTCAATTAAGGGAAAAAAAGTTTATGGCTGAATTAACACAATTGTAATAGATTTAGAACTTTTTTTGGTAAATTTTCCCATCTTTTGCTTCAACTTATCTTGTGAATAAGTGACGACTACTTGGGTTTGTAACATTTGTTCGATTTATCACATTTTTCTGGTTGAAATCATATTCTCGGAAGCTGCCTAAACATATTTTCAACTTTTTTTTTTTTTTTACGAAGAGATCTGATTTGAGAAAATTTCCCCTAATCAGAACGAAAGAGAGCTCAAACCATCACTTAATTAGAGTATATATTTGGGGCTTGGAATATAAAAAATTCAGCCTAGTTCAAATGCATATCACAAAAACACGGGATTACCACGCTAGAGAGATGTCCGATTGATTAGGATCTTTCTTCGCTATCGGACACATCGTGACAATACGTCCTCAAACCGGGCCACGTGAAAAAAATGCTGCATGCATGGGAATATATTCCACTCTAGATGGCCACACAGTTCCTTCACATGGCCAAAAAAAAAACTATTTGTTCTATTACACTCACTGTGCATCGAGCTACAGGAGATTGCAACTTGCGACCCAAAGGTCAACGTCACTTGATCATGAGGTCGATTTCGGAACGAGATCTGACGTACCGCATATATTATATTGTTCGCCTCCTAGAAAGATTGTAAATAAACCCTTTTTATCTCTAATATTATTCTTGCCAAAAACCATATTGAAATTCCAAAAGATGAGCGCCCCAAAACAAGTGAACCCATCCACAGTAACAGCTGATGAGTTTCTATAAAAGGACCTCAGAGCCAAACCCATTTTTCTCACAAGCACACCCAACGCACGAGCTAGCTCACATAGGCATAACGATTGTCTGGACTCTACGGCTACACCTTCGTCCGGCAGCATGGACACGGCACTGGCGGGGCTCGTGAAGGACAAGCCGGTGGTGATATTCAGCAAGAGCACGTGCTGCATGAGCCACACCGTGAAGTCGCTCATCCTCAGCTACGGCGCCAACCCGACGGTGTACGAGCTCGACGAGATCCCCAACGGCAAGCAGATCGAGCGGGCGCTGGTCCAGCTCGGCCGGCGCGAGGTCGTCCCCACTGTGTTCATCGGCCAGACTTATGTCGGCGGCGCGAACGAGCTCATGAGCCACCAGTTGAGGGGGACTCTGGTCCCTCTTCTCCGAGAGGCCAGAGCTATCTGGATATAGAGACTAAAGTATTTGCAACTTTCTTCAGTTTTCCCTCAGTATAACGATAACAATATCTCTAAAATACACTAAGCGAGGGATCGCATTACGAATATGACAAGGCGGACTTTTTGGTAGCTTTGTTTTGGTAACCCTAACGGCTGCGCTCTATGGAAGATGACAGCCTTCTTATCTGTTCCTTTTTTTTTTCTCTCTCTCTCTTTTGCTTTTTGATGTCTTCTACTATGTATGGGAAGTCCACGTACTGTTCTAAATTATGTCTTGAGGTGATGAGAAAGAGTAGCGGAGGTAATCTTCAACTTTGTAAGTGCCCTATTTTCAAGTCAATGAAGTCAACTTCTAGTCTTAATTTGCACTAAATAGACTCTTATGGCATCAAATGATATGTTGCGTCCCATGAAATTTATGTAGCCGAATGAATATCCTTTTTCGGAGATATTTCTTAAGAGTAAAGAGGTCTTCATCAATCCAAAAGGATCATTGTTAGATGATCCTTGGACCACATAATCAATAAAGACCCCATGGTAAAGATATTAAAGAGAGAATTCGAGAGGCCCGCCGAGCACGCCGATCACTTCACAATCAAAGTGGATTGAACTCGCACGTACCCGGTGCAACCAAACATGTTAGGATACACGCGTGAGTGAATTGTGTTAAAAAGTTAAAAAGAAATCCCACATCGGATAATCGAAGTGGTGTAAAATAGTTAATATATCCATGTTGGCCCATAACTCATTAGCTTAAGCGTTTGAGTGAATGTGGGTTTGACTGGATATGTTAACGGGCTTGAACATGGGCTCCCTCTTGGCGATCTCCCCAGGTTAAGGTATCGAACTTCTGCTGCGCACTCTCATCAAATGGTATCAGAGCCGATGGTTGATGTCCCACATGCGGTTATTGAGCGGGCCCAAAGGTAGATTTCATGGTTATGAAATTGGGCTATTCAACTTGAGATAAGTTGATGCAGAAGAATACCTGAATTAAGAAGAAGTGGACCGGACCTAATATTGAGCTCACACGTGAGAGAGAGATTGTTAGGATATACGTGTGAGTGAATTGTGTTAAAAAGTTAAAAAGAAATCCCACATCGGAGAATCGAAGTGGTGCAAAACAGTTAATATATCCATGTTGGCCCATAATTCATTAGCTTAAGCTTTTGAGTGAAGGTGGGCTTGACTGAATATGTTAACGGGCTCGAACATGGGCTCCTTCTTGGCGATCTCCCTAGGTTAAGGTATCGAACTTTTGCTGCGCACTCTCATCAAATGGTATCAGAGCTGATGGTTGATGTCCCCCATGCGGTTACTGAGGAGGCCCAAAGGTAGACTTCATGGTTATAAAGTTGGGCTATTCAACTTGAGATAAGTTGATGCAAAAAGATACTTGAATTAAGAGGGAGTGGACCGGACCTAACACTGAGCTCACACGTGAGAGGGAGATTGTTAGGATACATGTGTGAGTGAATTGTGTTAAAAAGTTAAAAAGAAATCCCACATCGGAGAATTGAAGTGGTGTAAAATAGTTAATATATCTATGCTGGCCCATAATTAATTAACTTAAGCTTTTGAGTGAAGATGGGTTTGACTGGATATGTTAATGGGCTCGAACATGGGCTCCCTCTTGGCGATCTCCTCAGGTTAAGGTATCGAACTTCTGCTGTGCACTCTCATCAAAACATAGCTCCTGATTAGGTTTAATTCGCATCGCATGTAGCATTGCAATATGTCGTGATTCAAGTGGATTATTCGAATGGCAAATTTCAAATAGATAGCAAGTGTAACAGGCCATCCGAGTTTCGAGCAATACAAGACCCATCGAAACTGACTATTCTTATGCATTAGGTTCGCATGAGCACTCGGGGTGATCCAAGTGGATCCTTAGTGGCACTAGCTTCTTAGCACATAGGCGTCAATGCAATCGCGTCCTCTGAAGTTTGGATTGTACATGCCCACATTTCTGCCACACCATATGTGAAAAGAAAAAAAAAAGGATGAAGACAAACGGAGGAAGAAAGCGTATTGTATTTTTATTATATATCGTTTCATCTATACACTTATGTTTATATAATGTGAAACAAGTGCAGAAATAATGGAAAAGGATTATACACAAAATCAATCAATACACACAATCTTCATCTCTGAGTGTATCCTTCAATCAAGAAGATCACAATCGAATCTTTAGCCAATATCAAGATCTCCAACACTCCCCCTCAAGTTGACCCTGTTGGGATTCACGTAACACGTACGGGCAAATAAAAATTAGTAAACGCAGCGGAAATAAATAACAACCCATACATGTATCTCCAGAGGCGTACTTCGTGCATTTCAATCGAAAAATCACAAAGCACCAAAGGGAGTAAATAGACTACCTCTTGTAGCGTGCTTGAAACGGAGGTGTCGGTTCGATGTTCTTCGATCTCAGCCCCACAAGTGTCGGGCCTCTAGTTCAGACACACCACCAATTGACGAACGGGGAGACGACTAATAATTCCACAACAATTGTGCTAGCAATTTGTGGAATCAATATTCCAAACCAATTTACGGAATCAATATTCCGAACTTGGTATATTTTGGTCACTCAAAATTATGAGAATATAGAGAGTGTTTGTGTTCTTCTCTCAAAGCTCTAAAAAATCTGCTCACTCTACAAATGTGCTAACATCAACCTCAAAACTCTTGCCATCCTTTTATAGCCAAAAACACCTTCCAATAAATTGTATTGTAAAATAGCACTAACAAATAATAAATGCTTTCTAAAAATAGCACTCACAATTTATGATAAATAAATGCCATATAAAAATAGCACTAACAATATCACTCACAATTTATAAATAGCACTCACATCTTATAATACAAAAATGCTATTTAAAAATAGCACTAATAATTATAAATGCTATCTAAAAATAGCACTCACAATTTATCATAAATAAATGCCATTTAAAATTAGCACTAACAAATATAAATGCTATCTAACAATAGCACTCACAATTTATCATAAATAAATGCCATTTAAAATTAGCACTAACAATTATAAATGCTATCTAACAATAGCACTCACAATTTATAATTAGCACTCACATTTTACAATACAAAAATGCTATTTAAAAATAGCACTAACAAAGGTGTTAAAAATAATAATAACCATTATTATTATTACCGGAGTTAAAGAGGTTACCAAACAGTAAAATACGTATAACGTACAAATACGCATAACATACAAATACGTAGAGCATACGTGTACATCGTATATACACGTGCAAGTGACCAAAAAGAGAAATAAAATTAAATCTCATTTAATTTTAATTTCAACCCAACTAATTGGTATAATTGCAAACAAATTTGCAATGTCGTCTTTCCATACTGCGTTGTCATGTATTGGTTATGGTGTGTGACATTCCTAGGTTCATCACCGAGCTGGCAATAAGACATGCACTAACACATTAGTACTTCCAAGAGAATTGATTGTTCCGATCATCCTCTAGGTCCTACAAGCCATGAGTGACATCTAGCAATATGTCATGGCTACCCAGACAGTGTGAATTCTTTTTAAGAACATTATGAACCTGTCAGCTTTGGCTACAGTGTAATTCAATCCTTCTGTCTAACTATGTCCCGATCGAACAAAGGCCATGGAATATTTGTCAAGCCATCAATTCGATCATATGTACAAATCTAACTTGACATGTATTTATATGAGACATGAACATTTCATTCTCAATCATAACCCCGGCCGAGGATTTCAATGCATTGTTACAATTAGATCACATAGGACATCATATCTTTATTAATAAGGAGACAGATTCCATATTACGTACACATGTGACTTCGTATGTGCCTGAACTACGACCATCAAGTACAGAGACGAATCAACGACCCGCCAATATGCGCACTTGTGAACCATAGCCATTTATCACACAAGTCAACACTGTACCTTAGGTCTAAGGATTATTTACACAAGACCAAAGCATGAACGATTAGACATTGACCACGCAAAAAGCTTCCATGTCGCTAATCATTCAATACGTGTCACGTTCAGTGAACTTGTCCGATACAAGCACCTATGTTCTAACTCGGATATCGCAATACCCAATGACTTGTGACTCGTCATTCCCTTAAGTATCTGATACTTAATTATGAAGTTAAGAACATACCGACCTCAACAGGATCATTGATATCCATTCAATAATCCATTGATCGGGAACTGTTTTAAAGATTCAGTCTAACCGTAAACCTGTCACACATATTCTCAACGTCTTAAGAATAGGTTCGGCTACAACTGATCTTATGGATTTTATTCATTTATATTTGGACAAATGAATAAATACGTCTTTGCCACTGATAAGAAATCAGAAGTGCAACGGATATACCCAATATGTGACTATTACACAATTGCTTTAGGGCATATCTCTAACAGACCCGCCTATATATGTCTAGAACGCCAAGCTTGCTTAAGAGATATGCATGCTGCATTTGACATAAATATTTGGTGAAAATGTATGCATGTTGTTCGGTAGTCTCAATTCCATTAGTGACTAGAACTCCTTCTTGAATTTTGTCTCTATTAAAGTAACAATCTACCTCAATGTGTTTTGTTCTTTCATGAAAAAATGTGTTTGCTGCCAACTTGAGTGCTGCATCATTATCACAAAATAATTTGGTTGGGTCCTCCATATGTACCTCGAGATCAGAGAATAAACATCGTAACCATATTGTTTCACAATCAGTCTTTGCCATGACACGATATTTCATTTCTGCAAATGACAAAGATACTGTTGTTTGCTTTTTTATTTTCCATGAAATCAATGATTTTCCCAATTTTATGCAGAAACCAGTAATAGATTTTCTAGTCATTGGACAAGTCGCATAATCAGTGTCATAGAAAGCTGTCATTTTCGCATTGTAATCGCAAGACAAGAAAATTCCAAGTCCTGGACACCCCTTCAGATACCTTACTACTTTCATTACTGCATTCATATGAGATTGCTTTCGCTGATGCATGAATTGGCTTAATATTTGAACTGCACAGCATATGTCAAGTCTTGTCATAGTAAGGTATATCAACTTTCTCACAAGTCTCTAATATCCCGATGGGTCCTCGAGTAAGGGGTTTTCGATGGATGCAGAGGTCCTTAAATCATATTCATGAGTTGTCATCTTGACATTTTGCTCTATGGGAATGACAGCAGATTTACATCCTGACAGGCCGGCTTCAGACACAATCTCTAATGCGAACTTTTGCTGACTGAGATTGATTCCTTTTTCAAAACGTGCAATCTCAATGCCAAGAAAGTACTTTGGAGCCCCTAATTCTTTGATGTGGAATTGAGAGTGCAAATACCTCTTGAACTTCTCAATGTGAGACTCACTGTTTCCCATAATAAGTATGTCATCAACATAAATCAGTAAATAAATAGACTCAATACCTGAAGTCCATGTGAAAATGGCATAATCATATTTTGCGTGATGGAAACATGTTGCCTTTAGGGCATCTGTAAACTTGGCATACCATTGTCTTGAAGCATGCTTGAGACCATACATGGATTTGCGAAGATGACATACATGTGACTCCCCCTGTCTGCGTAATCCCGATGGAAGATGCATGTATATTTCTTCATCGAGATCTCCATGAAGGAAAGCATCGTTGACATCCATCTGGTGAACAAACCAATGGCATGCAGTTGCAATTGCGAAGAAAGAACGAACAGTGACCTCTTTCACAACTGGTAAGAATGTTTCATGGTAATCAAAACCCTTCCTCTGGGTGAAACCTTGTGCCACTAAACATGTCTTGTAGCGCTCGACAGACCCATCAGCCTTAAATTTAATCTTGTAGACTCATTTGCATCTAATGGGCATTCAATGTTCTGGTAGAGTAACAACGTCCCACATGTGATTTTCAATAAGTGCATTCAATTTTGCTTCCATCGCTTTTTTCCATCGTGGATCTTGAGCTGCTGTCTGGTATGAAGAGAGCTCTTGTTCCTCGGAAATCCGGCTAATGCTACATGTATATGCTGGAGAAAGACGACTGAAAGAGACATAAAATGATACCGGATAATGGCTACTTGAAGCTTTAGATGCAGAACAAATATAGTCTTTAGTCCATGTAGGCGGCCGAATAGTGCATCTAAAACATCGTGGTTGCCCGGTAGGAACTGGAGTTACTGGAGAAGAATCCGATGAAAACGGCGCTGGTGACGATGAAGAATTAGTTAGAGGAGATAAAGGGCTATTCGCGGGGGATGATTCCACTGATGTCGACTCTGGATTTTCTGTCGGAGCTGTTGCAATTGGTACAATCTCTGATCTTTCTTTCGAGGATGATGCTATTGGTTCCAACTAAACAATAAAATACAAAGGAGATGGAGTCAAAACATCCTCTTCTAAGAAATGTGGGCTTTCTAGGGTTGTCAAAGATTAAGATATCTTATCTTGAAAAGGAAAAACATCTTCATGAAAAATAACATCCCTGCTAATGAAGAAGTTTCTTGTAGATATCTCCATAACTCGACAACCCTTTTGTAGCGTGGGATGCCCCATGAAAACACATGGAATTGTACGAGGATCCATCTTTGTCCAAGGCCCAACAGTTGTTGCATAACACAAGCATTCAAATGTCCACAGATGATCAAAAGGTGGCAATTTTCCATAAAGTAACTCAAAAGGTGTAACACCACCAAGAACTTTTTTTTTTGTCTGAACCAAGAACTCTACTCAGATGTGGTTAATCAAATAAGTAGTCATGATCACACAATCACCCCAGAATTGTTTTGGAATAAAACCTTGGTATTTGAGAGCTCATGCAACCTCTAAAAGATGTCTATGCTTTCTTTCTACGATTTCATTTTGTTGTGGAGTATAGGTGCAAGAGGTCTCATGAAGAATGCCATGAGAGCTAAGTAGAGACTGATAATCATTGGAAAGAAATCCACGTCCATTATATGTCCGAATTTTTTGGATAGATGTATTGAATTAAGTCTTGACCATAGAGAAAAAATTCGACAATTTGGAGAATGTTTGACTTTTAGAATGCATGAGAAAGGTACAAGTAGCACGTGAAAAATCATCAACAATTGTGAGAAAAAATCGAGAACCAGCTCGATCAGCCGTATGGTAAGGACCCTAGATATCAAGGTGTATTAGTGAAAAAGAACGAGCAACTCGAGATGTACTCGATAGGAAATATTGTTTGGATTGTTTAGCTAGAGGACATATTGAACATTTTGGATAAGCAAATTTTGCAAGGAATTTAAACCTCCAAGTGAATTGATCTAGAAAAACAACCCATCTTCAACTCTACCCAAGCCCATCAGTTTGCCAGTCGTACAGGCCTGAAATAAGCAACTGTCGAAGTTGAAAATGACATTGCCAGAGTTATCTTGACAAACTCGCGAGACAGAGAGGAGATTGAATTCGAACTCGAGAATGTATAGGACATTATGAAGGACAAAATTTGGCCCAAGTTGAACAGTGCCAGTTTTAGTGATTAAGGTAGTGTTCCCATTTGGAAGTCGTCCCGACAATGGGAATTGAGATCGTTCATCAATATGAGAAAATAAGTTCTCGGTGCAAATTATATTATCACTGGCACCTGAATCGATTATCCAAGCATTTATCGAAATAGAATTTTCTTGGGATAGAAGAGTACCTGAAAAACTTGCACTCCCATCAGTAGTCTTCCACTGGCTCATCATTTTTATAATAGTTTGATGCTGATCCTGAGTAATGGTGTTGTGAGTCCCATCTTCTTTTTACGCGAAAGCTTGATATGCAAATTTGTCCCTTTTTTAGCGATCATTTGGGCATCCATGTAATTTCTAGCATGTCTCTATAGTATGATGTGGCTTTTACAATAATTGCAATATTTATTTTTAGGTTTAAAAAAATTCCCACCCGCCTTCCCTGAAGACATGGCTCCACGAGTGCAATCTGATCCGCGCGACAAGACGATTGAAGTGGTCGATCCAGGGGCGTTGTATCCGAAAGACTTGTTGGTGACTCCTGAACTGTCGAATATTATTTTGTAATCGTGGTCATCCATCCCTAAAGGATTAGGGCTCCCTTTAGTTGCAGCCACAGAAGGGAATTCACCCTTCTCGCTCCTTCGTCCCCCGATATCCCAAGAGCTTGCGACTCCGGCGGAGCTTCCAAATCCATCGTTGCGAGTAGCCGATGTGTCGTGAGGTGAGAAGGTTGAGAGAGCCACTCCCTCGTCGTATCGTGTTGCCGTCGCCGTCGTCAATCTCTGGCTTTACTCTTGTGTCGCGACCCTCTCGAGCGCCATCGGGCTAGCGGGGGTTAGTGAGCCGTCCGATGTTGCATGATCGGATGCGGGCCTCTCCCAAGGTCCATTACCCAAATCGCAATTGCTGGATATACGTGGTCGACCTTCAGTGTGGTCTAGTGACATGTGATAAGTGTACATGCCAAGGAGTTGCCATCAATCGTTTCGTGGAGGGTACGATCGGAAACCCTATCGAATAGTTGGGAGTGGTCTATTCGATTCTGCGAAAACCAGAGAAGTGGGTTCGGGGACTTAGTTATGCCAACTGTCAGAGTTGACGCCCTTTCGGTACCTAAGTTGAATGGTTTATCTGATCCTTGGATTTCATACAGATGAGTGGGGGACAGATCCTAAATCAAGGAATTCATGCAGATGTGAATTACTACCCTATCACTCACAATCAATAGAAATAAGTGCGCAAATCAAGGATCCAGTACATGCGGATAAAACACATGAAAGCCGCATGGCATCCCTAATGAGGCCCTATTAGCCTAGAGAAATGTCAATCAAGGATTAAGAGTGATTTGGACATGATTCGCCCATGAGGGGCAGAATCGTAATTTTGAACTATTCAGGGACAATTCGCCTTGAAAAGGGAAAATTTATCATTTTAGATGAATTGGGAAGTCAAAAGACAGGGGAAATAGGATTGGCCATCAATCCAATCCATTTCCTATTTTTCGAGAATTTCCAGGATTTTTCTGGAATTTAAAAGTGATTTTACCCTCGGAGGGGTAAAATCGTCATTTTAGACAAAGATGAGAACTGAAAATCTTAAATATTAGGGTTGGTCGTCCACCTGACCCAAACCCTAACTTTAAGTAATTTTCAGAACTCGATCGGAATAAGAAAGACGATTTTCCCAATGAGGGGCAAAATCGTCATTTTGAGAAAAGAGGCGGGACTCGAAAATCCAAACCTAAGAATTGGTCGCCTACTCGACCCTAATTCTTACTTTGGCATTATCAGCCTTATCTCGCATGTACAGCAGAGGCGACTTACCCCTAAAGGGTAATATCGTCAAGTCTCGGAAGAACGGATAAGAAACCCCAAAAATAGGGTTGACCAGTTGTCTGTGGTCAATCCTCGATTTTTGGGGATTTCTGGAGTGTCTAGGATTTTTCCACAATTTTTCACATTTTTTTGGAATTTTCTGGAATTTTTTAGCATTTTTTTTATTTTCTAGGATTTTTCTGATTTTTTTTATTTTTTTTATTTTTAAAAATCATTTTTTTTATTTTTTATTAAAAAAATGTTATTCGGGTCGGGTCGACCCGACCCACTCGGGTCGGAACCCGGCCCAGACCCGGACCCGCGAGACCCGATCACCTAAACGACACCGTATCTGCCTTTTTTATTTTTGGATTATCTAGGCTTGATCCGACGGCTCCTATTGAACCACGTGGCTAATCCACGACCGCCGGATCAGATTACTAAAACCTACGGTTCAGATTGAATGAAGATTCGGCCAGGCCGTCTGATCTGACTACTTTAACCTACGGCCACGATAAAACCCAAGACTAGATCTGGGCCGTCCATTCATACTAACCTAAACGACGCCGCACTACAACTAAACTAAACGGCATCGTTTCATCCTATTTTTGATTTTCTGATTTTAAAACCATTTTCGGATAATCCTATTTACTAATCTGACGGCCACTAGAATTTAGGTTCGATTTATCTGAACCGTCCGATATTTTCTATTCGAATAACAGACCCAACGGCCATGCTGACTCGACATCCATGTGGACCAATCGCGTGTTGCCACCTAGACCTTTGACTCGTTGACCTCGCCACGTGTGCATCGTCTTCAACCTCGCCCCTGCAACTGGACGAACGGCTATGCTTCTCCGGCTACAATCCGACGGTGGGATCTTGATGAAATCGCGCGAGACCAACACTAATCGACTCGCCGTCACCTCTAGTCTAACATATCTAAGAATCAGAGCTCATAATCCACAGAATCGCGAGTATCATACAGAATGCCGAGTACGGCCATGGAGATTCAATAGCTCGATTCGTAACAAATCATGGCAATCCAGTCATAGAATAGCACCAGAGGAAGTTTAGAAGGCTTACCTCGAGCTCCGATTGAGCTCGCTCGGCCCAGATTTGGCTAGGCAAGAATGGACAGTGTTCGACGATAGAGGTTGGGATTGGGAGACTCAATTCGGGGTGTGCAAGCGAAATCGATACAAAATAGATGTGCGACAATGGTCAGTGATATTCAGGGAAGAAAACGCACACGCAAATCACAAAAAAGAACGTAAAACAAGCAAGTCACCATTAATGCACAGTGAAGAGCTTTAAGCTTCGTCTTACCTATTTCCGCGGTTTCAGGCGGCGCGATCGGTGGCGTTCGCTTCCTGGGAGTTTGGGCGACCTCTTGACGACCTCGTGGAGCTTCGGTTTAGCCTCCGAAGGCCCAACCAGCGCTCTGCAAATCCGAGCTCAAACTTTCGACCACCGCGAGGGAAGGTGAGCTCTCTCTCTCTCGTTCTTTCTCTCTCTTGATTCAGTTTCTTCTCGTCGAACTGAATCCACCAACTGCCTGCTTCGCGAAGGTCTGTTGGCTTATATCCCTCTTTGAAATTTTGGCGCCGAACGGGGAATGGGCAACTGACTCGAATGGCACGTGCCATCACGTGATTTTAGGTCGAATCGGCGTCGGGGGCGATGGGCATCTCGTCCGATTCTGTTTGGTCCTACGGCGGGTCTCATTCCGCGTGAATTTAGGATGAATTTGGTATGCGTTTGGGTAAATGTTGACTTTCGCAGGTTCGCAGTTTGACCGGCCGATTGCTCCCTGCTCCGGCGGCCATTGATCATCATTCTGGCTCCAATCGACGGGGAGTGGCCTAAGGAACTAAACGCCCACCATTGCGTCTTCAATTGAAGTCGATTGGTCCGTCAATTTCCCCGTCAAAGTTCGACCATTTACTGTTCATTCACGCAGGTGCCTGAGGAAGACGACGACACTGTAGCGGACCGGTTCGACCGGTCCAACCGGCGGTCAGACCGGTCCGAACCGGTCCCGACTTGCAATTTTCCAAATTAAATCCAAATTAACAGGAAATTTTTGCAATTGAACCTCATAATCGAATCTAGGGCATGAATTCTATCAAAAAATGTGATTTTTCCCAAAAGTTCATATCAATTTCAACAAAAACCCCAAATTTCCTTTTAATTGCAAATTGGGGAATTATGCAATTGAAGGTTCAAATGATCAAATTGGGTCAAATTACCTGTGCCAATCGATTCAAAATGGTGAAATCCATTGGGCAGTATGTTTAATTTGCAATGATAGCCCTTGAATTGAAAGTAATTTCAATTATGCTCAATTTCAAGGACTAAAAATGCAATTTTAGTATGCAATTTTGCCAAATTCGTGCAATTGAGCAATTTGTATAATCAATTGGGCTAAATTACAATAAGGGACAGTTAGAATGGATGTCAAGATCCTAGAAAATTCCAAAATTGCAAATTAAAAGACTCGATTGACATTTGTTTCTCAAATTCAATCATATGTATAACAAAGGAACATATACAATTGAATTTGATTTTGGACTTTTTGTGAGGTCAAAAAGACAAGGGATTTAAAATAAAAATATTGGCTATTTTTCCATATTTTTTTGACCTCAAACGCTATTTTTCTTGATTTTTTGAGTATTTTTCTATTTTCTAAAAAAAACTAAAAAATGTGAAAAATATGAAAAATTATTTTTTGGTCAAGAATGGTTCCTTGGGCTTGGCCAAGGCTACCAAAGTTGATTTTGTAATTTTTTGACTTTTTATGGATTTTTTTGTGATTTTTCAAAATAAAGCTGAAAAAGACTTGGTCAAAAAATCAGGTGTCGACAGCTGCCCCTCTTTGAGAGGAATCTCGTGAGAGCTTTCGCTCAAAGACAGGTGACACCTGATTTTAGACCGACTCAACTGGGGAAAAGAAAAACGAATCTTGACACTCAATCTCTTTTGTCTCGTTGGTGAACGCTCTGTTCCTTATTCTTTTGTCGACGTGAGAGAGAAAGTAGAGAGACCCACCTGCTTTTTGCCTGTTTGATCACCTGCCTGATGCTCGTGCGACATGCGCGGTGTATAGCGGGTTCAAGTGAATACCTAGGGACTCGTCTTTTGAATATCCTAGGGCGGTTAAACTCTAGCCTGTATGGTAGGCCGTACCAGAATGGGATTCCTATACTTGACAGGAACTTGTGAATGACGCACCCAGTCTCTTAGGGATTGTCGGGGTTTTGATCCGTATGGTGGATCAGACCATGAATAGGACTCCTTTCTACTAGGAACCTATGGATGACGCACCCAGTCTCTTAGGGATTGTCAAGGAATTTGATCCGTACGGTGGATCAGACCATGAATAGGACTCCTCTCTGCTAGGAACCTATGGATGACGCACCCAGTCTCTTAGGGATTGTCGAACATTTTGATCCTTCAAGGGGATCAGGCCGAGAATAGGACTCCTCTCTGCTAGGAACCTATGGATGACGCACCCGGTCTCTTAGGGATTGTCGAACATTTTGATCCTATATTCTAAGGAATTAACTAGGATTTATACAAGTGAGGTGTGCCTAACCTTTAGGCTTCACCAAATGGGCTATTCTGGGTTTAGGGGTTACCTAAAACCTCACAGAAAGCTGATACTGAAAATTGTCCTTTCGACACGTGATGTGTTATTATGGGATTTGGGGATTCCAAGTATCCTGCAGAAAACTTAAACCTGCAAAAACTTTGATAAGATTCTTCTGAGATCTAGGGGCTACCTGAGATCTCGCAGAAAGACTATCTTGAATATTGTCCTTTCGACATTGAATGTGATATTCTGGGATCTGGGAGTTCCAGGTATCCTGCAGAAAGTTCCAACCTGTAACACTGGGATCTCACGGAGAGATGATTTCTAGAGATTGTCCTCTTGACATGGGAGGTGACATTCTGGGATCTGGGTACTCCAGGCATCCCGCAGAAAGATCAAACCTGTAATACTGGAATCTCACACAAGGAGATAATTTCAAACATTATCCTTTTGATATGGGAGGTGACATTCTGGGATCTGGGTACTCCAGGCATCCTGCAGAAAGATCAAACCTGTAAATTTGAAATCTCACAGAGGGATGATTTCGAAGATTGTCCTTTTGACATTGGAGGTGACATTCTGGGATCTGGGTACTCCAGGCATCCTGCAGAAGTTTAGACATGCTAAACGTTTCTCACCAAGAGTGATACAAGCCATTTTAGGAGCCGAAGTCATCAAGAATCTTGCAGAAGCTCCAATCTGAAGATTTTCTTACCAAAGGCACATCAATGGTCTTTAAGTGATATCTGATGTCAAACTGACAGCACTTTATGACTTATATTATAGTCATGAAAAATTTCAATGAATGCATTATGATGCTGGAGGTTATCCAAAACAGCTTGCGACATACGGAAGTGATAAAAAATCCATTGTGAGGAAAGTTTGAATCAAACAATCTGAAATTACCTACAGGAGTTTGGTTAAAACGTCCATTGGAGTATTTTCATCAAAAGGACTTCTCACCGTTTTTGAGATAATAGTTTTTTACCAAGAATGCACTCGAATTTCCTATCAAACCTGCGCCTAGGGTTCAGGATCATTCGCAGTGAATACACCTCGATCAATCAGGAGGACTTCCAAGGGACCGTAATGTTGGGCTTGGTCAACGATTTTCAAAGGGGGACTTGCGTGTAAATCAAGGCTTTCGAAAAGAAGTCTTCAATGTCTACTTAAGGTTTACAAGTCAAGAAACCTGCAAAATGAGAAAGAAATAATCTTGCTCGAACTTCTTCGAGCTAAGCTTAGACATTAAACCCTATGTCAATCCAAGTGCCTTAATTAGAAAAGGCTTTTCAGGGTTGTAACGTAGGTAGGTTTGGGGACCAAAAAAGGCTTATTTTTGGCTCAGAATACGTGAAGGGTTTAACATTGGTGATCATTGCAAGTTTGCCGCCATCTTGCCCCTTCTGGTTCAAAAAGCGTCTTCAGTCTTTGAAGTGCATTGATAGTCTTTGAAGAGCATTGTCAGTCTTCGAAACGTACATTTGTATTTAGAGAATATCTCTTTCATGTTGAGATGGCGTCAACATCTTGTTTATGCTTTCGTCATCTGAATGTGACATAATCTGGGAGTATCTTTCGCAGTCTAGCTCCCTTGGAATTTTCTTTTACAGCCAGATCTCACTAGTGACCTATACAAAGGTATCCTGCCATCATTCGGCATTTACAAGATCAAACACATGATTCACAAGTGTACAAGTATTTGGATGGGCATCGGCCTTGCTTTTACCAGGCACTTTGCTTTTTCTTGATGCCCAAGATCGGATTTTTCTCTTTTTTTTTCTTTTTCTTGAAATCCCATCTTTTCCCTTCTTTTGGGAATCAGAATTTTCAAATGAGTGTGCTAGATGTACAGCTTGAATCTCAGCACTCCAACATTAATTCAGGAATTTTCCACAAATCCAATATTTTGAACTTTTCTGCTCGGGAAGTGATGTCGCTTCCACCTTGGAATATGCAATGATCACTAACGGGTTTGTGAAACGAACGTATAGGCTCAACTGGGCTATACAAAGGGTAAAAGTGTATAGGATAGAGAAACGAATGCTTTTCGTCATCCTAAAGCACTTGAACTATCATAGAAGTTAAAATGACAAGCAATACGCGAAGATTGATGCAAGTCTGAGCAAGAGAACTTCTAACCATTTACCTCCTGATACCGCTGGACGTACCTCCAGTTTGCCCCATTGTGGGGTGGTTCTTGACAGGGGTAAAGAATGAAACCGTCGTTCAAAGGGTAATCAATGGTTACCTGTAGTGTTTATGATAGAGAAACGAATGCCTCCGTCGTCTCAATCCATGTAATCACTGCGAATAACCCTTACGCCCGTAGGTCAAGGTCTCGCTATCCTTACCATTCCACTCATCTCTCAAGTGTGTATAGGACATGTTTAGATCAGGCTGGCCTCTTATCTGAGGAAATATCCTTTTGAACAATTTAAACAACTCTTGTTAGAAAAGTTCATTTTGCTTCTTCCAAAACTTACCCTCTAAGGGGATTTATGATGCACAATGCATATTTCAATCATGTTCAGATAACCTCCAAGTTTAAACATGAATGCCAATGACATGGCTGTGAGAATTTTGCGTCTTTCTAGACATGAGATTTGAATGTATGCTAGATTCCAAGAAGCCCTCAAATTCTAGCAAAAAGGGTTCTGACAGTCTTAAAACCTGAGAGATAGGGAAATGAATACTTACCTGTCCAGCGCGGCCAGGGATCCCTAAAAAAATATGAAAGGAATATGTCAGTGTATGCTCTCGAATTTCAAAAAATTAGAACGATACACCTTACCCTTGATCATGCGCTCCAATGGAAATTCACAAATTCATGAAAGTCTGACCGCCACGCCGTTAGGTCTCCTTGATCATGCATTCTCATCTGAATGCCAATGTGTAGATTACATAAATCAGTCATTTTGACCTATGGCGATGATGCCTTCGTCTGATTGGGGCAATGAATCTTGCTCAATGGCTTCATTCATTTTGGAGCGTGCCCCTGTGCCATTCTTTGCAGTTTCATGTTCTTCGTTTTGCTGTTTGCTGTCTTCATCAGACATTCCTGGTATTTGCCATCAAGGTTCTTGCTTCCTTGGGTCCTGCAATATTGAACACATGCTAATGTATGCATGGATGCATGATATGCTTATGCAATGACTATTATGATGACTCGGCTCAATCCGGGATGAGTCATATAATCGAAATCTGATTTTATTTCAAGGGTAATACTTCTTCACAGCATCTGAGTTTACAGGGTGCCCCAGTTCTTCTCCTTCGGAGTTTACAAGAATCAATGCTCCTCTAGTGAGAATCTTCTTGATGATGTAGGGGCCTTCGTAATTCGGGGTGAATTTTGTTGACACCTGATTTTTGACCAAGTCTTTTTCAGCTTTATTTTGAAAAATCACAAAAAAATCCATAAAAAGGCAAAAAATTACAAAATCAACTTTGGTGGCCTTAGCCAAGCCCAAGGAACCATTTTTGACCAAAAAAATAATTTTTTTCCATATTTTCACATTTTTTAGAATTTTTTGAAAATAGAAAAATACTCAAAAAAATCAAGAAAAATAGCATTTGAGGTCACAAAAATATGAAAAAATAGCCAATATTTTTATTTTTTTATCTCTTGCATTTTTGACCTCACAAAGAATCCAAAATCAGATTCGATTATGGGTGTTCCCTTGTAACCCATACTATTGAATTTGAGAAAAAAATATCAATTGAGTCTTTTAATTTGCAATTTTAGCATTTTTTAGGATCTTGACATCCATTCTAACTATCCCCTATTGCAATTTAGCCCAATTGTTTGTACAAATTGCGCAATTGCATATATTTGGCAAAATTGCATACTAAAATTGCATTTTTAGTCCTTGAAATTGAGCATAATTGAAATTACTTTCAATTCAAGGGCTATCATTGCAAATTAAACATACTGCCCAATGGGTTTCACCATTTTGAATCGATTGGCACAGGTAATTTGACCCAATTTGATCATTTGAATCTTCAATTGCATAATTTCCCAATTTGCAATTAAAAGGAAATTTGGGGTTTTTGTTGAAATTGATATGAACTTTTGGGCAAAATCACATTTTTTGATAGAATCCATGCCCTAGATTCGATTATGAGGTTCAATTGTAAAAATTTCCTACTAATTTGGGTTTAATTTTGAAAAATCCAATTCGGAACCGGTTCAGACCGCCGGTCCGACCGGTCGAACCGGTCCAGAACAGTGTCATCTTCTTCCCCGGGAGTCTGCGCAAATGAACAGTAAAATGTCGAGCTTTGATAGCCAAATTGACGGACCAATCGGCGATGATTCAAGACACACTTGTGGGCGTTTGATTCCTTAGGACGTTTCCCGTCGATTGACACCAACAGCGCCATTCGGAGTCGCCGGAGGGGAGAGTAATCAGACGGTCAAAATCGCGGGACCTGCAAAAGTCAACGACGTTAGACTTAGCGCAAATCCATGCCAAATTTGCAAAAGATGAGGGCTACCGGAGGACCAAACGGAGTTGGACGGAAAACCCATCGTCCCCGACGCCGTTTAAGCCCAAATGCACGTGGCCTCACGTGCAATTGAGGCCGTTACACCACCCCCGTTGCGACGCCAAAATTCTCAAGAGTTATATAAGCTCATGGTCGTTTTCTGTTGAAGAGAGAGCGAATTCAGTTGAAAAAGAAGAAATAGAATCGAAAGAAAGTGAAAGGGAGAGAGAAAGGGCTCGTCCTCCAACCACCATTGCCGAGGACTGAGCTCGAATTCACAGAGCGGCGGTCAGGCCTTTACAGGCTAGACCAGAGCTCGCGAAGATCATCAGGAGGCCGCACGTGCTGAGCGGAAGCTATTGCCATCGACCGCGCAGCCCAAAACTGCCAGAACAGGTAATCCCGAACTTCGAGCTCAAGCTCTGGTCTTCAATGGCGAACCCTGATTTCGGTTTCAATCTTTGCGATTCCCGTGTGCGTTTCATCCCTTAGACATCACTGACCATCTCTGCACTTTGATTTTGCATCGATTTTGTCCGAACAACCCGAATCGAGTCTTCGAACTTAGCCTTTATAGCCGACCGCTGTTCATCCTTCCCCAGCCAAATCTGGGCCGAGCGAGCTCAATCAGAGCTCGAGGTGAGTTTTCTGAACCTCCACTGGCGCTGTTCTGTGATTGAATTGTCACGATTTTAGACAAATTACGCGATCGAACTCCCATGGCCGTACTCGGCACTTTGCATGATTCTTACGATTCTGTGAATTAGATGTCACGATTCTTAGATATGTTAAAATAGAGGTTATCGCGAGTCGAGTGCCGCCAGTCTCGCTCCAATCCGTCAAGATTCCACCGTTAGATCAGCACCGGAGAAGCTCAGCCGTCCATTCTGCCGGAGTCGCGAGGTTGAAGACGAAGTTGACGTGGCGAGGTCAACGAGTCAAAGGTCTAGGTGGCAACGCGTGATTGGTCCACGTGGTGTCGAGTCAGCATGGCCGTTGGGTCTGTTATTCGAATAGAAAAGATCGGACGGTTCAGATAAATCGAACCTAAATTCTAGTGGCCGTCCGATTAATAAATAGGATTATCCGAAAATGGTTTTAAAATCAGAAAATCAAAAATGGGATAAAACGATGCCGTTTATTTTAGTTGTAGCGCGGCGTCGTTTAGGTTAATATGAATGGACGGCCCAGATCTAGTCTTGGGTTTTAATCGTGGCAGTAGGTTTAAGTAGTCTGATCAAACGGCCATGATCGAGTCTACAGTTCAATCTGAACCGTAGGCTTTAGTAATCAGATTTGACGGGTGTGGATTAGCCACGCGGTTCAATAGGAACCGTTGGATCTGAGTCGGATAATAAAAAAAATAAAAAAGGAAGATACGGCGTCGTTTTGGAGCCGTGGTCTGCGCGGGTCCGGGTCTGGGCCGGGTTCCGACTCGAGTGGGTCGGGTCGACCCGGTCCGAATCACATTTTTGAATAAAAAATTTTCAAATTTTTTTTTAAAAAAATAAAAAAAAATCAGAAAATCTTAGAAAATCCTAAAAAAATGTTAGAAAATTCCAGAAAATTCCAAAAAAATGTGGAAAAAATGTGGAAAAATCGTAGACACTCCAGAAACCCCCAAAAAATTGAGGATTGACCACAGACAACTGATCAACCCTATTTTTGGGGTTTCTTATCCGTTCTTCCGAGACTTGACGATATTACCCTTTAAGGGTAAGTCGCCTCTGCAGTATATGTGAGATAAGGCTGATAATGCCAAGGTGAGAATTAGGGTCGAGTAGGCGACCAATTCTTAGGTTTGGGTTTTCGAGTCACGCCTCTTTTCTCAAAATGACGATTTTGCCCCCCTCATTGGGAAAATCGTCTTTCTTGTTCCGATCGAGTTCTGAAAATTGTTTAAAGTTAGGGTTTGGGTCAGGTGGACGACCAACCCTAATATTTAAGATTTACAGTTCTCATCTTTGTCCAAATGACGACTTTACCCCTCCAAGGGTAAAATCACTTGAAAATTCCAGAAAAATTCTGGAAATTCCCGAAAAATAGGAAATGGATTGGATTGATGGCTAATCCTATTTCCTCTGTCTTTTGACTTCCCAATTCATCTAAAATGACAGATTTACCCTTTCGAGGTGTATTTTCCCCGAATTGCTCAAAATTACGATTTTGCCCCTCATGGGCAAATCGTGCCAAAATCATTACTAAGCCTTGATTGATATTTCTCTAGGCTAATAGGGCCTCATTAGGGATGCCATGCTGATTTTATGTGTTTTATCCGCATGTATTGGATCCTTGATTTGCGCATTTACCTTTAATGATTGTGAGTGATAGGGTAGCTATTCCCATCTGCATGAACTCCTAGAGTTAACATCTTTACCCCACTCGTCTGTATGAAATCCTAGGATCAGATAAGCCATTCAGCTTAGGTACCGAAAGGGCGTCAACTCTGACAGTTGGCGTAACTAAGTCCCCGAACCCACTTTTCTGGGTTCTGCAGAATCGAATAGACCACTCCCAACTATTCGATAGGGTTTCCGATCGTACCCTCCACGAAACGATTGGTGGCGACTCCTTGGTATGTACACTTATCACATGTCACTAGACCACACTGAAGGTCGACCACGTATATCTAGCAGTTGCGATTTGGGTAATGGACCTTGGGAGAGGCCCGCGTCCGATCATGCAACATCGGACGGCCCATTAACCCCCGCTAGCCCCGATGGCGCTCGAGAGGGTCGCGACAGACTGGCGACTCTACTGGGGATTTATTCTAAACCAGAATCTCTGGTTACGAATTCCAGAGGACTTGAGCCGATTAAAAAGTTGTTTGGTTTATCTGACCTTATTTTCTGCAGATGCTCTCGAAGGTGAAGTACGTACACTAACCATTGTGTTAGATTTTTTGCAGATTGGAGAAATAAGGGGTGGAGTGATTGTTGACATTTTTTCCTGCAGGTTGGAGTTGAGAATGTATGTTTATTTGCACATACTGTAGCGGTGTTTTGATACAAACTGCTGTGCATGACTTTGCATTGTGATGATCACGACACATTGCACACACTAGCGATCAAACCCCGACTGCAACCACCTCTAGGTTACCTTAGATAGGGAAATGATGCGAAAATGATCTTGTGTTTGATGGCACTTGAGACTTTCGTATTCATTCCTACCTACCATCTGCATTGGCGATATCTAGCCCTCTTGGGTAGGTACCCTTGGGGAGGAATCTACCACATGTGGATCGTGGGAACCTGAGCCGTAGGTCCCTCACCTGATTTTCGATTTTTAGAGTATACCCACTTGTCTCATGCGCGTGTCTATGAATGGTTGGTATACCTAAAATCATCCATTGATACAGGGGGACATTCCACATTCCCCCAAGTATGGTTGGTAAGGCATTTATTTTCAATGTACTTTATTATTCCCTGCTCCATAATATGACTCATACATTACATACATTCATATGCATTCGCATCATGAAAATCACTCAAGTGACTAATTGAAACAACGGTGGTAATAGGGTAGGATGTCTCTGTTCCCTAAGAGTTCGACAGAATTGGTGACCTTCGAGTACTTAAGGAAAGTCACTCGCCCTGGACCAAACACAAGGCTACACTTCACCAGATTCGTGCACGGTCGGGAACTGACGGGACGTAAGCTAGGATATGCAGAAGATTGTCAAACCCGCTACTACGTCGATAACCTCAGATTCAAGCGACAAGCAGACGAGATGTTTAAGAATTACCTTGAGATGAAGAGACAGCGTCACAACCAGTTGGCCAGGGAGGCATATGCCCGTCGGAAGGCCGAACTACTGATCAAAGAAAGTGTACCCGTGATCACTTTTTGGGGAAAAAGAAGACGTCCTGCTACCAAGACAAAGCCAAAGCGTATCACACTCAAGAAGGTGAAACCCGAGAAGGCTCCTGAAGTCGTCATACCATGGACCAGAGAATGGCCAGAGGAACTACGACCTTTCGACCAGAACATTGAAGATAACTCCCCTACACTTGATTGAAGGAGAGTTCCCGACTGACTGTCAAGAGTGATTTAGATCCTCACATTCCATTGGCCTTTTATGGCTTTCTTGTTTGAAGAATCTTTCTCTACCTTTCTTTCATTAGGAATCCTGATTGTAATAAAAGTTCATTCCACTTTGTTCCTTTGATGTATTGACAAAATGGAATGTGACATTACTGTTTCCCTTAGTCACTGAGTGAACCTGACTAAATTGCATAATTCACTTCCCTGAAATTCAAGTTAGGCTTTAAGTCAGGCCTTCGAGACCTGAAAGGGGCCCTAATTTCTATTTCTTCAAAATGAACTATGCAATTAAGTTAGCCCATGCATATCTCATGACATCTGCATAATCATGTCTTTAAAGTAATTTCCGACGATTGACTTTTTAAAAAAATCATTTGCATATTTTAGACTTGATGGGAAAAAGTGATATTCAAGTGTTCAAAGTTTCCCGAGCCGAACTCCAATCATGGTGGGATAGCATGGGCGAAGCCAGCCAGAAGTATGCTGAATCACGACTAGAATACCTGTTAGACCTGCTGAAGATTGAGTGTCCACCTGCCTTTATCCAAGCCATGGCGCTCTATTGGGATCCTACCACCGCTACATTTTGCATGGAAGGACTAGAGATTACTCCCACTATCGAGGAGTACAGTGCCGTCATCGGAGTTGAGTTCACTCACACACTCGTTCGACCCCCTATAGGATTTGAACCCCTGAGTCAGGTGGCTGAATTCCTCGACACAAGCCTAAGCAAAGTCAAAGCAGATGCAAAAAACAATTCTGGACGAATCTCCCTATCTTTCCTTATAGACCGATTTTCCTGCCTCCTTGCTGCTAAAGGGACCAAATCCGGTAGAGCCTTTGTCTTGGCATTCTTCGGCTTTGTGCTGTTCCCAATCTCATCTGTCACCTTCGACCCTATCATGGCTATAGTAGCCAGAAAAGTCTGTTGTGGGTGGGATTACTCAAACATCATCCTTGCCGAAACCTTCCTTTCCTTAAATCGCTTCAAGAAAAATAAAAAGGGAATCTTTAGAGCCTCTAGTGATCTTTTGTATCTGTGGTTCACATCACATATCAGACCATTCCACATCCGCATGGGTTTCAATGAAATCAGCCCTGATGCACACCCCCTCAAAACCTTTGTCAGAACACATACACGTATTCCTAAGTTCAACTTCGTAGAGTGGAAAAACTTCCTTAAAGTTCTAAGGCCCGAACAACTCCGATGGCGGCTAAGGTTACCAACGCTGGGCAAAGTCAGATTGGCCTGCGATGACAAAGGTCCAGTCCCCTTGCTAGGATTCACGGGCGCTACCGCATACTATCCGAAGAGGGTGATCCGACAGTTTGGGGCGCTATAAGGGATCTCTTCTCCACAACAACCTGGTATCTTTTCTTTTGACATACCAAGCAAGACTCTCATGGAGGAGGAGTGTCGCGACCCTCCCTCGAGCGCCATCTATGGCTAGCGAGGGTTAATGGGCCGTCCGATGTTGTATGATCGGACACGGGCCTCTCCCCAAGGTCCATTACCCAAATTGCAACTGCTGGATATACGTGATCGACCTTCAGTGCGGTCTAGTGACATGTGATGAGTGTACATGCCAAGGAGTCGCCACCAATCATTTCGTGGAGGGTACGATCGGAAACCCCATCGAATAGTTGGGAGGGGTCTATTCGATTCTGCGGAAACTAGAGAAGTGGGTTCGGGGACTTAGTTACGCCAACTGTCAGAGTTGACGCCCTTTCGGTACCTAAGCTGAATGGTTTATCTGATCCTAGGATTTCATACAGACGAGTGAGGTACAGATCCTAAATCTAGGAGTTCATGCAGATGGGAAATACTACCCTATCAATCACAATCAATAGAAATATGTGCGCAAATCAAGGATCCATACATGCGGATAAAACACATGAAATCAGCATGGCATCCCTAATGAGGCCCTATTAGCCTAGAGAAATATCAATCAAGGCTTAAGAATGATTTTGGCATGATTTGCCCATGAGGGGCAAAATTGTAATTTTGAGCCATTTGGGGAAACTTCACCTCGAAAGGGTAAATCTGTCATTTTAGATGAATTGGGAAGTCAAAAGACAGGGGAAATAGGATTGGCCATCAATCCAATCCATTTCCTATTTTTCGGGAATTTCAGGATTTTTCTGAAATTTTCAAGTGATTTTACCCTTGGAGGGGTAAAGTCGTCATTTGGACAAAAACGAGAAATGAAAATCTCAAATATTAGGGCTGGTCGTCCACCTGACCCAAACCCTAACTTTAAGCAATTTTCAGAACTCAATTGGAACAAGAAAGACGATTTTCCCAATGAGGAGCAAAATCGTCATTTTGAGAAAAGAGGCAGGACTCGAAAATCCAAACCTAAGAATTGGTCGCCTACTCGACCCTAATTCTCACCTTGGCATTATCGGCCTTATCTCGTATATACAGCATAGGCGACTTATCCCTAAAGGGTAATATCGTCAAGTCTCGGAAGATCGGATAAGAAACCCCAAAAATAGGGTTGACCATTTGTCTGTGGTCAACCCTCGATTTTTGGGGGTTTCTGGAATGCCTAGGATTTTTCACAATTTTTCCACATTTGTTTTTGGAATTTTCTGGAATTTTCTAGCATTTTGTTTTGGATTTTCTAAGATTTTTCTGATTTTTTTTTATTTTTAAAAATCATTTTCAGAATTTTTTATTTTTTAAAAAAAAATATGATTCGGACCGGGTCGACCCGACCCACTCAGGTCGGAACCCGGCCCAGACCCGGACCCGCGCGGACCGCAACTCTAAAACGACGTCGTCCCAGTCTTTTTTATTTTTCGAATTATTTGGATTTGATCCAAGGGTTCCTAATGCACCGCGTGACTAGTCTGCGCCCATTGGATCTGATTACTAAAACCTACGGTCCAGATTGGATGAAGACTTGATCGTCGCTGTCTGATCAGACTATTTAAACCTACGGCTACGATTAGAACCTAAGTCTTAATCTGAACCGTCCAATCCTACTAACCTGAACGACGTTGCCTCTTGGCTAACCCATACGGCGCCGTTTCCACCATTTTTTATTTCCGATTTAAAATCATTTTCAAATTATCCTAATTTCTAATCGGACGGCCACTATTTGTTGGACTCGATTAACCTCGACCGTTGGATCTCCCCGTTCGAACAACAAACTCCAACGACCGAGCTGACTCGACAGACACATGGACCAATGGCCGAATGCCAACTAGGAGTTTGACCAGTTGACCGCGCCACGTCAGCTTCGTCTTCAACCTCCCAACCCCGGCGGAATGAACGGCTGCGCTTCTCCGGTGATGATTTGACGGTGGATTCTTGATGAAATCATGCGAGACCAATGGCAATCGACTCGTCTTATCGTCCAATCTCATATATATGTGAATTGAAGCACATCGATCACTAAATCACGAATATCATGCACTGTGCCGAGTACGGCCATGGAGATTCAATAGCTCGATTCGTGACAAATCATGGCAATCCAGTCATAGAATAGCATCAGAGGGGGTTTAGAAGTCTTACCTCGAGCTCCGATTGAGCTCGCTCGGCCCAGATTTGGCTGGGCAAGGATGAACAGCGGTTCGCTATGAAGGCTAAATTCGAAGACTCGATTCGGGTTGTTCGAACAAAATCAATGCAAAACCAAGATGCAACGATGGTCAGTGATGTTCAGGGAATGAAACGCACACACTAATTGCATAAATGATCAAGAAATGCGTGAATCTCCATGAATGCTCAAAGAAGAACTCGGGACTGCAACTCACCTATTCTCGCGGGTTCCACGTGCTTGGGCGACGACGATCGTTTCTGGGGACTCTGGGCGACCTTCTAGCAGCACCGTGAAGCTTTGGTTTGGCCTGGGAAGGCCTAACCGGCGCTCTGCAATTTGAGCTCAAGTTCTCGACGACGGGGGTCGGAGAACGAGCTCTGTTTTGCGCTCTCTCTCTCGCTCTCAATTCTCCTCGTCCTCCCCTAACCGAATTGACCAATCTCCCCAACAGAAAACGATCACAAGCTTATATAGCTCTTTGGATTTCAAGAAGCCTTTGCCGCCAATCGGGAGGGTCAACGAACTCGAAATGGCACGTGATTACACGTGCCATTAGGTCCAAACGGCGACGGAGGGAATGGGTGTCCCGTCTACGTCCGTTTACTTCTTCAGCAGCTCCTAATTCGTGCGAATTTAGCATGAATTTGCACTGAGTTTAGGAGATGTTGACTTTTGCAGGCTTGCGAGATTGACCGTCCGATTACTCTCCCCTCCGGCGACCATTGATCCTCATTTTGGTCCCAATCGACGGGCAATGTCCTAAGGAATCAAACGCCCATAAGTGTGTCTTCGATTATCGCCGATTGGTCCGTCAATTTGGCCATCAAAGCTCGACATTTTACTGTTCATTTGTGCAGACTCTCGGGGAAGAAGAAGACACTGTAGCAGACCGGTTCGACCGGTCGGACCGGCGGTCCGAACCGGTTCCAAATTGGGATTTTCAAAATTAATCCAAATTTGTTGGGAATTTTTGCAATTAAATTTCATAATTGAGCTTAGGGCATGGATTTTATCCAAAAATGTGGTTTTGCCCAAAATTTCACCTCAATTTCTATAAAAACCCCAAATTTCTATTTAATTGCAAAATTATGGGTTGTGCAATTGAAGGCTCAAATGACCAAATTGGGCCAAATTACCCATCCCAATCGATTCAGAATGGTAAAAATCATTGAGTAGCATGTTCAATTTATAAGGATAGCCCTCGAATTGGAAGTAATTTCAATTATGCACAAATTCAAGGACTAAAATGCAATTATGTTTGCAATTGAACAACTTGTCCGAGCAATTAGGTCAAATTGAAATAGGGGACAATTAGATTGAATGTCAAGATCCTAGAAAATGCTAAAACTGCAAATTAAAAGACTCAATTGGTATTTTTTTTCTCAAATTCAATAGTACGGGTTACAAAGGAACACCTAAAATTGAATCTTATTTTGGATTTTTTGTGTGGTCAAAAGTACAAGGGATTAAAAATAAAAATATTGGCTATTTTTCCATATTTTTGTGGCCTCAAATTCTATTTTTCTTGATTTTTAAGTGTTTTTTCTATTTTCTAAAAATACTAAAAAAATATGAAAATGGTCAAGAATGGTTCCTTGGGCTTGACCAAGGCTACCAAAGTTGATTTTGTAATTTTCTGACTTTTTATGAATTTTTTGTGATTTTTCAGAAATAAATATGAAAAGGGCTGGGTCAAAAATCAGGTGTCAACAGCTGCCCCTCTTTGAGAGGAATCTCGTGGGAGGTTTCGCTCAAAGACAGGTGACACCTGAGTCTAGACCGACTCGACTGGGGAAAAGAAAAATGAATCTTGACACGCAATCTCTCTTGTCCCGCTGGTGAACACTCTACTCCTCATTCTTTTGCTGACGTGAGAGAGAAAGTAGAGAGACCCACCTGTTACTTACCTGTTGATCACATGCCTGATGCTCGTGCGGCATGTGCGGCGTATAGCGGGTTCGGGTGAATACCCAGGGACTCGTCTTTTGAGTATCCTAGGGCGGTTAAACTCTAGCCTGTATGGTAGGCCGTACCAGAATGGGATTCCTATACTTGACAGGGACCTGTGAATGACGCACCCAATCTCTTAGGGATTGTCAGAAGTTTTGATCTGTATGGTGGATCAGACCATGAATAGGACTCCTCTTTGTTAGGGACCTATGGATGACGCACCCAGTCTCTTAGGGATTGTCAGGGGTTTTGATCCGTATGGTGGATCAGACCATGAATAGGACTCCTCTTTGCTAGGAACCTATAGATGACGCACACAGTCTCTTAGGGATTGTCAGAGGTTTTGATCCGTATGGTGGATCAGACCATGAATAGAACTCCTCTCTGCTAGGAACCTATGGATGACGCACCCAGTCTCTTAGGGATTGTCAAACATTTTGATCATATATTCTAAGGAATTAACTAGGATTTATACGAATGAGGTGCGCCTAACCCTTAGGCTTCACCACAAGAGCTATTCTGGGTTTAGGGGTTACCTAGCACCTCACAGAAAGCTGACACTGAAAATTGTCCTCTCGACACGCGAAGCGTTATTCTGGGATTTGGGGATTCCAAGTATCCTGCAGAAAACTTAAACTTGCAAAAACTTTGATAAGATTCTTCTGGGATCTAGGGGCTACCTGAGATCTTGCAGAAAGACTATCTTGAATATTGTCCTTTCGACATTAAAGATGACATTCTGGGATCTGGGAGCTCCAGGTATCCTGCAGAAAGTTCCAACCTGTAACACTGGGATCTCATAGAGAGATGATTTCTAAAGATTGTCCTCTTGACATGGGAGTTGACATTCTGGGATCTGGGCACTCCAGACATCTTGCAAAAAGATCAAACCTGTAATACTGGAATCTCACACAGGGAGATAATTTCAAACATTGTCCTTTTGACATGGGAGGTGACATTCTGGGATCTGGGTACTCCTGGTATCCTGCAGAAAGATCAAACCTACAAAATTGTTCACAAGAATGTGTTTTCCTGAGATATGGAATTACCAGGGATCTTGCAGGAAAATAAACTTGAAAGCTCTTCTTTACAGAGCAAGGCATCCTTCTAGAATCTGGGGTTACCATGATTTCTATAGAAGTTTAACCAAGAACAATAGCATTCTAGAATCTTGGGTTACCAAGAATCTATCAGAAGCTCAGGCATATAAACTCTCATTCTTAGAGAAATGTGTCATTTTAGGACTTGGGGCTACCACAGTCCTGCAAAAGTTTAAACTTGAAATATATTCTTCACAAAAGAAGTAGCAATTTGAGGTCTGGGGATACCAGGGGTCCTACAGAAGCTTGAACATGTAGACTCTTTCTTACCAAGAGAGGTTGTGTTCTTCTGAGATATGGGGTTACTAGAAATCTATCAGAAGTTTTAGACATGTAAATCGTTTCTCACCAAGAGTGATACAAGCCATTTTAGGAGCCGAAGTCATCAAGGATCTTACAGAAGCTCCAATCTGAGAGTTTTCTTACCAAAGGCGCATCAATGGTCTCTAATGTCAAACCGACAGCACTTTATGACTTATATTATAGTCGTGAGAAACTTCAATGAATGCATTATGATGCTGGAGGTTATCCGAAACACCTTGCAATATACGGAAGTGATCAAAAATACCTTGTGAGGAAAGTTTGAATCAAACAATCTAAAATTACCCAAGAGAATTTGGTTAAAACGCTCGTTGGAGTATTCTCATCAAAAAGGACTTCTCACCGATTTGAGATAATGGTCTTTTACCAAGAATGCACTTGAATTTCCTATCAAACCTGCACCTAGGGTTCAGGATCATTCGCCGTGAATACACATCTATCGATCAGGAGGACTTCCAAGGGACCGTAATGCTGGGCTTGGTCAACGGTTTTCCAAGGGGGACTTGCGTGCAAGTCAAGGCTTTCGAAGAGAAGTCTTCGATGTCTGCTCTGGGTTTACAAGTCAAGAACCTGCAAAAATGAGAAAGAAATAATCTTGCTCGAACTTCTTCGAGCTAAGCTTAGACATTAAACCCTTATGTCAATCCAAGTGCCTTAATCAGAAAAGGCTTTTCAGGGTTGTAACGTAGGTAGGATTGAGGGCCAAAAAAAGCTTGTTTTTGGCTCAGAATATGTGAAGGTTCTAACATTGGTGATCACTGCAGATTTGCTGTCATCTGCCCCCTTCTGGTCCAAAGAACGTCTTCAGTCTTTGAAGTGTATTGATAGTTTTTGAAGAGCATTGTTAGTCTTCGAAGCGCACATTTGTCTTTAGAGAATATCTCTTTCATGCTGAGACGGCGTCAACATCCTATCTATGCTTTCATCATCTGGGTGTGACATGTTTGGGAGCATCTTTCGCAGTCCAGCTCCCTTGAGATTTTCTCGTACAATCAGATCTCACTAGTGACCTATACAAAGGTATCATGCCATCTTTTGGCGTTTACAAGATAAAACACATGATTCACGAGCGTACAGGTATTCGAACGGGCATTGGCCTTGCTTTTACCAGGCACTTTGATTTTTCTTGATGCCTAAGATTGGATTTTTCTCTTTCTTTCTCTCTCTTTTTTTTTGTTGAAATTCCATCTTTTCCTTTCTTTTAGGAATCGAAATTTTCAAACGAGTGTGCTAGATATATAACTTGAATCTCAGCACTCAAACATTAATCCAGGGATTTTTCATAAATCCTGTATTTTGAATTCTTCTGCTTTTGAAGTGACGTCGCTTCCGTCTTGGAATATGCAATGATCACTAATGGGTTTTGCGAAACGAAATACAGGCTCAATTGGGCTGTGCAAAGGGTAAAAGTGTATAGGATAGAGAAACGAATGCTTTTCATCATCCTAAAGCACCTGAATTACCATAGAAGTTAAAATGACAAGCAACACATGAAGATTGATGCAAGTCTGAGCAAGAGAACTTCTAACCATTTTTCTCCTGATATCGCTGGACGTACCTCCAGTTTGCCCCAGTGTGGGGTAGTTCTTGACAGGGGTAAAGAATGAAACCGCCGTTCAAAGGGTTATCAATGGTCATCTGTAGTGTTTATGATAAAGAAGCGAATACCTCCGTCGTCTCAATCCATGTAATCACTGCGAATAACCCCTACGTCCGTAGGTCAAGGTCTTTCTATCCTTACCACTCCACTCATCTCTCAAGTGTGTATGGGACGTGTTTGGACCAGGCTTGCCTCTTGTCTGGGGAAACATCCTTTTGAACGGTTCAAACAACTTTTGTTGGAAAAGTTCATTTCGCTTTCTCCAAAACTTACCCTCTAAGGGGATTTATGATGCACAATGCATATTTCAATCATGTTCAGATAACCTCCAAGTTTAAACATGAATGCCAATGACATGACTGTGAGAATTTTGCGTCTTTCTAGACATGAGATTTGAATGCATGCTATATTCCAAGAAGCCTTCAAATTCTGGCAAAAAGGGTTCTAACAGTCTCAAAACCTGAGAGATAGGGAAATGAATACTTACCTGTCCAGCGTGGCCAGGGATCCCTGAAAAACATAAAAGGAATCTGTCGGTATAGGCTCTCGAATTTCAGAAAATTAGAACGATATACCTTACCCTTGATCATGCGCTCCAATGGAAATGGATAGATTCATGAAAATCTGCATCGTCTCTTAATAACACAAGATGATTAAGTTGTTCTAAAATTTCTTGAAATTCTCAGTCTTTGGAGAAATAGGACTTGTACCTGGTCACCATGACAATAAGTCATCTTGATCATGCATTCTAATTGGCTTCATTCATTTTGGAACGTGCTCATGTGCCCTTCTTTTGAAGTTTCCTGCTCTTTGTTTTGCTGTCTGCTATCTTCATCGGACATTCTTGGTATTTGCCCTCGAGGACCTTGCTTCCTTGAGTCCTGCAATATTGAACACATGCTAATGTATGCATGGATGCATGACATGCTTATGCAATGACTATCATGAAGAGTAGGCTCAATTCGAGATAGGGCATATGACCGGAATCTGATTTTATTTCAAGGGTAATATTTCTTCACAGCATATGAATTTACAGGGTGCCGCAGTTCTTCTCCCTCGGAGTTTACAAGAATTAATGATCCTCCCGTGAGGATCTTCTTGATAATGTAGGGGCCTTTGTAATTTGGAGTGAATTTTCCCCCTGGATGGGTAGTACTCGGCAAAACTTTCCTAATTACCAAGTTATTTACTTCGAAGTTTCTGGTCTTGACCTTTCGATTGAACGCCTTGGCTACCCTTCTCTGGTAAGTTTGTCCATGGCAAATGGCTTTAAGACATTTCTCGTCTATTAAATTCAGCTGTTCATATCTGTGTTTGAAATACTCTGACTCAGAGAGTTTATCTTCTGATAAGATTCTCAAAGAGGGAATCTTAACTTCTACGGGTAGAACTGCTTCTGTCCCATACACCAGACTGTAGGGAGTTGCCCCTGTAGAAGTCCTGATTGACGTTCGGTAGGCCATTAAGGCGAAGGGCAGCCTTTCATGCCAATCCCTGTAATTTTTTCTGTTTTAGCCAAGATTCTTTTGATGTTTTTGTTGGCTGCTTCCACTGCCACATTCATCTGTGGGCGGTAAGGAGATGAATTCAGATGTCGAATGCTAAAGTGATCCAGTAGATCATCGACAATCTTGTTGTTTAGGTTAGACCCGTTATCTGTGATGATCGCTTGAGGGGTACCATACTGGGATATGATGTCTCTTTTGATGAATCTTGTCACATTCCTTGCAGTGACATTCTTGTAAGAGCTGGCTTCTACCCATTTTGTAAAGTAATCAATCGCTACCAAGATGAAGCCATAGGATTAATAGGCCCTATCATGTCTATGCCCCACATAGAGAAAGGCCAAACTTGAGACATTTGGTGTAGTTCGTTTGGGGGCGCATTGATCTTATCACCGTATATTTGGCACTGGTGGCATGACCGGACGTGCTGACAGCAATCTGATTCGATGGTCATCCAATAATAGCCAAGCCGCATGATCTTCCTGGCGAGGAGGTGGCCGTTCATGTGAGGCCCACATATTCCTTCGTCGATCTCTTTCAAGAGGATATTTGCTTCTTTGGCATCTATACATCTCAATAGAGTAGAATCAAAGGATCTTTTATACAGAATTTGTCTATTGAGAAAGAACTTGCTGGCCATCTTGGTTATGTATCTTCGGTCTCCTGGCTGGCATCCTTCAGGGAATTCCCCTTTTGAGAGGTAATTCTTGATGTCATAATAACATGGCTCTCCATCAAATTCTTCTTCGATTAGCATACAATAAGCTGGTTTTTCAACTATGCCGCTCCTTAGGGGTTCTATATCTAATCCTCCAGTTGTTTGCAACATCGAGGCCAGGGTGGCTAACGCATCTGCAAATTGATTGTGAGATCTTGATAGGTACTCGAATGACACTTCTTCGAACTTAAGTATCAATTCTTCAAGGTATTCGTGATAAAGGATAAGCTTTGCATCTTTCGTCTTCCAGTCTCCTTGTGTCTGTAGGATGATGAGCATGGAATCTCCAAAAACTTGCAACCTAGGTATCTTCATGGAAATGGCCAATCGTAGGCCTAAAATGTACGCCTCATATTCTGAGATATTGTTGGTGCAAGGGAAAGTTATTTTTGCCGCCACAGGGTAATGTTGATCATCAGGGGATATCAGTACTGCCCCAGTGCCTGCCCCTGACAGATTAACAGCACCATCGAAGTACATGACCCACTTGTCTTCTGCTAAGTTGAGAATTTGACATTCTGTGCTTGTTACTTCAGGAGACTCACCGTTTGACGAGTTTTCTGCTAGCATGTCAGCTATAGCTCTTCCTTTAACTGACTTCTGTGGAGAACACTTGATGTCAAATTCAGATAGCATTACTTGCCATTTTGCTAATTTCCCGATTAAAGCGGGTTTCTCCAGGAGGTATTTGACAGGATCGTTCTCTGTTATGAGCAGAATGTGGTGGTGTAAGGTATACTGTCTCAGTCTGCGAAGTACACATACCGCTGCTACATAGGCCCTTTCGACTGGTGCATATTTTGCTTCAGATGGTGTGAATTTCTTACTCAGGTAATAGATGGCTCTTTCTTTACCATCTATCGGGCTTGTTTGGGCAAGTAAGGGTCCCAAGGATTCCTGCTGTATAGTCAGATATAAGGTCAATGGGTGACCAGAAATTGGTGGCACAAGTATCGGCGGTGTGATCAGATAGTTCTTGATCATTTGGAATGCCCTACTGCATTCAACATCCCATGCTACTTTCGCGCCTTTCTTAAGCAATTTGAAGATTGGCTTGGCCACATCAGACAGTTGATTGATAAATCTGGCAATATAGTTTAGTCTCCCCAGAAGGCTTCTCACTTCTTTTACTGTGGAGGGAGTTGACAGATCGTGGATAGCTTGAATCTTTGAAGGATCAATCTCAATGCCCCTGTTACTGACTATGAACCCAAGAAGTTTCCCAGATTTTGCCCCAAACACACATTTGTTAGGGTTCAACCTTAACTTATATTTGCGCAAGCGCTCAAATAATTTTCTTAATACCTGTACGTGATCATGTCCTTTCTTGGATTTGGCGATCATGTCATCGACGTATACTTCAATTTATTTGTGGATCATATCATGGAATAATGTGACCATGGCCTTCTGGTAGGTAGCCCCGGCGTTTTTTAATCCAAAGGGCATGACTTTGTAGCAAAAGTTTCCCCAGGGTGTGGTAAAAGCAGTCTTTGGTTTGTCTTCTTGTTTCATGAAGATTTGGTTATATCCCGAAAATCCATCCATAAATGAGAACAATTCATAACATGCTTTGCTATCCACCAACACATCAATGTGAGGAAGTGGAAAATCATCTTTTGGGCTTGCTCTATTCAGATCTCGGTAATCCACGTAGATCCGAACTTTACCATCCTTCTTCATGACAGGGACTATATTTGCAATCCAATCTGAGTATGGGATAGCTTCAATAAATCCTACCCTAAGAAGTTTCATGACTTCTTCCTTAATTTTGTCTTCCAACTCGGCCTTCATCCGTCTGTTGCCTTGCTTGACAGGTTTGACACCGGGATCCGTGGGTAATGCATGCTCCACAATCTGAGGATCAAGGCCTGGCATATCAGCGTAAGACCATGCGAAGATGTCTTGATATTCTCTCAGTAACTCTGTGAACTTGAGCCTTTCATTTCGGGATAAATGCCCGCCGATCTTGATCTATTTGATATTCACGGAGTCTCCCAGATTAACAATGATTGGTTCTTCTGAAGTAGGAGGTGTCGATTCCTCAAAGGCATTCCAATCTCTGCGGATAGATGCATAACTCTCGTCTTCATCTTCCTCAATGCTATAAGAATGGTTAATGGAGAAGTCCGAATCTCGTAACAACCTGGTATGCATGTTTGAGATGATATGCCTGAAATGTCAGGAGTATGGTTAGTTTGTATTCCATAAGAACGACATGTATGATCATGGAAAGTCTTTTCGAAAGAGTTTTCGAAACAGGTATAGGTACAAACGGGACTAATCCTCATGTCATTGGACATCCCGACCCCATGGAAATCTTTTTGGAAATCAGGAATCATATGGCAAATCAGGCCTCAAGCTTCTGTATGGAAGACTAGTATCATCATTGGGCTGATTCGTGGCTCCATATGTCCTTAACAAAATATGCGTGGTTTTATTGAATGCAAGATGGGCCGCGTTACAAGATGTGCTATTTGGATCAACGGCCAGAGATCCAAAAGCGTTTCCCTATACGTACAATAAGGAAAGAAAATACAACAAAATGCAGAAAGTTTTAAATGCAGTATTTAAAGACAAAGGAAGAGGCTCTTTACTCAGAGGAAGTGGCTCCATTGTCCAACCACTCCATGATGACATTCACAGAGTCATCTTTGAGAAAAGGATTTGTCAAATCTGGTTCTATCGGTGAAGTGACATCTTCTTCAGACAACCATTTAGAGTTCTGGTTGAAGTGGGCATTCAAAGGGTTATTGAACATTTGAGACCTGTCTTTCCAAGTTGGAGAACCGATGAATGAGTCATCCGGGCTGTTTCGGCCTTCCAGGCGTCCCAGGCTTCTGCCTCGACCTCGGCCTGTTGTCTTTGGGCCAGATCCATCCTTGTGATATTTCTGATACCCCAAGCCCAATCTATGTGGGTTAGCTTTTAACTGCAGTGGGGTATTTCTTCCTTGATTGTCTCTGCCTAGGCTTTTTTCGAGGTTAAATCCGTATGCCAGTAGCATCTTAGCTGGTAGAAGACTGGCTTCTGAGATGTAGGGGGTTCTTAACCTTGTCCCTGCCGGGGTATGAACTGTTGCTACCAGTTCTAGGGAATGATAGCTCGCCTCTGTTTTTACTTCGGGTTCAACATAAGGTATGGCACTGTTCTGGTATGTCTGGAGGTCGACTTCTCCATGTACAGTAATCACCTTCCCATCTACTGCGAAGCGTACCTTTTGATGCAAGCTTGAAGGGACAGCTCCTACTGTATGGATCCAAGGCCTTCCCAACAAGAACCCAAATGAACTGGGCAGATCCATCACTTGGAAGTTTATGGAGAACTTTGTCGGGCCGATGGACACGTCAAGCTCAATCTCACCCACCACGGTCTTCTTCATCCCGTCGAAAGCTCTCACAGCCGTTTTGGATGTTTTAACCGTTTCTTCATTGATTCCCAATCTTCTCAGGGTAGCCAAAGGGCAAATGTTGAAGGCTAATCCATTGTCGATCAATACGTGCGCCACTCTTTTTCCGTTACATTGCGCGGAAATATACAAGGCCTTGTTATGCCCTTTTCCTTCAAGAATATGATGCGTGCATTCTAGGCCTACGATTGGCCATTTCTATGAAGATACCTAAGTTGCAAGTTTTTGGAGATTCCATGCTCATCATTCTACAGACACAGGGAGAATGGAAGACGAAAGATGCAAAGCTCATCCCTTATCATGAATACCTTGAGGAATTAACACTCGAATTTGAAGAAGTGTCATTCGAGTACCTATCGAGATCCCACAATCAATTTGCAGATGCGCTAGCCACCCTTGCCTCAATGTTGCAAACAACTGGAGGGTTGGATATAGAACCCCTAAGGATCAATATAGTTGAAAGGCCAGCTTATTGTATGCTAATCGAAGAGGAATTTGACGGGGAACCATGGTATTACGACATCAAGAATTATCTTTCAAAAGGGGAGTTTCCTGAAGGATGCCACCCAGGAGACCGGAGATACATAACCAAGATGGCCAGCAAGTTCTTCCTCAACGGACAAATCATATACAAAAGATCGTTTGACTCTACTCTGTTGAGGTGCGTAGATGCCAAGGAAGCAAATATTCTCATGAAAGAGATCCATGAAGGAATATGTGGGCCTCACATGAACGGCCACCTCCTCGCCAGGAAGATCATGCGGCTTGGCTATTTTTGGATGACCATCGAATCAGACTGCTACCAGCATGTCCGTACCAATGCCAAATATATGGTGATAAAATCAATGCACCCCCAAACGAACTACACCAAATGTCTGAAGTTTGGCCTTTCTCTATGTGGGGCATAAACATGATAGGGCCTATTAATCATGTGGCTTCAAATGGTCATCACTTCATCCTGGTAGCGATTGATTATTTCACGAAATGGGTAGAGGCCAGTTCTTACAAGAACGTCACTGCAAGAAATGTGGCAAGATTTGTCAAAAGAGACATCATCTCTCGGTATGGTACCCCTCAAGCGATCATCACAAATAATGGGTCTAACCTGAACAATAAGATTGTCAATGGTCTACTAGATCACTTTGGTATTCGACATTTGAATTCATCCCCCTACCGCCCACAGATGAATGGGGCAGTGGAAGCAGCTAACAAAAACATAAAAATAATCTTGGCTAAGACAGCAAAAAACTACAGGGATTGGCATGAAAGGCTGCCATTCGCCTTAATGGCTTACCGAACGTCAATCAGGACTTCTACAGGGGCAACTCCCTACAGTCTGGTGTATGGGACGGAAGTAGTCCTACCCGTGGAAGTTAAAATTCCCTCTTTGAGAATCTTGTCAGAAGGTAAACTCTCCGAGTCAGAGTATTCCAAACACAGATACGAACAGTTGAATTTAATAGACGAGAAGCGTCTTAAAGCCATTTTCATGGACAAACTTACCAAAAGAGGGTAGCTAAGGTGTTTAGTCGAAAAGTCAAAACCAGGAATTTCGAAGTGAATGACTTGGTAATCAGGAAGACTTTGCCGAGTACTATCCATCCGGGAGGTAAATTCTCCCCGAATTACGAAGGCCCCTACATTATCAAGAAGATTCTAACTGGAGGAGCGTTGATTCTTGTAAACTCCGAAGGGGAAGAACTGGGGCACCATGTAAACTCAGATGCTGTGAAGAAGTATTACCCTTGAAATAAAATCAGATTTCGATTATATGACTCATCCCGGACTGAGCCAAGTCATCATAATAGTCATTGCATAAGCATATAATGCATCCATGCATAAATTAGCATGTGTTCAATATTGCAGGACCCAATGAAGCAAAGCCCTCAATGGAAAATACCAGGAATGTCTGATGAAGACAGCAGACAGCAAATCGAAGAGCAGAAAAACTGCAAAGAATGGCACATGGGCACGCTCCAAAATGAATGAGGCCATTGAGCAGGATTCATCGCCCCAATCAGACGAAGGCATCATCGCCATAGGTCAAAATGGCTGATTTATGTAATCTACACATTGGCATTCTGATGGGAATGCATGATCAAGGAGACCTAACGGCGTGGTGGTCAGACTTTCATGAATTTATGAATTCCCATTGGAGCGCATGATCAAGGGTAAGGTGTATCGTTCTAATTTTCTGAAATTCGAGAGCATACATTGACATATTCCTTTCATATTTTTTTAGGGATCCCTGGCCACGCTGGACAGGTAAGTATTCATTTCCCTATTGCTCAGGTTTTAAGACTGTCAGAACCCTTTTTGCTAGAATTTGAAGATTTCTTGGAGTTTAACATACATTCAAATCTCATGTCTAGAAAGACGCAAAATTCTCACAGCCATGTCATTGGCATTCATGTTTAAACTTGGAGGTTATCTGAACATGATTGAAATATGCATTGTGCATCATAAATCCCCTTCGATGGTAAGTTTTAGAAGAAGCAAAATGAACTTTTCCAACAATAGTTGTTTAAATTGTTCAAAAGGATGTTTCCTCAGACAAGAGGCCAGTCTGATCTAAACATGTCCTATACACACTTGAGAGATGAGTGGAATGGTAAGGATAGCGAGACCTTGACCTACGAGCATAAGGATTATTTGCAGTGATTATATGGATTGAGACGACGGAGGCATTCGTTTCTCTATCATAAACACTATAGGCAACCATTGATTACCCTTTGAACGACGGTTTCATTCTTTACCCCTGTCAAGAACCACCCCACAGTGAGGCAAACTGGAGGTACGTCCAGCGGTATCAGGAGGTAAATGGTTAGAAGTTCTCTTGCTCAGACTTGCATCAATCTTCGCGTATTGCTTGTCATTTTAACTTCTCTGGTAGTTCAAGTGCTTTAGGATGACGAAAAGCATTCGTTTCTCTATCCTATACACTTTTACCCTTTGTATAGCCCAGTTGAGCCTGTACGTTCGTTTCACAAACCAGTTGGTGATCATTGCATATTCCAAGGTGGAAGCGACATCACTTCCCGAGCAGAAGAGTTCAAAATATTGGATTTGTGGAAATTTCCTAAATTAATGTTGAAGTGCTGAGATTCAAGCTGCACATCTAGCACACTCATTTGAAAATTCTGATTCCCAAAAGAAGGGAAAAGATGGGATTTCAAGAAAAAGAAAAAAAGAGAAAAAAATTCGATCCTGGGCATCAAGAAAAAGCAAAGTGCCTGGTAAAAGCAAGGCCAATGCACGTCCAAATACTTGTACACTTGTGAACCATGTGTTTGATCTTGTAACTGCCAAAAGATGGCATGATACCTTTGTATAGGTCACTAGTGAGATCTGGTTGTAAAAGAAAGTTTCAAAGGAGCTGAATTGCAAAAGATACTCCCAGATTATGTCACATTAAGATGACGAAAGCATAAATAAGATGATTGACGCTGTCTCAACATGAAAGAGATGTTCTCTAAAGATAAATGCGCACTTCGAAGACTGAAGACACTCTTTGAACCAGAAGAGGCAAGATGGCGGCAAAACTTGCAATGATCACCAATATTAAACCCTTCGCGTATTCTGAGCCAAAAACAAGACTTTTTTTGTCCCCAAATCTACCTACGTTACAACCCTGAAAAGCCTTTTCTAATTAAGGCACTTGGATTGACATAGGGTTTAATGTCTAAGCTTAACTCGAAGAAGTTCGAGCAAGATTATTTCTTTCTCATTTTGCAGGTTTCTTGACTTGTAAACCTGAAGCAAACATTGAAGACTTCTCTTCGAAAACCTTGGCTTGCTTGCAAGTCCCCCTTTGAAAACCGTTGACCAAACCCAATACTACGGTCCCTTGGAAGTCCTCCTGATCGATCGAGGTGTATTCACTGCGAATGATCCTAAACTCTAGGCACGGGTTTGATAGGAAATTCGAGTGCATTCTTGGTGAAAGACCATTATCTCAAAAACGGTGAGAATTCCTTTTTGATGAAAAAACTCCAATAGACGTTTTAACCTAACTCTTTTGGGTAATTTCAGATTGTTTGATTCAAACTTTCCTCATAAGGGATTTTTGATCACTTTCGTATGTCGCAAGGTGTTTTGGATAACATCCAGCATCGTAATGCATTCATTGAAATTTTTTATGACTATGATATAAGTCATAAAGTGTTGTCAGTTTGACATCAGATATCACTTAAAGACCATTGATGTGCCTTTGGTAAGAAAATTTTCAGATTGGAGCTTCCGCAAGATTCTTGATAAACTTCGGCTCCTAAAATGGCTTGTATCTCTCTTGGTAAGAAAGAGTTTACATGCTCAAGCTTCTGTAGGACCCTTGGTATCCCCAGACCTCAGAATGCTACTTCTTTTGTGAAGAAGGTATTTCAAGCTTAAACCTCTATAGGAATCATGGTAGCCCCAGATTCTAGAAGGATGCCTTGCTCTGTGAAGAAGAACTTTCAAGTTTATTTTTCTGCAAGATCCCTGGTAATTCCATATCTTAGGAAAACACATTGTTATGAACAGTTTTGTAGGTTTGAGCTTTCTGCAGGATGCTTGGAGTACCCGGATCCCAGAATGTCACCTCCCATGTCAAGAGGACAATCTTTAGAAATCATCTCTCCGTGAGATTCCAGTATATTACAGGTTTGATCTTTCTGCAGGATACCCGGAGCTCCCAGATCCCAGAATGTCACATTCAATGTCGAAAGGACAATATTTAAGATAGTCTTTTTGCGAGATCTCAGGTAGCCCCTAGATCCCAGAAAAATCTTATCAAAGTTTTTGCAGGTTTAAGTTTTCTGCAGGATGCTTGGTATCCCCAAATCCCAGAATAACGTCTCGCGTGTCGAAAGGACAATTTTCAGAACCAGCTTTCTGTGAGGATCTAGGTAACCCTTAAACCCAGAATAGCTCTTTTGGTAAAGCCTAAAGGTTAGGCACACCTCATTTGTATAAATCCTAGTTAATTCCTTAGAATATAGGATCAAAATGTTCGACAATCCCTAAGAGACTGGTGCGTCATCCATAGGTTCCTAGCAGAGAGGGGTCCTATTCTCGGCCTGATCCCCCTGAAGGATCAAAACGTTCGACAATCCCTAAGAGACTGGGTGCGTCATCCATAGGTTCCTAGCAGAGAGGAGTCCTATTCTCGGCCTGATCCCCCTGAAGGATCAAAACGTTCGACAATCCCTAAGAGACTAGGTGCGTCATCCATAGGTTCCTAGCAGAGAGGAGTCCTATTCTCGGCTTGATCCACCATAAGGATCAAAATATTCGACAATCCCTAAGAGACTGGGTGCGTCATCCATAGGTTCCTAACAGAAAGGAGTCCTATTCATGGTCTGATCCACCATACGGATCAAAACCCCAACAATCCCTAAGAGACTAGGTGCGTCATCCACAAGTTCCTATCAAGTATAAGGAATCCCATTCCGGTACGGCCTACCATACAGGCTAGAGTTTAACCGCCCTAGGATACTCAAAAGACGAGTCCCTATGTATTCACTTAAACCCGTTATACACCGCGCATGCCGCACGAGCATCAGGCAGGTGATCAAACAGGTAAAAAACAGGATGGTCTCTCTACTTTCTCTCTCACGTCAGCAAAAGAATAAGGAGCAGAGCGTTCACCAGCGGGACAAGAAAGATTGAGTGTCAAGATTCGTTATTCTTTTCCCCAGTCGAGTCGGTCTAGACTCAGGTGTCACCTGTCTTTGAGCGAAACCTCTCACGAGATTCCTCTCAAAGAGGGATGGCTGTTGACACCTGATTTTTGACCAAGTCTTTTTCAGCTTTATTTTGAAAAAGAAAAAAAAAATCCATAAAAAGTCAAAAATTTACAAAATCAACTTTGGTGGCCTTGGCCAAGCCCAAGGAACCATTTTTTACCAAAAAATAATTTTCCATATTTTTCACATTTTTTAGTATTTTTAGAAAATAGGAAAATACTCAAAAAAATCAAGAAAAATAGCATTTGAGGTCACAAAAATATGAAAAAATAGCCAATATTTTTATTTTTTATCTCTTACATTTTTGACCTCACAAAGAATCCAAAATCAGATTCGATTATGGGTGTTCCCTTGTAACCCATACTATTGAATTTGAGAAAAAAATATCAATTGAGTCTTTTAATTTGCAATTTTAGCATTTTTTAGGATCTTGACATCCATTCTAACTGTCCCCTATTGCAATTTAGCCCAATTGTTTGTACAAATTGCTCAATTACACGAATTTGGCAAAATTGTATACTAAAATTGCATTTTTAGTCCTTGAAATTGAGCATAATTGAAATTACTTTCAATTCAAGGGCTATCATTGCAAATTAAACATACTGCCCAATGGGTTTCACCATTTTGAATCGAATGGCACAGGTAATTTGACCCAATTTGATCATTTGAACCTTCAATTGCATAATTCCCCAATTTGCAATTAAAAGGAAATTTGGGGTTTTTGTTGAAATTGATATGAACTTTTGGGCAAAATCACATTTTTTGATAGAATCCATGCCCTAGATTCGATTATGAGGTTCAATTGTAAAAATTTCCTACTAATTTGGGTTTAATTTTGAAAAATCCAATTCGGAACCTGTTCAGACCGATCAGACCGCCGGTCCGACCTGTCGAACCGGTCCAGAACAGTGTCATCTTCTTCCCCGGGAGTCTGCGCAAATGAACAGTAAAATGCGGAGCTTTGACAGCCAAATTGACGGACCAATCGGCGATGATTCAAGACACACTTGTGGGCGTTTGATTCCTTAGGACGTTTCCCGTCGATTGACACCAACAGCACCATTCGGAGTCGCCGGAGGGGAGAGTAATCGGACGGTCAAAATCGCAGGACCTGCTAAAGTCAACGACGTTAGACTCAGCGTAAATCCATGCCAAATTTGCAAAAGATGAGGGCTACCGGAGGACCAAACGGAGTTGGACGGAAAACCCATCGTCCCCGACACCGTTTAAGCCCAAATGCACGTGGCCTCACGTGCAATTGAGGCCGTTACACCACCGCCGTTGCGACGCCAAAATTCTCAAGAGCTATATAAGCTCATGGTCGTTTTCTGTTGAAGAGAGAGCGAATTCAGTTGAAAAAGAAGAAATAGAATCGAAAGAAAGCGAAAGGGAGAAAGAAAGGGCTCGTCCTCCAACCACCATTGCCGAGGACTGAGCTCGAATTCACAGAGCTGCGGTCAGGCCTTTACAGGCTAGACCAGAGCTCGCGAAGATCATCAGGAGGCCGCCCGTGCTGAGGGGAAGCTATCGCCATCGACCGCGCAGCCCAAAACTGCCAGAACAGGTAATCCGGAACTTCGAGCTCAAGCTCTGGTCTTCAATGGCGAACCCTGATTTCGGTTTCAATCTTTGCGATTCCCGTGTGCGTTTCATCCCTTAGACATCACTGACCATCTCTGCACTTTGATTTTGCATCGATTTTGTCCGAACAACCCGAATCGAGTCTACGAACTTAGCCTTTATAGCCGACCGCTGTTCATCCTTCCCCAGCCAAATCTGGGCCGAGCGAGCTCAATCGGAGCTCGAGGTGAGTTTTCTGAGCCTCCACTGGCGCTGTTCTGTGATAGAATTGTCACAATTTTAGACAAATTACGCGATCGAACTCCCATGGCCGTACTCGGCACTTTGCATGATTCTTACGATTCTGTGAATTAGATGTCACGATCCTTAGATATGTTAAAATAGAGGTTATCGCGAGTCGAGTGCCGCCGGTCTCGCTCCAATCCGTCAAGATTCCACCGTTAGATCAGCACCGGAGAAGCTCAGCCGTCCATTCTACCGGAGTCGCGAGGTTGAAGACGAAGTTGACGTGGCGAGGTCAACGAGTCAAAGGTCTAGGTGGCAACGCGTGATTGGTCCACGTGGTGTCGAGTCAGCATGGCCGTTGGGTCTGTTATTTGAATAGAAAAGATCGGACGGTTCAGATAAATCGAACCTAAATTCTAGTGGCCGTCCGATTAATAAATAGGATTATCCGAAAATGGTTTTAAAATCAGAAAATCAAAAATGGGATGAAACGATGCCGTTTAGTTTAGTTGTAGGGCGGCGTCGTTTAGGTTAATATGAATGGACGACCCAGATCTAGTCTTGGGTTTTAATCGTGGCCGTAGGTTTAAGTAGTCTGATCAGACAGCCCTGATCGAGTCTATAGTTCAATCTGAACCGTAGGTTTTAGTAATCAGATCTGACGGGCGTGGATTAGCCACGCGGTTCAATAGGAACCGTTGGATCTGAGTCGGATAATAAAAAAAATAAAAAAGGAAGATACGGCGTCGTTTTGGAGCCGTGGTCTGCACGGGTCCGGGTCTGGGCCGGGTTCCGACCCGAGTGGGTCGGGTCGACCCGGTCCGAATCACATTTTTGAATAAAAAATTTTCAAAAAAAAATTTAAAAAAATAAAATAAAATCAGAAAATCTTAGAAAATCCTAAAAAAATGTTAGAAAATTCCAGAAAATTCCAAAAAAATGTGGAAAAATTGTGGAAAAATCCTAGACACTCCAGAAACCCCCAAAAAATTGAGGATTGACCACAGACAACTGGTCAACCCTATTTTTGGGGTTTCTTATCCGTTCTTCCGAGACTTGACGATATTACCTTTTGAGGGTAAGTCGCCTCTGCTGTATATGTGAGATAAGGCCGGTAATGCCAAGGTGAGAATTAGGGTCCAGTAGGCGACCAATTCTTAGGTTTGGGTTTTCGAGTCCCGCCTCTTTTCTCAAAATGACGATTTTGCCCCTCTCATTGGGAAAATCGTCTTTCTTGTTCCGATCGAGTTCTGAAAATTGTTTAAAGTTAGGGTTTGGGTCAGGTGGACGACCAACCCTAATATTTAAGATTTTTAGTTCTCGTCTTTGTCCAAATGACGACTTTACCCCTCCAAGGGTAAAATCACTTGAAAATTCCAGAAAAATCCTGGAAATTCCCGAAAAATAGGAAATGGATTGGATTGATGGCCAATCCTATTTCCTTGTCTTTTGACTTCCCAATTCATCTAAAATGACAGATTTACCCTTTCGAGGTGAATTTTCCCCGAATTGCTAAAAATTACGATTTTGCCCCTCTTGGGCAAATCGTGCCAAAATCATTCCTAAGCCTTGATTGATATTTCTCTAGGCTAATAGGGCCTCATTAGGGATGTCATGCTGATTTTATATGTTTTATCCGCATGTATTGGATCCTTGATTTGTGCATTTACCTTTAATGATTGTGAGTGATAGGGTAGCTATTCCCATCTGCATGAACTCCTAGAGTTAAGATCTTTACCCCACTCGTCTGTATGAAATCCTAGGATCAGATAAGCCATTCAGCTTAGGTATCGAAAGGGCGTCAACTCTGACAGTTGGCGTAACTAAGTCCCCGAACCCACTTCTCTGGTTTTCGCAGAATCGAATAGACCACTCCCAACTATTCGATAGGGTCTCCGATCGTACCCTCCACGAAACGATTGGTGGCGACTCCTTGGCATGTGCACTTATCACATGTCACTAGACCACACTGAAGGTCGACCACGTATATCCAGCAGTTGCGATTTGGGTAATGGACCTTGGGAGAGGCCCGCGTCCGATCATACAACATCGGACGGCCCCTTAACCCCCGCTAGCCCCGATGGCGCTCGAGAGGGTCGCGACAGACTGGCGACTCCACTGGGGATTTATTCTAAACCGGAATCTCTAGTTACAAATTCTAGAGGACTTGAGTCTATTAAAAAGTTGTTTGGTTTATCTGACCTTATTTTCTACAGATGCTCTCGAAGGTGAGGTACGTACACTAACCATTGTGTTAGATGTTTTTGCAGATTGGAGAAATAAGGGGTGGAGTGATTGTTGACATTTTTTCTTGCAGGTTGGAGTTGGGAATGTATGTTTATTTGCACATACTGAAGCGGTGTTTTGATACAAACTGCTGTGCATGAATTTGCATTGTGATGATCACGACACATTGCACACACTGGCGGTCAAACACCAACTGCAACCACCTCTAGGTTACCTTAGATAGGGAAAGGATGCGAAAAGGATCTTGTGTTTGATGGCACTTGAGACTTTCGTATTCATTCCCGCCTACCATCTGTATTGGCGATATCTAGCCCTCTTGGGTAGGTACCCTTGGGGAGGAATCTGCCTCATGTGGATCGTGGGAACCTGAGCCGTAGGTCCCTCACCTGATTTTCGATTTTTAGAGTATACCCACTTGTCTCATGCGCGTGTCTATGAATGGTTGGTATACCTAAAACCATCCATTGATACAGGGGGACATTCCACATTCCCCCAAGTATGGTTGGTAAGGCATTTATTTTCAATGTACTTTATTATTCCCTGCTCCATAATATGACTCATACATTACATACATTCATATGCATTCGCATCATGAAAATCACTCAAGTGACTAATTGAAACAACGGTGGTAATAGGGTAGGATGTCGTTGTTCCCTAAGAGTTCAACAGAATTGGTGACCTTCGAGTACTTAAGGAAAGTCACTCGCCCTGGACCAAACACAAGGCTACACTTCACCAGATTCGTGCACGGTCGGGAACTGACGGGACGTAAGCTAGGATATGCGGAAGATTGTCAAACCCGCTACTACGTCGATAACCTCAGATTCAAGCGACAAGCAGACGAGATGTTTAAGAATTACCTTGAGATGAAGAGACAGCGTCGCAACCAGTTGGCCAGGGAGGCATATGCCCGTCGGAAGGCCGAACTACTGACCAAAGAAAGTGTACCCGTGATCACTTTTTGGGGAAAAAGAAGACGTCCTGCTACCAAGACAAAGCCAAAGCGTATCACACTCAAGAAGGTGAAACCCGAGAAGGCTCCTGAAGTCGTCATACCATGGACCAGAGAATGGCCAGAGGAACTACGACCTTTCGACCAGAACATTGAAGATAACTCCCCTACACTTGATTGAAGGAGAGTTCTCGACTGACTATCAAGAGTGATTTAGATCCTCACATTCCATTGGCCTTTTATGGCTTTCTTGTTTGAAGAATCTTTCTCTACCTTTCTTTCAATAGGAATCCTGATTGTAATAAAAGTTCATTCCACTTTGTTCATTTGATGTATTGACCAAATGAAATGTGACATTACTGTTTCCCTTAGTCACTGAGTGAACCTGACTAAATTGCATAATTCACTTCCCTGAAATTCAAGTTAGGCTTTAAGTCAAGCCTTCGAGACCTGAAAGGGGTCCTAATTTCTATTTCTTCAAAATGAACTATGCAATTAAGTTAGCCCATGCATATCTCATGACATCTGCATAATCATGTCTTTAAAGTAATTTCCGACGATTGACTTTTTAAAAAAATCATTTGCATATTTTAGACTTGATGGAAAAGAGTGATATTCAAGTGTTCAAAGTTTCCCGAGCCGAACTCCAATCATGGTGGGATAGCATGGGCGAAGCCAGCCAGAAGTATGCTGAATCACGACTAGGATACCTGTTAGACCTGCTGAAGATTGAGTGTCCACCTGCCTTTATCCAAGCCATGGCGCTCTATTGGGATCCTATCACCGCTACATTTTGCATGGAAGGACTAGAGATTAATCCCACTATTGAGGAGTACAGTGCCGTCATCGGAGTTGAGTTCACTCACACACTCCATAGGATTTGAACCCCTGAGTCAGGTGGCTGAATTCCTCGACACAAGCCTAAGCAAAGTCAAAGCAGATGCAAAAAGCAATTCTGGACGAATCTCCCTATCTTTCCTTATAGACCGATTTTCCTGCCTCCCTGCTGCTAAAGGGACCAAATCCGGTAGAGCCTCTGTCTTGGCATTCTTCGGCTTTGTGCTGTTCCCAATCTCATCTGTCACCTTCGACCTTATCATGGCTATAGTAGCCAGACAAGTCTGTTGTGGGTGGGATTACTCAAACATCATCCTTGCCGAAACCTTCCTTTCCTTAAATCGCTTCAAGAAAAATAAAAAGGGAATCTTTAGAGCCTCTAGTGATCTTTTGTATCTGTGGTTCACATCCCATATCAGACAATTCCACATCCGCATGGGTTTCACTGAAATCAGCCCTGATGCACACCCCCTCAAAACCTTTGTCAGAACACATACACGTATTCCTAAGTTCAACTTCGTAGAGTGGAAAAACTTCCTTAAAGTTCTAAGGCCCGAACAACTCCGATGGCGGCTAAGGTTACCAACGCTAGGCAAAGTCAGATTGGTCTGCGATGACAAAGGTCCAGTCCCCTTGCTAGGATTCACGAGCGCTGCCGCAAACTATCCGAAGAGGGTGATCCGATAGTTTGGGGCGCTACAAGGGATCCCTTCTCCACCACAACCTGGTATCTTTTCTTTTGACATACCAAGAAAGACTCTCATGGGGAGGAGGAGAAGAAACAGTTTGAAGCCAAGGTGACATCCATCATTCGCTCCTTGAAGAATTCGCAAGCCGAAGAAATAAGTTGGCCAGAAAACATGACTCGTGAAGAAAACATTCATAGAGCCACTGCAGAATACATTCAGCACTTTAAAGCGACCAGACGGAGCCTTGTCGAGCCATACGTACCTGAATACATCGTACCATATGTACCTAGAATAGAGCCGTACATACCCGAAGACATGGGACCGCTGCCATATTCAGAGGATGAGGAGCCCCAGACTGAAGAGGGGAGCCCATACTAGGACAACGAGGATACCTTAGACCTCAAGCGTCCTAGACTTGAATAGGCTATTCTTTCAAGTGTAAAATAAGCAAACATTATGACACCTTCTCATACATTCTCATTTCTGTGTAATGCTATTTTGGACGCATGAGCATAAATGTGAACATGTTTTACGAATACATAAAAACTATCGCCAGAAATTACGCTTCTTTTAATTTCATGAATTCTTGTCGGAAAATGATTAAAAGAACTACTTACATGAGGCTAAGGCTCACGAGGTAGCCCTTTTTCTCATCTACTGACAAGAAGCATGCAACTGAAAGAATTAGCTGCTTCCTTTTTGGCAAAGACAAAAGAAATACTTACTGGGAATCCTTCTGAAACAGGTACACTCTCATCACGGAATTACTAACACATCGTTTCCGAACTCGCCTTAAGACAAGAATGGAGTAACAAGAATTGACTTCGCGTGTGGGCATGCTGGAATCTCAGATGACCGCCCTAGCAACTATGATGGCCGACATCAAGGCAATGTTGGAAGCTACCCAAGCTAAACAAACAACGGGTCATAACCAGAACAACGCAGGTCCTTCTTCTATACCTGATACAGCAGATAAAGAGGTGACGAGAGATACCCAACATGCAGAGGAGGACATCCATGAACCAAACAGCCGGTCACAACAAAAGGCATCGCTTGTTGTCATCAACCTCGAGAAGGAGGAGAAAGGGAAGCAGACTGTCAAAACAGAGGCAGAGGCTAAAAGATTGGCCAAGATCGAAGAATGCTTGAGCAGCCAGGACTATGAGTTAGCCCGCTTCGACAAAATATCTCATTTTGCTAAAGTAGAGACACCTCCTGACTATAAGGAGCCAGAGTTCGTAAGAAAGTAGAACGGGACAGGCTGTCCACGTGCCCACCTCAAGTATTATCTGCGCAAAATGGCACACTATTCCGATTACATTCCACTGTTAATGAACACGTTCCAAGAGAGCTTGGCTGGCGCCGCTCTGGCTTGGTTCATTGAGCTAGACCTAGAAGATTATGACGGTTGGGAGGATCTTGCAGAAGACTTCCTCAGACAGTACCAGTTCAACATGGCTACAGTCCCAACAAGAGAAGACCTTCTTCGAACTTCGAAGGCGAGAGGCGAATCAATCAGGACATATGCCCAGAGGTGGCGAGCCTTGGCTACCCAAGTAAAGCCGTCAATCCCAGAAGATGAGCTGATTGATCTATTCCTAAAGGCACTCCCCTACGAGTACTTTGACAAGCTAAACACTTCCGGATGTCAAACATTTGCACACTTGATAAAGGTTGCTGAAAGGCTAGAATGGGCCTTGAGAGAAAGAAGGCCTCATGAAGCTTCTACTAGGAAGCAGTATCCCTTGAAAAAGGAGAGAGAAGCCGGACTGGACATAGCATTTATACCGGATCCTCACATGCCCAAACCGTTTGGCAATTCCAATCAGACCAAAGGAGGATCGTCCTGGTCGGCACCGAAAGTACAAAAGCCTAGAAGAAGGCAACCCCAGAAGCAATTTTCTCAGCTCCCGAGGCCTTTATCCAAGTTGCTCCCAGTGCTGCTAGAGCAACGCCTGGTGGCAAAAGAACCGCCTAGGGTAAACCCTGTCAAATATCATAGCTTTGACGAGAACCAAACCTGTGTCTACCACATGGGTGAGAGAGGACATAATGTGGACAACTGTTATATCCTTAAGTTGAAGGTGCAAGCTCTGATTGACAGTCAGATTCTGAAGTTTGACAATATGGCCCCAAATGTACAAGAAAATCCACTTCCATATCATCAAGCAGTAGGAACAATATTTGCTGAAGTGGAGGAAGACTGCCTTAAGCTGAAAGTAGACGTACCTAAGCTAACCGACTTGCTAGCAGCCGCTTCATCATACCCAAAAGCAGGAGAGATCTCTGTTGACGAAAAGAAGCTATGTATCGCCAAAATGATGAGCTTGGGGATAATGTCCGATATTACTAATGAAGAATTCGAAGGAGTTGAAGCTTCTCTATCTTTGGAAGGAAGCCACTTCGTGATCACAACGGAGCGGGACAACACCTGGGACATCCCACACGAGGATCTGGTAGATAGTCTTGGGTCGGTCACTCAGTCAGAAGAAGAATTCGAAAGGGACGAACTGGTAGCCAAGAGGCAAAGTTAAGCGGACCACAAATTTATGGCCAAAGCGCTTGAAAAGGGCGAAATTGTAGACAACCTTGGTCAAGATTCTGGGGGGTACAATTTCAAAGTGAAATATTCAGCCCCTCCCAGCTTTTATCAGAAAATTGAGGACATCATACCAGACGGATGGGGAGGTATGGATGATCTCTCTCAACCAGAGACCTCGAAGGACGTAGAAGAACTTCTTTCAAAAGGGCTTGACGACACCGTATCAATGGTCGAAGTCGCTACGACAGTGGTAATCAGATTGGAAGAACTTGATAGCATGAGCGGGGTGAAAGACTACCTAGTCAAGCCTGTTGTGATTCAACTGCCGCAAGAAGAAGCAGACAACACGACTGAACCGGAGACGTCTTATCAGGCAACTGTAACTATAGAAGTCCCTCCAGTAGAAGAATATGATCCTAAAGCAGTCCATTGGGACTATGGGACTAAAGAAGTAGACGCGGTAATGAGGTCTGTACGGTTTTATGCCCCTAGGGAAGGCGAATCCGAAAAAAGGGAAGTCTCTAAAGAAGTCGCCGAAAAGCTCATATCAATCATCAAAACCAGCGAGTTCGAAGTAATAGAGCAGCTGAGGAAGATACCAGCCCAAATATCCTTGCTAGATTTATTCATCAACTCAGAGAAGCACAAGAACGCACTGTTGAAAATACTCAACGAAGTACATGTCCCTGAATCGATTAACGTGGTACAATTAGGGGACTTTGTGGGGGTGATCCTTTTAAAAGACCAATTGAGCTTCTCTGACGAGGACTTCCCCATGGAAGGAAGAGGGCACAACAAGGCCTTATATATCTCCGCGCAATGTAACAGGAAAAGAGTGGCACATGTATTGATCGACAATGGATCAGCCTTCAATATTTGCCATTTGGCTACCCTAAGAAGTTTGGGAATCAATGAGGAAACGGTTAAGGCATCCAAAACGGCTGTGAGAGCTTTCGACGGAATGAGGAAGACCGTGGTGGGCGAGATTGAGCTTGACGTATTCATCGGCCCGACAAAATTCTCTATAAACTTCCAAGTAATGGATCTGCCCAGTGCATTCGGATTCTTGCTGGGAAGGCCTTGGATCCATACAGCAGGAGCCGTCCCTTCGAGCTTGCATCAAAAAGTGCGCTTTGTAGTGGATGGCAAGGTGATTACCATACATGGAGAAGTCGACCTCCAGACATACCAGAACAGTGACATTCCCTATGTTGAACCCGAAGTGAAAACAGAAGCGAGCTATCATTCCCTAGAACTGGTAGCCACAGTCCATACCCCGGCAGGGACGAGGTTGAGAACCCCCTACATCTCTGAAGCCAATCTTTTACTAGCCAAGATACTACTGGCATATGGGTTTGATCCTAGAAAAGGCCTGGGCAAACACAGTCAAGGGATAAATGCCCCCCTGCAGTTAAAAGCTAACTCGCATAGAATGGGCTTAGGATATCAGAAATATCGCGTGAATGAATCTGTCCTTGAAGCAGCAGGCCGAGGCCGAGGCAAAAGCCTGGGATGTCGGGGAGGCCGAAACAACTTGAATGACTCATTCATCGGTTCTCCAACTTGGAAAGGCAGATCGAAGATATTTCCTCTGAACACCTACTTCAACCAGAACTCTAAATGGTTGTCTGAAGAAGATGTCACTTCACCAATAGAACCAGATCTGACAAATCCTTTTCTTGAAGATGACTCTGTGAATGTCGTCATAGAGTGGCTAAGTGATGAAGCCACTTCCTCTGAGTAAAGAGACTCTTCCCTTGTCTTTAAATACTGCATTTAGAACTTTTTGCATTTTGTCGCATTTTCTTTCCTTATTGTACGTATAGGGAAACGCCTTTGGATCTCCGGCCATTGGTCCAAATAGCACATCTTGTAATACGGCCCATCTTGCATTCGATAAAACCATACATATTTTGTTAAGGACATATGGAACCACGAATCAGCCCAATGATGAAACTAGTCTTCTGCACAGAAGCTTGAGGCCTGATTTGCCGTATGACTCCTGATTTCCAAAGAGATTTCCTTGGGGCCAGGATATCCAATGACATGAAGATTAGTCCCGTTTATACCTGTACCTATTTCGAAAACTCTTTCGAAAAGACTTTTCATGATCATGCATGTCATTCTTATGGAGTACGAACTAACCATACTCATGACATTTCAGGCATATCATCTCAAACATGCATACCAGGTTGTTACGAGATTCGAATTTCTCCAGTAACCATTCTTATAACATTGAGGAAGATGAAGACGAGGGTTATACGTCTATCCGGAGAGATTGGAATGCCTTTGAGGAATCGACGCCTCCTACTTCAGAAGAACCAATCATTGTTAATCTGGGAGACTCCGTGAATATCAAAGAGGTCAAGATCGGCGGGCATTTATCCCGAAATGAAAGGCTCGAGTTCACAGAGTTATTAAAAGAATATCAAGACATTTTTGCATGGTCTTACGCTGATATGCCAAGCCTAGATCCTAAGATCGTGGAGCATGCCTTACCCACAGATCCTAGTATCAAACCTGTCAAGCAAGGCAGCAGACGGATGAAGGCCGAGTTGGAGGACAAAATTAAGGAAGAAGTCATGAAACTTCTTAGGGTAGGCTTTATTGAAGCTATCCCATACTCAGACTGAATTGCAAATATAGTCCCAGTCATGAAGAAGGATGGTAGAGTTCGGATCTGCGTGGATTATCGAGATCTGAATAGAGCAAGCCCGAATGACGACTTTCCACTGCCTCACATTGATGTGTTAGTAGATAGCACAGCAGGTTATGAATTGTTCTCGTTTATGGATGGATTTTCGGGATATAATCAAATCTTCATGAAACAAGAAGACAAACCAAATACTGCTTTTACCACACCCTGGGGGAACTTTTGCTACAAAGTCATGCCATTTGGATTAAAGAACGCCGGGGCTACCTATCAGAAGGCTATGGTTACATTATTTCATGACATGATCCACAAAGAAATTGAAGTGTACGTCGATGACATGATCGCCAAATCCAAGAAAGGGCATGATCACGTACAGGTGTTAAGAAAATTATTTGAGCGCCTGCGCAAATATAAGTTGAAGTTGAACCCTAACAAATGTGTGTTTGGGGCGAGATCTGGGAAACTTCTTGGGTTCATAGTCAGTAACATGGGCATTGAGATTGATCCTTCAAAGATTCAAGCTATCCACGATTTGTCAACTCCCTCCACAGTAAAAGAAGTGAGAAGCCTTCTAGGGAGACTGAACTATATTGCCAGATTTATCAATCAACTTTCTGAGGTGGCTAAGCCAATCTTCAAATTGCTTAAGAAAGGCGCGAAAGTAACATGGGATGCTGAATGCAGCAAGGCATTCCAAATGATCAAGAGCTATCTGATCACACCGCCGGTACTCGTGCCACCAATTCCTGGTCACCCATTGACCTTATATCTGACTATACAGCAAGAATCCTTGGGAGCCTTACTTGCCCAAACAAGCCCGATAGATAGTAAAGAAAGAGCCATCTATTACCTGAGTAAGAAATTCACGCCATATGAAGCAAAATATGCACCAGTTGAAAGGGCCTGTGTAGCAGCGGTATGGGTACTTCGTAGACTGAGGAAGTATACCCTACACCACCACATTCAGCTCATAACAGAGAACGATCCTGTCAAATACCTCCTAGAGAAACCCGCTTTAATTGGGAAATTAGCAAAATGGCAAGTGATGCTATCTGAATTTGACATCAAGTGTTCTCCACAGAAGTCAGTAAAAGGAAGAGCTATAGCTGACATGCTAGCAGAAAACTCGTCAAGCGGTAAGTCTCTTGAAGTAACAAGCACAGAAGGTCAAATTCTCAACTTAGCAGAAGACAAGTGGATCATGTATTTCGATGGTGCTGTTAATCTATCAGGGGCAGGCACTGGGGCAGTACTGATATCCCCTGATGATCAACATTACCCTATAGTGGCAAAGATAACTTTCCCTTGCACCAACAACATCTCAGAATATGAGGCGTGCATTCTAGGCCCACGATTGGCCATTTCTATGAAGATACCTAAGTTGCAAGTTTTTGGAGATTCCATGCTCATCATTCTACAGACACAGGGAGAGTGGAAGACGAAAGATGCAAAGCTCATCCCTTATCATGAATACCTTGAGGAATTAACACTCGAATTTGAAGAAGTGTCATTCGAGTACCTATCGAGATCCCACAATCAATTTGCAGATACGCTAGCCACCCTTGCCTCAATGTTGCAAACAACTGGAGGGTTGGATATAGAACCCCTAAGGATCAATATAGTTGAAAGGCCAGCTTATTGTATGCTAATCGAAGAGGAATTTGACGGGGAACCATGGTATTACGACATTAAGAATTATCTTTCAAAAGGGGAGTTTCCTGAAGGATGCCACCCAGGAGACCGGAGATACATAACCAAGATGGCCAGCAAGTTCTTCCTCAACGGACAAATCCTATACAAAAGATCGGTTGACTCTACTCTGTTGAGGTGCGTAGATGCCAAGGAAGCAAATATTCTCATGAAAGAGATCCATGAAGGAATATGTGGGCCTCACATGAACGGCCATCTCCTCGCCAGGAAGATCATGCGGCTTGGCTATTTTTGGATGACCATCGAATCAGACTGCTGCCAGCATGTCCGGTCATGCCACCAATGCCAAATATATGGTGATAAAATCAATGCACCCCCAAACGAACTACACCAAATGTCTGAAGTTTGGCCTTTCTCTATGTGAGGCATAGACATGATAGGGCCTATTAATCCTGTGGCTTCAAATGGTCATCGCTTCATCCTGGTAGCGATTGATTATTTCACGAAATGGGTAGAGGCCAGTTCTTACAAGAACGTCACTGCAAGAAATGTGGCAAGATTCGTCAAAAGAGACATCATCTCCCGGTATGGTACCCCTCAAGCGATCATCACAGATAATGGGTCTAACCTGAACAATAAGATTGTCAATGGTCTACTAGATCACTTTGGTATTCGACATTTGAATTCATCCCCTTACCGCCCACACATGAATGGGGCAGTGGAAGCAGCCAACAAAAACATCAAAAGAATCTTGGCTAAGACAGCAGAAAACTACAGGGATTGGCATGAAAGGCTGCCCTTCGCCTTAATGGCTTACCGAACGTCAATCAGGACTTCTACAGGGGCAACTCCCTACAGTCTGGTGTATGGGACGGAAGCAGTCCTACCCGTGGAAGTTAAAATTCCCTCTTTGAGAATCTTGTCAGAGGGTAAACTCTCCGAGTCATAGTATTTCAAACACAGATACGAACAGTTGAATTTAATAGACGAGAAGCGTCTTAAAGTCATTTGTCATGGACAAACTTACCAGAAGAGGGTAGCTAAGGCGTTTAGTCGAAAAGTCAAAACCAGGAATTTCGAAGTGAATGACTTGGTAATCAAGAAGACTTTGCCAAGTACTATCCATCCGGGAGGTAAATTCTCCCCGAATTACGAAGGCCCCTACATTATCAAGAAGATTCTAACTGGAGGAGCGTTGATTCTTGTAAACTCCGAATGGGAAGAACTGGGGCACCCTATAAGCTCAGATGCTGTGAAGAAGTATTACCCTTGAAATAAAATCAGATTTCGATTATATGACTCATCCCGGATGAGCCAAGTCATCATAATAGTCATTGCATAAGCATATCATGCATCCATGCATACATTAGCATGTGTTCAATATTGCAGGACCCAAGGAAGCAAAGCCCTCAATGGCAAATACCAGGAATGTCTGATGAAGACAGCAGACAGCAAATCGAAGAGCAGAAAAACTACAAAGAATGGCACAGGGGCACGCTCTAAAATGAATGAGGCCATTGAGCAGGATTCATCGCCCCAATCAGACGAAGGCATCATCGCCATAGGTCAAAATGGCTGATTTATGTAATCTACACATTGGCATTCTGATGGGAATGCATGATCAAGGAGACCTAACGGCGTGGTGGTCAGACTTTCATGAATTTATGAATTCCCATTGGAGCGCATGATCAAGGGTAAGGTGTATCGTTCTAATTTTCTGAAATTCGAGAGCATACACTGACATATTCCTTTCATATTTTTTTTAGGGATCCCTGGCCACGCTGGACAGGTAAGTATTCATTTCCCTATCCCTCAGGTTTTAAGACTGTCAGAACCCTTTTTGCTAGAATTTGAAGGCTTCTTGGAGTCTAACATACATTCAAATCTCATGTCTAGAAAGACGCAAAATTCTCACAGCCATGTCATTGGCATTCATGTTTAAACTTGGAGGTTATCTGAACATGATTGAAATATGCATTGTGCATCACAAATCCCCTTCGAGGGTAAGTCCTGATTGACGTTCTGTAAGCCATTAAGGCGAAGGGCAGCCTTTCATGCCAATCCCTATAGTTTTCTACTGTTTTAGCCAAGATTCTTTTAATGTTTTTGTTGGCTGCTTCTACTGCCCCATTCATCTGTGGGCGGTAGGGGGATGAATTCAGATGTCGAATACCGAAGTGATCAAATAGACCATTGACAATCTCGTTGTTCAGGTTAGACCCATTATCTGTGATGATCGCTTGAGGAGTACCATACCGAGAGATGATGTCTCTTGTGACGAATCTTACCACATTCCTTGCAGTGACATTCTTGTAAGAACTGGCCTCTACCCATTTCGTGAAATAATCAATCGCTATCGGGATGAAGCGATGACCATTTGAAGCCACAGGATTAATAGCCCTATCATGTCTATCCCCCACATAGAGAAAGGCCAAACTTCAGACATTTGGTGTAGTTCGTTTAGGGGAGCATTGATTTTATCACCATATATTTGGCATTGGTGACATGACCGGACATGCTGGCAGCAGTCTGATTCGATGGTCATCCAAAAATAGCCAAGCCGCATGATCTTCCTGGCGATGAGGTGGCCGTTCATGTGAGGCCCACATATTCCTTCATGGATCTCTTTCATGAGAATATTTGCTTCCTTGGCATCTACGCACCTCAACAGAGTAGAGTCAAACGATCTTTTGTATAGAATTTGTCCGTTGAGGAAGAACTTGCTGGCCATCTTGGTTATGTATCTCCGGTCTCCTGGGTGGCATCCTTCAGGAAACTCCCCTTTTGAAAGATAATTCTTAATGTCGTAATACCATGGTTCCCCGTCAAATTCCTCTTCGATTAGCATACAATAAGCTGGCCTTTCAACTATATTTATCCTTAGGGGTTCTATATCCAACCCTCCATTTGTTTGCAACATTGAGGCAAGGGTGGCTAACGCATCTGCAAATTGATTGTGGGATCTCGATAGGTACTCGAATGACACTTCTTCAAATTCGAGTGTTAATTCCTCAAGGTATTCATGATAAGGGATGAGCTTTGCATCTTTCGTCTTCCACTCTCCCTGTGTCTGTAGAATGATGAGCATGGAATCTCCAAAAACTTGCAATCTAGGTATCTTCATAGAAATGGCCAATCGTAGGCCTATAATGCACGCCTCATATTCTGAGATGTTGTTGGTGCAAGGAAAAGTTATTTTTACCGCCACAGGGTAATGTTGATCATCAGGGGATATCAATACTGCCCCAGTGCCTGCCCCTGATAGATTAACAGCACCATCGAAATACATGACCCACTTGTCTTCTGCTAAGTTGAGAATTTGACCTTCTGTGCTTGTTACTTCAGGAGACTCACCGTTTGACGGGTTTTCTGCTAGCATGTCAGCTATTGCTCTTCCTTTTACTGACTTCTGTGGAGAGCACTTGATGTCAAATTCAGACAGCATCACTTGCCATTTTGCTAATTTCCCAATTAAAGCGGGTTTCTCTAGGAGGTACTTGACAGGATCGTTCTCTGTTATGAGCTGAATGTGGTGGTGTAGGGTATACTGCCTCAGTCTATGAAGTACTCATACTGCTGCTACACAGGCCCTTTCGATTGGTACATATTTTGCTTCAGATGGCGTGAATTTCTTACTCAGGTAATAGATGGCCCTTTCTTTACCATCTATCGGGCTTGTTTGGGCAAGTAAGGCTCCCAAGGATTCCTGCTGTATAGTCGGATATAAGGTCAATGGGTGACCAGGAATTGGTGGCACGAGTACCGGCGGTGTGATCAAATAGTTCTTGATCATTTGGAATGCCCTGCTGCATTCAGCATCCCATGTTACTTTTGTGCCTTTCTTAAGCAATTTGAAGATTGGCTTAGCCACATCAGACAGTTGACTGATAAATCTGGCAATATAGTTCAGTCTCCCCAGAAGGCTTCTCACTTCTTTTACTGTGGAAGGAGTTGACAGATCGTGGATAGCTTGAATCTTTGAAGGATCAATCTCAATGCCCCTGTTACTGACTATGAACCCAAGAAGTTTCCCAGATCTCGCCCCAAACACACATTTGTTAGGGTTCAACTTCAAATTATATTTGCGCAGGCGCTCAAATAATTTTCTTAATACATGTACGTGATCCTGCCCTTTCCTGGATTTGGCGATCATGTCATCGACGTACACTTTAATTTCTTTGTGGATCATATCATGGAATAATGTGACCATGGCCTTCTGATAGGTAGCCCCGGCGTTTTTTAATCCAAAGGACATGACTTTGTAGCAAAAGTTCCCCCAGTGTGTGGTAAAAGCAGTCTTCGGTTTGTCTTCTTGTTTCATGAAGATTTGGTTGTATCCCGAGAATCCATCCATAAACGAGAATAATTCATAACCTGCTGTGCTATCCACCAACACATCAATGTGAGGAAGTGGAAAATCATCTTTTGGGCTTGCTCTATTCAGATCTCGGTAATCCACGCAGATCCGAACTTTACCATCCTTCTTCATGACAGGGATTATATTTGCAATCCATTCTGAGTATGGAATAGCTTCAATAAAGCCTACCCTAAGAAGTTTCATGACTTCTTCGTTAATTTTGTCTTCCAACTCAGCCTTCATCCGTCTGCTGCCTTGCTTGACAGGTTTGATACTAGGATCTGTGGGTAAGGCATGCTCCACGATCTTAGGATCTAGGCCTGGCATATCAGCGTAAGACTATGCAAAAATGTCTTGATATTCTTTCAATAACTCTGTGAACTCGAGCCTTTCATTTCGGGATAAATGCCCACCGATCTTGACCTCTTTGATATTCACGGAGTCTCACAGATTAACAATGATTGGTTCTTCTGAAGTAGGAGGCGTCGATTCCTCAAAGGCATTCCAATCTCTGCGGATAGACGCATAACTCTCGTCTTCATCTTCCTCAATGCTATAAGAATGGTTACTGGAGAAATCCGAATCTCGTAACAACCTGGTATGCATGTTTGAGATGATATGCCTGAAATGTCATGAGTATGGTTAGTTCGTACTCCATAAGAATGACATGCATGATCGTGGAAAGTCTTTTCGAAAGAGTTTTCGAAATAAGTACAGGTATAAACGGGACTAATCCTCATGTCATTGGATATCCTGGCCCCAAGGAAATCTCTTTGGAAATCAGGAGTCATACGGCAAATCAGGCTTCAAGCTTCTGTGCAGAAGACTAGTATCATCATTGGGCTGATTCGTGGTTCCATATGTCCTTAACAAAATATGTATGGTTTTATTGAATGCAAGATGGGCCGCATTACAAGATGTGCTATTTGGACCAACGGCCGGAGATCCAAAGGCGTCTCCCTATATGTACAATAAGGAAAGAAAATGCGACAAAATGCAAAAAGTTCTAAATGCAGTATTTAAAGACAAGGGGAGAGTCTCTTTACTCAGAGGAAGTGGCTTCATCACTTAGCCACTCTATGACGGCATTCACAGAGTTGTCTTCAAGAAAAGGATTTGTCAGATCTGGTTCTATCGGTGAAGTGGCATCTTCTTCAGACAACCATTTGGAGTTCTGGTTGAAGTAGGTATTTAAAGGATTATTGAACATTCGAAACCTGCCTTTCCAAGTCGAGGAACCGATGAACGAGTTATTCGGGCTGTTTCGGCCTCCCCGACGTCCCAGGCTTTTGCCTCGGCCTCGGCCTGCTGTTTCCGGGACAGATTCATTCATGTGATACTTCTGATACCCCAAGCCCCTTCTATGCGGGTTAGCTTTTAACTGCATGGGGCATTTATCCCTTGACTGTGTTTACCCAGGCCTTTTCTAGGATCAAACCCATATGCCAGTAGCATCTTGGCTGGTAAAAGATTAGCTTCTGAGATGTAGGGGGTTCTCAACCTTATCCCTGCCGGGGTATGAACTGTGGCTACCAGTTCTAGGGAATGATAGCTTGCTTCTATTTTTACTTCGTGTTCAACATAGGGAATGGCACTGTTCTGGTATATCTGGAGGTCGACTTCTCCATTTATGGTAATCACCTTCTCATCCACTACAAAGCATACTTTTTGATGTAAGCTCGAAGGGACGGCTCCTGCTGTATGGATCCAAGGCCTTCCCAGCAAGAATCCGAATGTACTGGGCATATCCATTACTTGGAAGTTTATAGAGAATTTTGTTGGGCCAATAAATACGTCCAACTCAATCTCACCCACCACAGTCTTCTTCATTCAGTCGAAAGTTCTCACAGCCGTTTTGGATGCCTTAACCGTTTCCTCATTGATTCACAAACTTCTTAGGGTAGCCAAAGGGAAAATATTGAAGGCTGATCCATTGTCGATCAATACGTGTGCCACTCTTTTCCCGTTACATTGCGCGGAGATATATAAGGCCTTGTTGTGCCCTCTTCCTTCCATGGGGAAGTCCTCGTCAGAGAAGCTCAATTGGTCTTTTAAAAGGATCGCCCCCACAAAGTCCCCTAATTGTACCTCGTTAATTGATTCAGGGACATGTACTTCGTTGAGTATTTTCAACAATGCGTTCTTGTGCTTCTCTGAGTTGATGAATAAATCTAGCAAGGATATTTGAGCTGGCATCTTCCTCAGCTGCTCTATTACTTCGTACTCGCTGGTTTTGATGATTGATATGAGTTTTTCGGCGTCTTCCTTTGAGGCCTCCTTTTTTTCGGATTCGCCTTCCCTGGGGGCATAAAACCGTACAGACCTCATTACCGCGTCTACTTCTTTAGTCCCATAGTCCCAATGGACTGCTTTAGGATCGTATTCTTCTACTGGAGGGACTTCTATAGTTACAGTCGCCTGATAAGACGTCTCCGATCCAGCCGTGTTTTCTGCTTCTTCTTGCGGCAGTTGAATCACAACAGGCTTGACTATGTAGTCTTTCACCCTGCTCATGCTATCAAGTTCTTCCAATCTGATTACCACTGTTGTAGCGACTTCGACCATTGATACGGTGTCGTCAAGCCTTTTTGAAAAAAGTTCTTCTACGTCCTTCGAGGTCTCTGGTTGAGAGAGATCGTCCATACCTCCCCATCCGTCTGGTATGATGTCCTCAATTTTCTGATAAAAGCTGGGAGAGGCTGAATATTTCACTTTGAAGTTGGACCCTCCAGAATCTTGACCAAGGTTGTCTACAATTTCGCCCTTTTCAATCGCGTTGGTCATAAATTTGCGGTCCGCTAGACTTCGTCTCTTGGCTTCCAGTTCGTCATTTTCGAATTCCTCTTCTGACTGAGTGACCGGCTTGAGACTGTCTACCAGATTCTCGTGTGGGATACCCCAGGTGCTACTCCGCTCAGTTTTGATCACGAAGTAGCTTCCTTCCAAAGATAAAGAAGCTTCAATTCCTTCGAATTCTTCATTGGTGATATCAGACATTATCCCTAAGCTCATCATTTTGGCAATGCATAGTTTCTTTTCGTCAGCAGAGATCTCTCCTGCTTTTGGGTATGACGAAGCGGCTGCTAGCAAGTCGGTCAGTTTAGGTACGTCTACCTTCAGCTTAAGGCAGTCTTCCTCCACTTCAGCAAATATTGGTCCTACTGCTTGATGATCTGGAAGTGGGTTTTCTTTTACATTTGGGGCCATATTGTCAAACTTCAGAATCTAACTGTCAATCAGAGCTTGCACCTTCAGCTTAAGGATATAACAGTTGTCCACATTATGTCCTCTCTCACCCATGTGGTAGACACATGTTTGATTTTCGTCAAAGCCAGGATATTTAATAGGGTTTACCCTATGCGGTTCTTTTGCCACCAGGCGTTGCTCTAGCAGCACTGGGAGCAACTTGGATAAAGGTCTCGGGAGCTGAGAAAATTGCTTCTGGGGTTGCCTTCTTCTGGGCTCTTGTACTTTCGGTGTCGACCAGGACGATCCTCCTTTGGTCTGATTGGAATTGCCAAACGGCTTGGGCTTGTGGGGATCCGGTATAAATGCTATGTCAAGCCCGGCTTCTCTCTCCTTTTTCAAGGGATACTGTTTCCTAGTAGAAGCTTCATGAGTCCTTCTTTCTCTCAAGGCTCATTCTAGCCTTTCAGCAACCTTTATCAAGTGTGCAAATGTTTGACATTCGGAAGTGTTCAGCCTGTCAAAGTACTCGTAGGGGAGCGCTTTTAGGAATAAGTCAATCAGCTCCTCCTCTGGGATTGATGGCTTTACTTGGGTAGCCAAGGCTCGCCACCTCTGGGCATATGTCCTGATTGATTCGCCTCTTGCCTTTGAAGTTCGTAGAAGGTCTTCTCTTGTTGGGGCTGTAGCCGTGTTGAACTTGTACTGCCTGGGGAAGTCTTCTGCAAGATCCTCCCATCCGTCATAATCTTCTAGGTCTAGCTCAATGAACCAAGCCAGAGCGGCGCCAGCCAAACTCTCTTGGAAAGTGTTCATTAACAGTGGAATGTAATCCGAATAGTGCACCATCTTGCGCAGGTAATACTTGAGGTGGGCACGGGGACAGCCTGTCCCGTTATACTTTCTTACGAACTCTGGCTCCTTATAGTCAGGAGGAGTCTTTACCTTAGCAAAAGGAGATATTTTGTCGAAGCGAGCTAACTCGTAACCTTGGCTGCTTAAGCACTCCTCGATCTTGGCCAACCTTTTAGCCTCTGCTTCGATTTTCACAGTCTGCTTCCCCTTCTCCTCCTTCTCGAGGTTGATAACAACAGGTGAGGCTTTTTGTTGTGACCGGCTATTTGGTTCATGGATGTCCTCCTCTGCATGTTGGGTATCTCTCGTCACCTCCTTATCTGTTGTATCAGGTACAAAAGAAGGACCTGCGTTGTTCTGGTTATGACCCGTTGTTTGTTTAGCTTGGGTAGCTTCCAGCATTGCCTTGATGTTTGCCATCATAGTTGCTAGGGCGGTCATCTGAGATTCCAGCATGCCCACACGCGGAGTCAATTCTTGTTGCTCCATTCTTGTCTTAAAGCGAGTTCGAAAACGATGTGTTGGTAATTCTATGATGAGAGTGTACCTATTTCAGAAGGATTCCCAATGAGTATTTCTTTTGTCTTTGACAAAAAAGGAAGCAGCTAATTCTTTCAGTTACATGCTTCTTGTCAGTAGATGAGAAAAAGGGCTACCTCGTGAGCCTTAGCCTCATGTAAGTAGTTCTTTTAATCATTTTCCGACAAGAATTCATGAAATTAAAATAAGCGTAATTTCTGACGATAGTTTTTATGTATTCGCAAAACATGTTCACATTTATGCTCATGTGTCCAAAATAGCATCACACAGAAATGAGAATGTATGAGAAGGTGTCACAATGTTTGCTTATTTTACACTTGACAGAATAGCCTATTCAAGTCTAGGACGTTTGAGGTCTAAGGTATCCTCGTCGTCCCAGTATGGACTCCCCTCTTCAGCCCGGGGCTCCTCATCCTCTGAATATGGCAGCGGTCCCATGTCTTCGGGTACGTACGGCTCTATTCCAAGTACATATGGTACGATGTATTCGGGTACGTATGGCTCAACAAGGCTCCGTCTGGTTGCTTTAAAGTGCTGAATGTATTCTGCAGTGGCTCTATGAATGTTTTCTTCACGAGTCATGTTTTCTAGCCAACTTATTTCTTCGGCTTGCGAATTCTTCAAGGAGCGGATGATGGATGTCATCTTGGCTTCAAATTGTTTCTTCTCCTCCTCCATGAGACTCTTGCTCGGTATGTCAAAAGAAAAGATACCAGGTTGTGGTGGAGAAGGGATCCCTTGTAGCGCCCCAAACTGTTGGATCACCCTTTTCGGATAGTATGCGGTAGCGCCCGTGAATCCTAGCAAGGGGACTGGACCTTTGTCATCGCAGGCCAATCTGACTTTGCCCAGCTTTGGTAACCTTAGCCGCCATCGGAGTTGTTCGGGCCTTAGAACTTTAAGGAAGTTTTTCTACTCTACGAAGTTCAACTTAGGAATACGTGTATGTGTTCTGACAAAGGTTTTAAGAGGATGTGCATCAGGGCTGATTTCAGTGAAACCCATGCGGATGTGGAATTGTCTGATATGGGATGTGAACCACAGATACAAAAGATCACTAGAGGCTCTAAAGATTCCCTTTTTATTTTTCTTGAAGTGATTTAAGGAAAGGAAGGTTTCGGCAAGGATGATGTTTGAGTAATCCCACCAACAACAGACTTGTCTGGCTACTATAGCCATGATAGGGTCGAAGGTGACAGATGAGATTGGGAACAGCACAAAGCCGAAGAATGCCAAGACAAAGGTTCTACCAGATTTGGTCCCTTTAGCAGCAGGGAGGCAGGAAAATCGGTCTATAAGGAAAGATAGGGAGATTCGTTCAGAATTGCTTTTTGCATCTGCTTTGACTTCGCTTAGGCTTGTGTCGAGGAATTCAGCCACCTAACTCAGGGGTTCAAATCCTATGGGGGGTCGAACGAGTGTATGAGTGAACTCAACTCCGATGACGGCACTGTACTCCTCTATAGTGTGAGTAATCTCTAGTCCTTCCATGCAAAATGTAGCGGTGGTAGGATCCCAATAGAGCGCCATGGCTTGGATAAAGGCAGGTGGACACTCAATCTTCAACAGGTCCAACAGGTATCCTAGTCGTGATTCAGCATACTTCTGGCTGGCTTCGCCCATGCTATCCCACCATGATTGGAGTTCGGCCCGGGGAACTTTGAACACTTGAATATCACTCTTTCCCATCAATCTAAAATATGCAAATGATTTTTAAAAAAAAAAATCAATCGTCGGAAATTACTTTAAAGACATGATTATGCAGATGCCATGAGATATGCATGGGCTAACTTAATTGCATAGTTCATTTTGAAGAAATGGAAATTAGGACCCCTTTCAGGTCTCGAAGGCCTGACTTAAAGCCTAACTTGAATTTCATGGAAGTGAATTATGCAATTTAGTCAGGTTCACTCAGTGACTAAGGGAAACAGTAATGTCACATTCCATTGGTCAATATATCAAATGAACAAAGTGGAATGAACTTTTATTACAATCAGGATTCCTAATGAAAGAAAGGTAGAGAAAGATTCTTCAAACAAGAAAGCCATAAAAGGCCAATGGAATGTGAGGATCTAAATCACTCTTAACAGTCAGTCGGGAACTCTCCTTCAATCAAGTGTAGGGGAGTTATCTTCAATGTTCTGGTCGAAAGGTCGTAGTTCCTCTGGCCATTCTCTGGTCCATGGTATGATGACTTCAGGAGCCTTCTCGGGTTTCACCTTCTTGAGTGTGATACGCTTTGGCTTTGTCTTGGTAGCAGGATGTCTTCTTTTTCCCCAAAAAGTGATCACGGGTACACTTTCTTTGGTCAGTAGTTCGGCCTTCCGACGGGCATATGCCTCCCTGGCCAACTGGTTGCGACGCTGTCTCTTCACCTCCAGATAATTCTTAAACATCTCGTCTGCTTGTCGCTTGAATCTGAGGTTATCGACGTAGTAGCGGGTTTGACAATCTTCCGCATATTCTAGCTTACGTCCAGTCAGTTCCCGACCATGCACGAATCTGGTGAAGTGTAGCCTTGTGTTTGGTCCAGGGCGAGTGACTTTCCTTAAGTACTCGAAGGTCACCAATTCTGTCGAGCTCTTAGGGAACAGCGACATCCTACCCTATTACCATCGTTGTTTCAATTAGTCACTTGAGTGATTTTCATGATGCGAATGCATATGAATGTATGTGATGTATGAGTCATATTATGGAGCAGGGAATAATAAAGTACATTGAAAATAAATGCCTTACCAACCATACTTGGGGGAATGTGGAATGTCCCCCTGTATCAATGGATGGTTTTAGGTATACCAACCATTCATAGACACGCGCATGAGACAAGTGGGTATACTCTAAAAATCGAAAAATCAGGTGAGGAACCTACGGCTCAGGTTCCCACGATCCACATGAGGCAGATTCCTCCCCAAGGGTACCTACCCATGAGGGCTAGATATCGCCAATGCAGATGGTAGGCGGGAACGAATACGAAAATCTCAAGTGCCATCAAACACGAGATCCTTTTCGCACCCCTTCCCTATCTAAGGTAACCTAGAGGTTGTTGTAGTCGGGGTTTGACCGCCAGTGTGTGCAATGTGTCGTGATCATCACAATGCAAAGTCATGCACAGCAGTTTGTATCAAAATACCGCTTCAGTATGTGTATAAAAATAAACATACATTCCCAACTCCAACCTACAGGAAAAAATGTCAACAATCACTCCACCCCTTATTTCTCCAATCTGCAGAAACATCTAACACAATGTTTAGTGTACGTACCTCACCTTCGAGAGCATCTCTAGAAAATAAGGTCAGATAAAACAAACAACTTTTTAAACGGCTCAAGTCCTCTGGAATTCGTAACCAGAGATTCTGGTTTAGAATAGGTCCCTAGTGGAGTCGCCAATCTGTCGCGACCCTCTCGAGCGCAATCGGGCTAGCGGGGGTTAATGAGCCGTCCAATGTTGCATGATCGGACGTGGGCCTCTCCCAAGGTCCATTACCCAAATCGCAACTGTTGGATATACGTGGTCGACCTTCAGTGTGGTCTAGTGACATATGATAAGTGTACATGCCAAGGAGTCGCCACCAATCGTTTCGTGGAGGGTACGATCGGAAACCCTATCGAATAGTTAGGAGTGGTCTATTCGATTCTGCGAAAAACCAGAGAAGTGGGTTCGGGGACTTAGTTACGCCAACTGTCAGAGGTGACACCATTTCGGTACCTAAGTTGAATGGTTTATCTGATCCTTGGATTTCATACAGATGAGTGGGGGATAGATCCTAAATTTAGGAGTTCATGCAGATGGGAATTACTACCCTATCACTCACAATCAGTAGAAATAAGTGCGCAAATCAAGGATCCAGTACATGCGGATAAAACACATGAAAGCAGCATGGCATCCCTAATGAGGCCCTATTAGCCTAGAGAAATGTCAATCAAGGATTAAGAGTGATTTGGACATGATTCGCCGATGAGGGGCAGAATCGTAATTTTGAACTATTCAGGGATAATTCGCCTTGAAAAGGACAAATTTATCATTTTAGATGAATTGGGAAGTCAAAAGACAGGGGAAATAGGATTGGCCATCAATCTAATCTATTTCCTATTTTTCGAGAATTTTCAGGATTTTTTTGGAATTTAAAAATGATTTTACCCTCAGAGGGGTAAAATCGTCATTTTAGACAAAGATGAGAACTGAAAATCTTAAATATTAGGGTTGGTCGTCCACCTGACCCAAACCCTAACTTTAAGCAATTTTCAGAGCTCGATCGGAACAAGAAAGACGATTTTCCCAATGAGGGGCAAAATCGTCATTTTGAGAAAAGAGGCAGGACTCGAAAACCCAAACCTAAGAATTGGTCGCCTACTCGACCCTAATTCTTACTTTGGCATTATCGGCCTTATCTCGCATGTACAGCAGAGGCGACTTATCCCTAAAGGGTAATATCGTCAAGTCTCGGAAGAACGGATAAGAAACCCCAAAAATAGGGTTGACCAGTTGTCTATGGTCAATCCTCGATTTTTGGGGATTTCTGGAGTGTCTAGGAGTTTTCCACAATTTTTCACATTTTTTTGGAATTTTCTGGAATTTTCTAGCATTTTTTTTTATTTTCTAAGATTTTTCTGATTTTTTTTATTTTTTTATTTTTAAAAATCATTTTTTTATTTTTTTATTAAAAAAATGTTATTCGAGTCGGGTCGACCCGACCCACTCGAGTCGGAACCCGGCCTAGACCCGGACCCGCGAAACCCGATCACCTAAACGACGCCGTATCTGCCTTTTTTATTTTTGGATTATCTAGGCTTGATCCGACGGCTCCTATTGAACCGCGTGGCTAATCCACGACCGCCGGATCAGATTACTAAAACCTACGGTTCAGATTGAATGAAGACTCGGCCAGGCCGTCTGATCTGACTACTTTAACCTATGCCACGATTAAAACCCAAGACTAGATCTAGGCCGTCCATTCATACTTACCTAAACGACGCCGCACTACAACTAAACTAAACGGCACCGTTTCATCTCATTTTTGATTTTCTGATTTTAAAACCATTTTCGGATAATCCTATTTACTAATCGGATGGCCACTAGAATTTAGGTTCGATTTATCTGAACCGTCCGATCTTTTCTATTCGAATAACAGACCCAACGGCCATGCTGACTCGACATCCACGTGGACCAATCGCGTGTTGCCACCTAGACCTTTGACTCGTTGACCTCGCCACGTGCGCATCGTCTTCAACCTCGCGCCTGCAACTGGACGAACGGCTATGCTTCTCCGGCGACGATCCGACGGTGGGATCTTGATGAAATCGCGCGAGACCAACATTAATCGACTCGCCATCACCTCTAGTCTAACATATCTAAGAATCAGAGCTCATAATCCACAGAATCACGAGTATCATACAGAATGCCGAGTACGGCCATGGAGATTCAATAGCTCGATTCGTAACAAATCATGGCAATCCAGTCATAGAATAGCACCAGAGGAAGTTTAGAAGGCTTACCTCGAGCTCCGATTGAGCTCGCTCGGCCCAGATTTGGCTGGGCAAGAATGGACAGTGTTCGACGATAGAGGTTGGGATTAGGAGACTCAATTCGGGGTGTGCAAGCGAAATCGATACAAAATAGATGTGCGACAATGGTTAGTGATGTTCAGGGAAGAAAACGCACACGCAAATCACAAAAAAGAACGTAAAACAAGCAAGTCACCATTAATGCACAGTGAAGAGCTTTAAGCTTAATCTTACCTATTTTTGCGGTTTCAGGCGGCGCGATCGGTGGCGTTCGCTTCCTGGGAGTTTGGGCGACCTCTTGACGACCTCGTGGAGCTTCGGTTTAGCCTCCGAAGGCCCAACCAGTGCTCTGCAAATCCGAGCTCAAACCTTCGACCACCGCGAGGGAAGGTGAGCTCTCTCTCTCTCTCTCGTTCTTTCTCTCTCTTGATTCAGTTTCTTCTCGTCGAACTGAATCCACCAACTGCCTGCTTCGCGAAGGTCTGTTGGCTTATATCCCTCTTTGAAATTTTGGCGCCGAACGGGGAATGGCCAACTGACTCGAATGGCACGTGCCATCACGTGATTTTAGGTCGAATCGGCGTCGGGGGCGATGGGCATCTCGTCCGATTCTGTTTGGTCCTACGGCGGGTCTCATTCCGCGTGAATTTAGGATGAATTTGGTCTGTGTTTGGGTAAATGTTGACTTTCGCAGGTTCGCAGTTTGACCGGCCGATTGCTCCCTGCTCCGGCAGCCATTGATCATCATTCTGGCTCCAATCGACGGGGAGTGGCCTAAAGAACTAAACGCCCACCATTGCGTCTTCAATTGAAGTCGATTGGTCCGTCAATTTCCCCGTCAAAGTTCGACCATTTACTGTTCATTCATGCAGGTGCCTGAGGAAGACGACGACACTGTAGCGGACCGGTTCGACCGGTCCAACCGGCGGTCAGACCGGTCCGAACCGATCCCGACTTGCAATTTTCCAAATTAAATCCAAATTAACAGGAAATTTTTACAATTGAACCTCATAATCGAATCTAGGGCATGAATTCTATCAAAAAATATGATTTTGCCCAAAAGTTCATATCAATTTCAACAAAAACCCCAAATTTCCTTTTAATTGCAAATTGGGGAATTATGCAATTGAAGGTTCAAATGATCAAATTGGGTCAAATTACCTGTGCCAATCGATTCAAAATGGTGAAACCCATTGGGCAGTATGTTTAATTTGCAATGATAGCCCTTGAATTGAAAGTAATTTCAATTATGCTCAATTTCAAGGACTAAAAATGCAATTTTAGTATGCAATTTTGCCAAATTCGTGCAATTGAGCAATTTATACAATCAATTGGGCTAAATTGCAATAAGGGACAGTTAGAATGGATGTCAAGATCCTAGAAAATGCCAAAATTGCAAATTAAAAAACTCGATTGACATTTGTTTCTCAAATTCAATCATATGTATAACAAAGGAACATATACAATTGAATTTGATTTTGGACTTTTTGTGAGGTCAAAAATACAAGGGATTTAAAATAAAAATATTGGCTATTTTTCCATATTTTTGTGACCTCAAACGCTATTTTTCTTGATTTTTTGAGTATTTTTCTATTTTCTAAAAAATACTAAAAAATGTGAAAAATATGAAAAAAAAAAAATTGGTCAAGAATGGTTCCTTGGGCTTGGCCAAGGCTACCAAAGTTGATTTTGTAATTTTTTGACTTTTTATGGATTTTTTGTGATTTTTCAAAATAAAGCTGAAAAAGACTTGGTCAAAAAATCAGGTGTCAACATCTTGGACAGCAAGCTGAAAGATGCGGCCGAGGTTTGGCGGTGGCTCCATTGCAAGAATCTTGGTTCAAAAAGGTAAGTAATCTTCGTTAAGAACAAGCAAAAATCTCGTTGCTTTCTCTCGGTCACGAATTGCTTGGTATTGTCGAAGGGTTTCTTAGGGACCGATAAGGGTTTCTTCGGCAGCTTCGATGTCGTTCCAAGGGCCAATAGGCGATTGAAAGTGCTTGTTACAAACTGGTTCCCTTATCTGAGTTCTGATAGAGCCTGTGTTAGTGAGAAAAGCTTTGCTCGATCGAGTTTCCCATACATTTCTCGTATGTTTGACCACGTTATTTTTGCAACTTCGGTTGCTGGTAATCCGGCGACCACTTTGGTCATGAGGCAATTACCAATCCATTGTCGCACTAGCTGGTTGCACCATCGCCAGTGACGGCGTTGTCGTTCCTCGATTGAGACCGGAACTGTGTCGTCGATAAATCCATCATTGTCCTTTGTCGCCAAGGCTTGTCGTAGGTCTATTGCCCATGCTGAATAATGTTCTGGTTCGTCTAGTTGGAGGTTGATAAGGTGCAATTCTGGTCCATCGTTCGATGTTGTATACAACGGATCTTCGACCTCCAGCCGGCTACTGCCGATTCCGAATGGGTAAGGGAATACGGCTTGGTAACCAGAAGGAGGCATCAAATAGGTCACTGCCATACTGATTCGGGTATCTGACCAACATAAGGAAAACTGGGCCTGTGGGTTGTGCTTGTCCCAAATCCGATTGGTGAGCCTCCCCCGACCTAAGCATGGCCTTGTGTTGCTTCATTTTGGGATGGTGATGATGACCCTGAAATAGTGGGTTGAACAGGTCCATAATATCATGGAACTGATGAAGCTGGCATTTGCATAAATCGGATTGGCTGACCCAAAATGGGTTGCCCCTGGTTGACCTGATAATGTTGCCATTGTAGGGAGCGAGCCTGAATGGGATTACCTTGACTAACTTGTGCTGGAATAGGGCTGGACTGGGACAGAATGTTCAGACCTTCTGTGGTTCAAATAGTCTCATCAGTTGGATCCTTAGGAAAGTTTGAGGGTGAAGGTAAGTTTTCTACGCTAGAATGACTCTAGCTGTCCTCCGATTGTTGCTTATCTTTCATGGTGAGAAAGATTGATTCCTACCACGGAGTGCAAACTCTGTTTTGAAGTTGGGTTGCAGCAACAAGAGTAAGCAAAGAACCGGATGGCAATCAAAGGAGAGCAGAAGCTAGATCAGGCACGAAAGGCTCTGATACCATGAAAAAAAAAAGGATGAAGACAAACAGAGGAAGAAAGCATATTGTATTTTTATTACTTATCGTTTCGTCTGTACACTTGTGTTTATATAATGTGAACAAGTGCAGAAATAAAGGAAAAGAAATAGAAAGTCAATCAATACACGCAATCTTCTGTCTCTGCGTGTATTCTTCAATCAAGAAAATCACAATCGCATCTTTAGCCAATATCGAGATCTCCAACAATATGCTTTAATCAAATGTCAAGGCGGTGCGTGCAACTCTTTTGGCTAGAAGAAAGGCATGTGATGCGGGCGACATGATTTCACAACCGAATCAGAAAGATGATCTCAGAAATAGAAAAGGGAAAGAACTGGAAAAAAGCAATCTGAAGTCGATCTTTGGTTATCGCACACGGACGTTATTCATGAAGAAAGGATATGGGCGTATAAAGTGTGCATGAATGCTTGATTTGCAAAATCAAGAAAAACCACCTAATCTCGCCAGGAACCCACCTCGGATTGGAAATTCCAGGTTCGTACGTATGTACATTGTATAGTGTAGAAATAATACCGCTAAAGTTGACTGTGGTCTTATCGTGAGCTGAGGGAGCCGGGCTATAAATCTATGGATTCCAACTTACTTTTCTTTACTCGCTACCCAAGGATTCCGATACGATCCAGACAAGTTTTAGCTTTCCTATTTCGCTTGGATGCCCGAGTGTAGTCTTTTGATTTGGACAAGTAGATTTTAATAGTGTACGACATAAAAGTTGGCTTGAAATGTCTTCATTTGAGAGCGTAACTTACATCTCGAATTTATTCCCCTCGAACGGAGAATACATAGATCGATTTGATTTGAACTGACTTAATTTTTTTTTTGGTATTTATTCCTTTATTTGATGTTCTTTTTCTCTCCTTGCAAAGCCTCGGTGCACACTCACTGCCTCGACCGCCCCCCGGTCACCTCTCTACCAAAACCGCCCCTCCCTCTCGAGCAAAGGTCGCAATCTCACTCTGAGGTTCGAGATCGCCAGCCTTAAGTGTCCTCCGATTTAGGACTCCCTAAGGCAATTGACCTCCTTAGCCTTGGCTGGATGGCCGAGAAAAATACTATTAATCAAGACCTGAAGTAAATACTACTCCTATGAGTTAAGTTATGCATTACACGTTGATGTACTAAGCTTTTCCAAACTTTACATACACTTACCCAAAAGGCCTTAGCTTTTAAGCTCAAGCCAATTCTGAAATGATTAACGAATCGATATTCTTCTCTCAAGATTTGGATTTGAATTGCCTTATCTATGTAATCTCTTAAGCCGGCCATAAATGCATGAACTTCTAATTGTTAAGGTACAAGCAAGATGGAAGAAGGATCTCACTAGCATGACAATGTGACGACATCATGGTGGAATGCTAGGCATAAGATCAGAGGCGGATCCCGCCATTATTGCTATATATTTTTCGTTATTCATAATACTTGCGGCTGAGATTGCAACATTATACTGTCATACTATCAACTTCTTAAATCCCATGAAAGAATTACATAATTCATGAGACGATTGTCAGTTACCAAATGGCAATAGGCAAATTTTCATTTGAGACTACCTTAACCTGATGCTACGGTTAAGTTTCAATTTCTCCCATGTTGCATTGTCTTTTGAGCAACTTTAAATTTATCACCACCTTTCTAGGAAATAATTCTTATTAAATCTTTGGCACCTCCTATATGCCAATGTTGATAGGGTCTTTAAATATTTGATAAACGGAAAAAATTACTATTTAACCTCGTGTCTTAGATGGTCCGACGTGCGTACGTGGCAGAATCTGGCCTTTTTGAAAATTACATGATGTGTCTTTTCTAGGGAAAAGCATATATATCTTTTCTTGTCTCTAGACAAAGGAGAAAAGTGGTTGCATTTTGAGTCAACTTCCCTGATTCGATCGGGTGGCTCGAATTCTAAATAAGGAAAAGAAAAGGAAAAAAGAAAGGGAAAAAGAAGAAAAATAAACAGAGAAGAGAGTATTCAATTAATATTTAGATATATTGGAAAATTACCAAAAAAGTCCTAAACATGTTGCAATTATACCAATTCAATCTTAAACTTCTTCTTTTGCCGATTCAGTCCTAAACCTTTTGGAATTATACTAATTCAGTCCATCTCGTCAAATTTGCTTGGCCAACGCCACCTGTCTGACGACATAATATTTTAGTAATTTTTTTGAATTGCAAAAAAAAAATCTTTTTCCTTTTTTTTCTATCACGTTCTTCTTCCTCGCCAAGCCTGCTAGAGGCAACGGCCGGCTAAGGCAAAGAACACCCCCACCTACCATTGGCGAGGGGCAAGCGTCGCCGTCGTCGGGCGAGGCGATGCTGGGCAAGACCATCAAAGGGAGAAGAAACCCAGCGAGCGAGAGAGAGTCGCAGTGAGAGCTGAGGCTCTCCACGAAGCCGAAAGCTCGAAGGTCATACATGTCTTTGATTTGCCCCATTTTCGGCCTTTCGAGAAGACAACAAAGCTCTAGCAAATATATACACAGGGCTCACCTTGCGTCGCCCCGCCCGACAACGATGAGGTCGAGCCTCGCCATGGCTAGGCGAGGCTCGACCTTGCCAAATATGGGCTGGCGAGGGACGACGATGCTCGTGGTCCCTACCATCACCCAATTTTCTGCAGGGTGAAGTGAGGTAAATCCAAGATTATGGAGCGAGAAAGAGTACTGGAGAGCGAAGTAGAGAAATTAGGGATTGCAGGAGAGATGGGAGCACGAACAGGAGTAGAGGAGGGAAAAAATAATAAAAAATAAAAAATAATATATGTGTGTCATATTTGGTCGGGTGGATTGAATTGGCACAACTGCAAAAGATTTAGGACCAAATTGGCACAATTTTAATAAATTTAAGACTTTTTTTAATAATTTTCCCGACGTCATCATAAGCAATAAAAACAGGGTCGCGCTTTTTTCACTTCTTCTTTGGCTAAACCACTCCTCAACACGATGTTTTGACCATTTTGCCCTTCATGGGTCCCACCATTCAGCATCCAATGGAGAGCTACTATGCATTAAGTTTCTTTTTTTTCTTTTCTTGCAAGTCCCACTTTCTAATCTCTCTTTCATTCTTCTCTCTTGCAAGCAATCATCTTCCTTACATGCTTTTGTGAATTGTGATATCCTCGGGTGGAGTTGAGGAGGATGTAGAGGGTGGTATCATGAGGGTTGTGAGGCCACAAAGAGCCTGAGCTGGTGAGGTTTCGTGCTTGAGATCTCCTTTTGGGACTTATCAGCAAAGGCTTTCCTAAGCTTACCATGGATTGATGAGGAAGAAGAGGATAGTGACGGAGCTGTCCAAGTTTCCGTTTGTGTATTTGTGAATGGGTAATGTTCGGTAAACACATCAGTGAACTTGTTTCAAATTCAAAGCAATTTGAGCCAACAGTATATAGTGGGCTAGCTAGAACAACTGCATTTGATAAATTATGTAGCGAACCGAAAGAGAGACTCTGCAGTCATAATACTTCTTATGTAGCACTGCATCTTCATTAGATTTTGGCACAACCTTCATTTTCTCTTTCTTGAAGGACCAAGGAGGATAATTTTTTTTTAATCTATGTGTCATTCTGTATTTCGAGGTGATGTTTAAGCCCGGGTTGTTTTCCAATTTTTTTTCTTCCTTTGAATATGGTGAAGAAGCTTGTGTAATTGAATTGGAGCTTCAAGGGAGGGTGTTTCTTTCTTCTCTTGTTTTGAGGTGGTGTTACATCGCGACTCTCTCTCTCTCTCTCTCTCTCTCTCTCTCTCTCTCTCTCTCTCTCTCTCTCTCTCTCTCTCTCTCTCTACATCCTTCTCAACTCCACCAATGGATACTAGGTTTTACAAAAAAAAAATCCATTAAAGGAAGATAATTGCCTACAAGAGATAGAGAAGAGGGGGAGAAGAAAAATTGAGACCCACAAAAAAAGAAGTAAGAAATCACGAGGAGCAGAAATATCAAATGCGTGGGACCATGAAGGGCAAAATTGTCAAAATATTGTGTTGAGGAGTGTTTTAGCCAAATGAGGAGTGAAAAAAGCGCGACCCTAAAAACATAACTTTTGTTTTTTCAGTCCGAATAAACGATTCGTGGAGCTATTTGAATCAAGTGCAAAACAAGCCTACATAGCAGAAAGCAGTGCAGCCCATTTGAGTTAGAGATGAAAATGTTGATGCATGCTTATTTAAAAACCCTAAGAAAAGATAGAATGTCCGAGTGCATATGTAGCGATGTTGCAATTAGTTATTGTTATGTCGAGTCGACAGATTGCACGTTATAATTAAGTATTGTCAGTCTAGTGTTGAGGCACCTGATGCACAATAAGACCGCGCAATCCACCACAATCGCGAGATTGACAGAGAAATGATCGAGAAATAGAGAGAGACAGGCACACGGTGATTTATGAACGCTAGTAATAACCTCAAGGTTCTCTCATGTGTAATGCTAAATAAAATGTGACAAAATAGGTTCAGAGCAAACCTAAACCCACCCGGATTTGGATCCCCTACCTTAAAGGTAGAGGTGACTTAATCAATCTGGGCCATCCAATTCAAAATGGACGGTCCATATTTTAAGTCATCACTGCCTTTAAGGCAGGGGATCTGTTTCCCAACCGCAACCCCCCATGCGTTTGTTTCCAAGACCCAGGTGCCCACTCCTCTCCTGGTGTGGCCGAGAGCCCGAGCTCAAGGCTTCCACCAACTGCGAGCTACCAAAGTATGACTATAGCCGGCCTAAGGTCGCCCATTTGTCTAACTAGGGGCGGGCACTTCATCCTTGGACGCCTCACCGGACTCTGCCTCGATCGGGGCCTAATTTAACATATCCAGGTTTGATCCTCGCTCGAGCCGTTTGGCCAAAGCTTGAGTCGTACTCGGTCGACTTGGCCTAGGGGCCAAGGTGGTGCCTCGTCTGCCCCATGTTACACACCCAATCATTAATCCTCTAAACTCTACAACTGGAGAGACTTCAAAATTTCGACCGCGAATGCAACGCGCCCGCAGGATCAACGGTCTCGACGGGTTTGGTTCGCATTGGCTGAGAACCACGGCAGTCGTCTTCTTAACCAACCGATCGTTCAATCCATAGGCCAATCGCTACTATTTGGTGAAGAATAACACGATTACAATGTGCAACGGAGGTCGAATGCACAATTTTTTTTTGGTTCCTTTTCTTTTTACGCGGCGAATATCGCAGCATTGAGGCTCGGCAGAATATACTCTCCGCAGAAGCAACGACAACGTTGTGGGGGCCTTCGTAGGAATTTCATTTTTCTTCTCGTACGGATGTTTTTGTTGACCTATGATTTTTTTTTACCTTTTTTTTCTTCTTTTTTTTTCTTTTTTCGGCAAATTAGATGATAATTATGGGACTTTACCATTCCATTAAAGGCAAGATAATCTCAGAATCTCACGTTTTGTCTCGCGTCCCTTCACCTTTCGGTTTACTCGAATTTGATAGCAATCTGATTCTTGGATTGTGTTACGTGGAGAACAGCGTAAAGTGACGCAAAGCATCTTTTGCTTCTGTATGTTTTGTGAATGAAGGATGACTACTTTGGTTTGTGACCCCTTTTTTTTTGGTTTTTTATCACATTTTTTTCTGGTTGAAAATCATATCCTCGGAAGCTTCCTAAATATATTTTCAACCCTTTTCCGAGAACTATGGATACGTGCTCTGCGCACTCTTTTTGCCTATAAAAGGAAATTATGAAAGTGAGTGTTACCATTCGAATTCTCAAATAACCCAAAATCATGGGGATAATTGTCCTAAAAAGTCCTAAACCAATTGTAAGGTGGCCAATTCAATTCTAAACCTTTCAATTGTGTCAATTTCGTCTAAAACTTTTGACGATTTGCTGATTTAGTCTTGACCCTTTTGATTATTTGTCAATGTAGTTCTTTCCGCCTATATAGAATTAGGAATGAATTGGCAAAATTCAAAAAAAAATAGGAATAAATTGGCAAAACTTCAGAAGATTTAGGACTAAATTGCGGACTAAATTGGCAGAATTGAAAGATTTAAGACTGAATTGTCCGTCATACGATAGGTCTAAGACTTTTTGAACAATTTTCGCCAAAACGATATGATGCATGTTTTTCATTTTTCTGGTAAACATGATAATGATGTTATGCGTGCATACCGAATTTTGAGCAGAAATAGGTTAAAGATCTCGTATGTGTTGAGGTATGAAGGAAATAATAATACCACAAGAGACTAAGGTAAGCTTTCAATTCCATGATAGATTGTTGATTCATATAAGAGTTCAATTGGTTGGAGAATACTGCAGGTTTCACTCGGGAAAATTATCAAAAGAGTCCTAAACCTTTTGACAACTTGTCATCATTCCTAAACCTTTCAATTGTGTCAATTTTATCCTGACGATTTGTCAATTTATTCTCAAACATTTCAATTATATCAATTTCGTCCTAAATCTTTTAAAATTATGTCAATTTAATCCTAAATCTTTCAATTTTGTCAATTTTGTCCTGACAATTTGCCAATTTAGTTTCAAACATTTCAATTGTATCAATTTAGTCCTAAATCTTTTAAAATTGTGCCAATTTAGTCCTAAACTTATTATTTGAGTAATTGACCGAAAGGACTAAATTAACAATTTGTTAAAAGGTTTAGGACCAGTTTGGTAAATTAATAAAAGGTTTAGGACAAAATTCACATAAATTAAAGGTTTAGAATCGAATTGACAAGTTGTCAAAAAGTTTAGGACTGAATTGGTATAATTGAAAGATTTAGGATTGAATTGGCACAAGCTCAATGAATTTAGGACTTTTTGGATAATTTTCCTATTATTAATTCATATAACACGACAATTTGTATTGGTGAAGCAGATTAACGACTTTTTTTTTTCTCTGGCATGGAACCTGCCAGCATGTATAAGTGAACAAAGTGTGAATATTGAGGGACAATCAACTCAAGAAATAAACAATAACAAGTCAACTATCATAATCAAAAATATGATCTAGGACTTAGATAATATTAAATATGTCTTGAATTTTATGCACTCGGTCTGGTTCATCACCTGACCCGGCATATTTTTTTGTGCGGCCCAAAAGTGGAAAAAAAATTGAGATTTGGTTCGTGACGCAGAGAGTTGGGCATTGGGCTCTATTTATGCTACGACTAGGTTTTATTTTGATGTATGGAGGATTCTTGGTATGAGAGACTTGTGAGCCGTGTGCTTTTATTCAGTCGATAAGACCGACTTCTGTAATCAGTATTTTTTTATTATAGTGGAATCTTGTTTTGCCTCGCTCGTGGACGTAGATCACCTTGATCGAACCACGTAAATCCTTGTGTTCTGTGTTTGCTTTTCCACATTTGTTTTCAACAAACTGGTATCAGAGCTAGTTCGTTTCTAGGATTCTTTGAGATGACATCTTTGAAGTTTCAGATCTCATCTTTTGACGAACAGAACAACTTCGGATTATGGAGAATAAAGATGAAGGCTTTATTGAAGCAAGAAGGTACTATTAGGGCACTGGATGGAAATTATCCAGACGGCATGACCTCGACTGAGATTGAAGAGATTGATGAGGAGGCGCATAGCACAATCCAATTGTCTCTAGATGACAATGTTTTGAGAGAAGTTGCCGATGAGGAAACAGCAGCTGGCCTCCGGAAGAAACTGGAAAGTCTCTACATGAAGAAATCTTTAACATCGAGACTTTATTTGAAGCAGCGTCTTTATACCCTAAAGATGCGTGAAGGTACCCCTGTTTAGGAACACTTGGATGAGTTTAATAAAATTGTTATGGATATGAAAAATCTAGATATTAAACCCGAAGATGAAGATCAAGCTTTGATCGTGTTATGTTCACTGCCCGCCTTATACGAGAATTTTGTGAACTCGATGCTTTATGGACGTGAATCCATAACTTTGGAGGATGTTAAAACATCATTGAATTCTGCAGAATTGAGAACAAAATTGAATGGAAATACTAGTGGAGACAGAGCAGATGGTTTGCTTGTGAGAGGCAGGACCAAGAGCAGGGATAAAGTTTTTCAAGGAAAATCTATTAGTCGTTCAAAATCTAGGCCACTTGGAGATAAGATGAATGTCGAGTGCTACTATTGTCACAAGAGAGGACATTACAAATCAGATTTTCCTTTGCTCAAGAGAAAGGATAAGCAGTATGGTCAAAGACAAGATGCGGCGAATGTTGCTAACAAAAATGAGTCTAATGAGTCAGACAATAATTTTACGGCATGCTCTACTGTTAGTTTCTCCAACGATGTTTGGATAATAGACTCGGGAGCGTCATACTACATGTGCCCAAATAGGGAATGGTTCACCACATATGAGCCAATGAATGGTGGATCAGTCTTGATGGGAAATGATGATGTATGCCAAGTTGTGGGAATTGGTACTGTTCGGATTAAGTGCCACGACAATGCAGTGAGAACCTTGACTGAAGTAAGACACATACCAGACTTAAAGAGAAACCTTATCTCATTGAGCAATTTGGATTCCATTGGGTGTGTGTACTTAGGTGGAGGTGGAGCTCTCAAAGTCTCCAAAGGCAATCTGGTTGTGATGAAAGGAAGCAAGGTGAATTACTTGTATCATTTGCAGGGTAGCACAGTTATGGGTCCTTTAATTGGCACATCCAATTTCGTTTCTGATAATGATAGAACGAAATTGTGGCATATGTGTTTGGGCCACATGAGTGAGCGTGGCATGACAGTTTTGAGTAAACGTGGTTTACTTTGTGGTGAGCAGACGACCTCACTAAATTTCTGTGAGCACTGTGTACTTGGCAAGTAGTGCAGAGTCAGATTCAGTACGGGCACACATTCGACGAAAGGCACACTCGACTACATTCATTCCTATTTATGGGGACCAGCACAAGTTCCATCTAAGGGCGGTGCTTTTTACTTTGTGACGTTTATTGACGATTATTCCAAGAAGGTTTGGGTTCATTTTCTGAAAAGAAAAAGTGACGTGTTTGAAACCTTCAAGAAATGGAAAGCCCTTGTTGAGAATCAGACAGGGAAGAAGATCAAACGTCTTAGGACCGATAATGGCCTTGAGTTATGTGGTGGCGATTTCAATGAATTCTGTGCAGATGCAGGATCGTTCGACACCGTACAATTAAGTACACTCCACAGCAAAACGGAGTGGCGGAACGGATGAACAGAACTCTATTGAAGAGAGCAAGATGCATGCTCTCTAATGCTGGCATGGAAAAGGATTTTTAGGCTGAAGCAGTTAACACGGCTTGTTATCTGGTTAATCGTTTTCCTTCAACAGCAATAGAATGCAAGACTCCTTTTAAGATGTGGTCAGGTAAGCCTTGTGATTATTCTAATCTAAAGGTTTTTGGATGCCCTGCTTACTATCATGTTTAGGATGGTAAGTTAGAACCTAGAGCAAAGAAATGTATCTTTGTTGGGTATGCTGATGGGGTGAAAGCTTACCGTTTGTGGTGCCAGGAACCTAACTCACCTAAGTTCATTATTAGTAGGGATGTTACTTTTAATGAAATGCTTATGCTTAATCAAATGAATGTTGTTGATGAGTCTGCAGAAAAATATGAGCGTGATATGAATGAGGTGGAGGTTCAGGTGGAATTTCGAGAAAAGACCTCTCAGAATGATTTGAGCGAGCAAATTGTTACTGTTGATTCAAGTTCAGATGAGGAAGTTTTAGATGAGGTGGAGCAGCCATACTCTATTGCTACTGGCAGAGAAAGAAGGCAGACTCGGCCCCCTAAAAAATATGGGTTCTCTAACCTGGTGGCTTATGCTCTTACGACAGCAGAAGATATGGGTATACAAGAACTTCCTGCCTATACTGAAGCTATTACTTGCACATAATCAGAGAAATGGGCTGTTGCTATGGTTGAAGAACTTGAACCACTCCACAAGAACCAGACTTGGGATTTGGTGCCATTGTATAAGGGAAAAAGAGCCATTGGGTGTAAATGGGTCTTCAAGAAAAAGGAATGCATTCCAGGTGTTGAAAATGCTAGATGCAAGGCACGGCTTATAGCTAAAGGCTACAATAAGAAGGAGGGAATTAATTATGATGAAGTGTTCTCTCCTGTGGTAAAACACACTTCCATTCGTGTGTTTTGAGCAACTTGATGTGAAGACTGCTTTTTTGCATGGTGAGCTTGAGGAGACTATTTATATGGCCCAGCCCGAGGGCTATTATATAGAAGGCAAGGAAAATCATGTCTGTAGATTGAATAAATCCTTGTATGGTTTGAAACAGTCTCCAAGACAATGGTATAAAAGATTTGACAGCTTTATGATAGGGAGTGGTTATCATAGGAGCAGCTATGATAGTTGTGTCTACTTCAAGAAGGGTTCAGATGGATCCTTTGTCTATCTTCTCTTATACGTAGATGACATGCTCATTGCTGCAAAGAACATGTCAAATGTGTTGCTCTTGAAGAAACGTCTCGGTGAGGAGTTCGAGATGAAAGATCTGGGTCCTGCCAAGAAGATCTTTTGAATGGAGATTCAGAGGGACGAGAAAGCGGGGAAGTTATATCTCTCGCAGATGAGTTATATTGAGAAGGTACTTGAGAAGTTTGGCATGCAAAACGCTAAGCCTGTCAGTACACCGTTAGCATCCCATTTTAGACTCTTAGTTATACATTCACCTCAATTAGAGGTCGAGGAGACTGCGATGTCTCATGTCCCATACTCCAGTGCAGTTGGTAGCATGATGTATGCTATGGTATGTACTCATCCCGACATTGCACATGCAGTTAGTGTGGTTAGTAGATATATGGCACACCCTGGAAAGGCCCATTGGCAGGCAATGAAATGGATACTTAGGTATCTTAAAGGCTCCGCAGAGCTGGGCCTAGTGTTTGATAGAAATAGTTCCAACGGTACCTCAGTTGTGGGATTTGTGGATTCTGATTTTGCAGGTGATCTCGATAAGAGAAGATCTTTGACTAGTTATCTTTTCACTCTATTTGGCTCGGCTATTAGTTGGAGGTTAACCTTACAGTCGATAGTTGCTTTGTCTACTACAGAGGCGGAGTATATGGCAGCAGCAGAAGTAATGAAAGAAGGTATTTGTTTAAGGAATCTTGTTCAGGAACTTGGGCTCCAGCAGAAAGTCAATTTAGTTGTCTTTTGTGACAATCAAAGTGCTATATACTTGATTAAAAATCAAGTATATCATGAGACGACTAAGCACATCAATATCAAGTACCACTTTATTCGAGAGGCATTTGCTGAGAGAAATATGATGGTAAAGAAAATTGGTACTGCTGACAATCCTACTGATATGTTGATCTTTTTTTTTTATGAAGTGGATATGTTCTTTCGTTGCATCCCTTGTTTCCTACATCGAGTTAGCTCATGTAAGCTTAGGGTTGCTAGGAGAATGTGTTCGGTTTCTTGACTGTTTTCTTTAAATTCAAGCCAAGGTGGAGATTTGTTAAATATATCTTGAATTTTATGCACTCGGTCTGGTTCATCACCCGACCCGACATATTTTTTTTGTGCGGTCCAAAAGTGGAGAAAAAATTGAGATTTGGTTCGTGACGCGAAGAGTTGGGATGATAGGCCCAACTTGGAGCAATTTTTGGGCTCTATTTATGTTGCGGCTAGGATTTATTTTGTTGTATGGAGGATTCTCGGTATATGAGAGACTTGTGAGCTGTGTGCTTTTGTTCAGTCGATAAGACCAACTTCTGTAATCATTACTTTTTTTATTATAGTGGAATCTTATTTTGTCTCGCTCGTGGACGTAGATCACCTTAATCGAACCACGTAAATCCTTGTGTTCTGTGTTTGCTTTTTCGCATTTGTTTTCAACAGCTAACATAACAGCACTGTCACATGAAACTTGTAACGGTGCAAGAAGGATCACGCATTCCAAAGCACATATTAAATACATTAGTGGAGCCTACATCCTTGAGAAAATATGTGGTGGTGACTGCACCATCACTCTTCCAAAAGTAACGGTACAGTCAGCTCATCAGTCTCCTAAGATATTAGGAAGATTATAAGCCCTAAAAAAAAACATTGTAGAATACATGCTTCTGTTGTCAAACATGGCGTAATTGAAGGCAGAAGCAAGGATCAAGAACAAACGAAATAGCACGAAAGTTTATGTGATTCGATTGACGCAGCCTAATGCACTGGAGAATGACCATAAAAGCATCCACTATCATATTAGACCACAACAGGCAGTCCCTATGCTTTAAGGACTGTTTGGGATTGGTAATAGAATTCTGATTTCTTCAACTACTAAGATCGCTAATGGAGAGCCTAAGTCCGAGTCTATCGATTACATATTTTGTTAGACCGATCTTCACTTAAAAGTTTATGTGTGAGTTAGTTGGCCAACTACCACACATGCGCCTGTGCTCCCTTAATTCAAGTATCGCTTTGCACCTGCGTTATCTCGACTTGAATCTCAACCTTGGCCCGGCCAAGTTTGGCAAATTTTAACATGGACAATATATACTCTTCAACCTCTACCACAATCCCCTTGGCCCAACCAAGTTTAGCCAGAAGTTGATATATATCTGACGTGGCCGTTAATCAACAATTGGCTCATATACCACTTGTTGAGTCGATGCAGCAAAAGACGGTATTTTCTCTCAAGGATACCATCAAGAGAGAGTCTCAGGGTGCAGCATTCCCAAGGCACTTTGGACCTCTAAAGTACCTTGGAAAAAAGTTTAGGTGTTTGGCAACTCACTTTAGGAAAATGCAAGTATGGGCCAAAGCTGAAAGCCCAAGGTAGATGGGGACCTGCCTTAGGCAATGAGCATTTTTGGAAGGCTGGGCGTACAGTAACATGAATTTTTTTCCTTCCCAAATTGCCCCCACTTTTTTATTTCATTTTCCAATTTTGTCCATGCATTGTTGATTTGCTCCTTACAGCAGATTAGGGAAGTGGTGAAGGAGAGAGGTGTGACTTGATAGATGCCGGTGAGGGGTCCGTGACACCGACGTTGATCGCCTGGGGTTGTGCGGCCAGGGTTGCCTTCTGCCTGACTATGCGACATCGAGAGGAACGACGGTTTTTCAGTCGTCTCGTCCCCCTATGTGGTAGGCCTGGATTGCCCAACATCGGAGTCCAGAGAGGCACGACCTAAGGTCGACGACCTCAGTTTCAGCTCGCCTAAGATTGCGTGACCTCGGCGTCACCTCGACTGAGGTTGGGCCGACGCTTGAGGGCCAGTTCCAGGAGAGGTCGTGGCTGGTCACGAGGCACAAGATCTGAAGGTGACGAGCTTCAAACGACCAGATTTGCCCATAGCCGGTCGAAGGTCGCTTGGCTGTTGCCGCGGGTGAGGTTGACCGACGCTTGAAGGACAGATCGAGGAGAGGTCGTGGGTGGTTACGAGGCACCAAATCTGACGATGATGAGCTTCAAACGACCACAGAGGGGGGCGAGACAAGACAACTAAGGAGTGGACAGGACAAGATAGGACAGGAAGCTCTAGCGATGCCTACTTCGACTAGGATAGCCGGCAAGTCAGCAATGCCTACTCCAACAAGGACTCCTCCATGTCTTCTCTGCCGCGGCCATGGCTGCCTCTGTTTTTCATTTCTTTTATTTATTTATTTTTTTCATTTCAAAGTTGCTTTGCAAAATGAGTTATCTAAACACCCTAGCCTTCACTCAAAGGTCCTTGAGAAAATAGCTTTGCATTCCCCCAAAATGAAACCACCAAACGCTGCCTAAATATGAGCCCATCAATATATTTAGTAGGACCAAACATCACTCAAAAATATAAGGTATTGAGGTATGGACAAATTATGGTATATTAATTGCTCCACATTACACCACATTTCTGACCCGCGACTTCCATCTTACACCCTCTAGCGTGTTAACAAGGACCATTATGTTCTCCATCTAGACTTTGAGAAAACTTTCTCCGATTGATGAGTTACAAAAAATGGGCATCTCCCGATATGTGAAAGAGTATAATCAGATGATTCTTATTAAACTTGGAACGGGTATTTATACAAAAATGCTATAGAGATTTGCTCCTAATTGATGGAGAGATTTTCTCCACTGATACAGCTAATCAATCTACTAAGACTAATTGATACTCATAATTGATGGAGAGATTTTCTCCACTGATGATACATCTAATCAATCTATTAAACTAATTGATCTCCTAATTGATGGTGAAAGAGTATAATCAGATGATTCTTATTAAACTTGGAACGGATATTTATACACAAATGCTATAGAGATTTGCTCCTAATTGATGGAGAGATTTTCTCCACTGATACAGCTAATCAATCTACTAAGACTAATTGATACTCCTAATTGATGGAGAGATTTTCTCCACTGATGATACATCTAATCAATCTATTAAACTAATTGATCTCCTAATTGATGGATTTTCTCCACTGATCGATCTTTTCCTATAATGAAAGAAACACAAAAACTATGATACAATCAATACGATATCACATTTAACTAAGTTTGCATGTATGCTATCCATACTTATAACGGTACAACATATATATATAGTACAACATATCACAACATGTTGGAATTCTCTATTTTTGAGAAAATGACTTGTCGTTATGTCGCGTGTCAGTGTTGGTGACGATGTTACTTAGGTCATCTACTCATCGTGACAATATGTCCTCAATCCAGGCCACGTCCAAAAATTCTGCATGCATGGGAATGTATTCCACTATTTTTTTCAAGTTCTAGAAGGCAACACAGTTCCTTCACATGGCCAAAAACTATATGTTCTATTACACTCACTGTGCATCAAGCTACAGGAGATTGCAACTTGCGACCCAAAGGTCAACATCATTTCATCACGAGGCTGATTTTGGAATAAGATCTCACGTAGGGTTCCTCATATATTGTTCGCCCCCTAGAAACATTGTAAATAAACCCTTTTAATTCCAATGTTATTCTTCCCAAAATTTTAATTAATTCTTTATAAGATAGGAGCCCCCATAAAAGTGAATCCATCCACAGTAACAGCTGATGAGTTTCTATAAAAGGACCTCAAAGCCAAAGCCATTTTCTCACAAAGCAGACCCAACGCACGAGCTAGCTCACATACGCATAACTATTGTCTGGACGCTACGGCTACGTCTTCGTCCGGCGGCATGGACACGGCGCTGGCAGGGCTCGTGAAGGACAAGGCAGTGGTGATATTCAGCAAGAGCACGTGCTGCATGAGCCACACTGTGAAGTCGCTCATCCTGAGCTACGGCACCAACCCGACGGTGTACGAGCTCGACGAGATCCCGAACGGCAAGCAGGTCGAGCGCGCGCTGGTCCAGCTCGGCCGGCACGAGGTCGTCCCTACGGTGTTCATCGGCCAGAAGTACATCGGCGGCCCGAACGAGCTCATGAGCCACCAATTGAGGGGGACTCTGGTCCCACTTCTCCGAGAGGCCAGAGCTATTTGGATATAGAGATTAAGGTACTTGCAACTTTTTTCAGTTTTTCCCCAGTATAACGATAACAATACGTCTAAAATAGACGAGCGAGATCGTGTTACGAATATGAAAATGCGGACTTTTTGGTAGCTTTGTTTTGCTAACCCTAAAGGTGCGCTCTATGGAAGATGACAGCCTACTTCTCTGCAATTTTTTTTTTTTTTTTTTTGCTTTTGTACTCTTGCTTTTTGAGGTTGTTCTAAATTAGGTTTTGAGGTGGTAAACTTCAAATATGTAAGCGCCCTATTTTCAAGTCAATGAAGTAAACTTCTAGTCTTAAATGGCATTACATCGCTCTATGGTATATTGAAATCTCACGTACGTACCCAGTGCAGTCAAAACACGGCTCCTGATCATGCTTAACTCAAGTCAGATGTAGATACGCAGTATTGCAACATGTTGCGATTCAAGTTAATTTATTCGAAGGGAAAATTCTGATTAGATAGCAAGTGTACCGAGAACGACCGGTGATCTGAGTGTTTCAAGCGGTACGAGACCGATCGAATCTAATCGTACTTATACATTGGGATCACATGAGCGCTCGGGGTGATCCAAGTCGATCTCCAGTTACACTAGCTTCTTAGCACAAAGGCATCGGCGCAGTTTCGTCCTTTGAAGCTAGGATTGCATATGCCCCGTTTCCATCGTACCAAAAGACGTTAATCAAATGCTAAACGGGTGCACGCAACTCTTTTGGCTAGAAGAAGAGACGTGATGCAGGCGATGTGATTTCACAACCAAAGAAGAAAGATTTTCCCCGTTCAATCGTTGTCACGGCCAATCACGCTTTAATTTAGAAATCTATGTTTGTTTTGGTATAATTATTGAAATTTGGCTGGGTAAAAGAAGGAAGTTAGGCTTATTTGAAGAGGCAAAAAGTTGGGCCCGTAGGTATATGTTCGTTCCATCATCAACAGTCGAAAAGGATTTCCAATCGAGGAAAATCTCACTCTTTATATGAGGAAAATGAATTCGTCTTCCTGGTCGAAGGAAAAAGCATTTTTCCATATCATGTGTCATCTCTTCTTCAATGTGCTATCAAGACCATAAGCTTCAAAATCCCAACAAAAGAACAAAAACAAAAACCCGCCCCGATTTCCCTTTTTCCGTGTCCTTTTAGCCACCACCACCATCGGAGATAATCGTCCAAAAACTCCTAAATCTATCGCACGGAAGTCTTCCAATTTGATTTATTTAATCATAAACCTTTTGACAATCAACGAATGTAGTCCGTCCTTCCGGCCAAATGAGGTAGTCGGCGTCACTACTTTGACAAATCATCAAAACGTTTAGAACTAAATTAATCACATGAAAAAGCTTAAAACTAAATTGACCGTCGGCAATAGATTTTATGACTTTCAGACAATTTTTCTCTGCCACAACAACCCCGTGCAGCCAAATATATAGCTTACTTTCGCAGGAATAATATCTTTACAATCACAATTATGGGCTTGGCGATAACAAACGAACAGTTCCGATGAAATCTTCATGTCACACAATCCTGTTTATTATGTACTATCGAGGTACATATGTAACAATTTTACGAGAAAAATGTCTTCATCTCAAAATATTAGTGTCAATAAGACTCGCAAGCATATATGACGTATGATAATTCCAAATTCTTATTTTGTCCTCACTTTATGATCTTAGACTCCTAATGCAGTTCACGTAAAACAAAAAATCCATGGACATGCACGTATTTGATTGACAACGACCATGACCTAACCTCGTTTAGCAATCAATCGTAATACGCAGCATGCTTTTCATGGCAAAACTCGTCTCCTTTTTCGGGGTCGCATAGATTAAACTCTGAACGGAATCGATGTAGACATCTAACTTGCACACATGAGGATATGCACTCCAAGGTAGATATGCGATGTTTCGGTAAACAACTTACACTACCGTGCCAAGAATGGAAGGAGGCGAAACAGAGAATTCACATCTACGATCCAACATTATCCATGTGCACTGTCATGGAGGACCTAAAGGAGAGAACAATCAAGAAGAGAGTCTACTTTTTCAAAGTACAACCAACAGACAGCATTCTCACCAATTTCTCGGAACAAAGAACGTCGGCAACGGCGAATTACCCGTCCTGGGCAATTTTCCTACCGCGCTTTTTTTCCCACTGAGTCCGTAAAAGAAAGTGCGGCAAAGATAAGATCAAACCTGTAATGATGCAACTCGGAAAGGTACCTCTGGTTTTGCACTACAGAAACACTCTAAAGCTTGGTGAGCCACATAAGAGTAAGACAAGAGTATTAGGCACCTCCTCAAAGGTTAGCATAGAGTCATTTGCTGCCTAATTTAAGGGTACGGGCAAGCACAACTTAATTCGCATTTCCTTTTTTATGCGATTTATTAACCAACAAAAAATGCATGGCGTACGCATCCTTCGGCAAACATAATAGTCAGTTTAGCAACTGGGCAGGAAAAGAAGGAACAAGCATGCCTTCCACTCATTACTACTTCCATGATTCCTACCATCAACAATTGCCACCGATCAAATCAGCGATGAAATGGATCTTGTGGGAAGTAGAGCATTGAATGCATACTCTGAACAGAGCATCAGAAATAGCTTACACATGGTGAAGAGTCAGAGCTATCAGTCTTCCCTCACGATTTGATATAATCTCTCAAGAATGGGTTTCTTTTCTCTAGTTCGGCACTTTTTCTCCAAGCTTCTACTGCTCGGCGGACTGTGGCATTGGCCTCATTTATCTCCTCAGTGGAGAACTTGTGCTCTATGATTCCCAAAGGTCCGGGCTGCAACACCCTCACTACTGTTTCCACTTCTTGTTCCAACTTCCTGTGGAGAGGGAAATGACTGTACAAATCAAAGGCAAAGAACAAAAGTAGAAACAGAGAAACCAAAAGGGCCGAGATCATCCATAGCTATAGGAGAATTGGCAAACTGGAAACTGCAAAGGGAGAAGCAAATACGAAGGGGAAAAAAGGAAGAGCCGACCGCACATTGCGTGATATTCGTGGTGTCACTTTAACCTCTGTAACTGACAAGCCTACTTGTGCAAAAAGAAGGCTTTTTTTTTCGGGGTTAAGTATTAACTCGCCACAATAGTGAACCTCCATGAACCGGCTCAAGGACAAAATAAATCGATTACTACCTCCATAGTGAACCTCCCTCGATCGGTCTTGCTTTTATTTTATATATCTTTGGGGTTCATCGATCGCTGACCCCAACTAGTTTGGGATAAAGGTGTTGTTGATGTTGATGTAGTACCTCCATAACTTCATCTTGAAAAGACAGAACCAAGGGGCAGTGATATAACAATCAACTATCATTCTCGAAGGCAATCAACCATTTGTAACAGGCTCAAGCATGGCTTGACCACATTCACACCTTATAACATCCTAAAACTCTGCTAAACGTGGCTAATCAATATCAGGAAGAAAAGGTAGATACAGAAAGATGAATCAGTCTCTCTTGATCATTTCCAGATCAGATTATTGTCCATATGACATGAGATCAATTTCTATCCCAGAAATTAACCCGCCGATGTTGTGAGTTCCATTTTTAGACCAAAAGATACAATGCACACGAAAGCTTCCAAGCTTCATGCGGATATCGAACGGCACATAAGTCATCACGCCCAAGCCCTTGGAGTCTCCAACCATCATTCCAACAATTAAATGTCTGATTCAACAACCTATGGGAGAATCACGCAGGCATAGGTTTCCTGCCATTGAGACTTGCCCCACAATCCATCATGTCTTGCCGGAATCACTGATTCATCCACATGAGCATGTGGTTCATCCCCCTCCCTGTTCTCATCCGTTTCAGGAAAACCCATTTGTTTCAACTGGGCGTCTTCTCAATTTGATTGGAACAACACCAAGCAACTTTCAAAAAATTACAGGTAGAGAGAGAGAGAGAGAGAGAGAGAGAGAGCTCATCTAACTGAGGATGCCCAATCTAGCAGAAACAGAACTAGAAAGAGAATTCGAGACCATTATAACCGGAATCAACTAGACACCCAGAAATTCGACGGTCAATACACCCCCCAGCGGCACGCAGAAGGGGGAAAAAACGCAAAACACATTCGGGTTGAAGCGAGATCATCAGTAGCTTACTTGAAGAGACGGGAAAAGGGAAAGGAGCTGGGCAGGCGCGAGAACGACATGGCGTTGTGGTTCCTCTCGATCTCTCCGCCTCTCCGATTTTCCAATCGCCCCATAAGCTGCACCGCGCTGTGCTCAAGCGGCAAACAAGAAGCAAGGAACGACGTCGTTCTTGGATCTTCCTTGAGAAGGGCCCACAAGAGAAGCGAAATAAGCTACTGGGCAAAGCCCAAGTACCAAAAAAAATTAAAAAGAAGGCGACTCCGCTGGGGATCGAACCCAGAATCTCTGGTTTCGTAGATCAGCGCCTTATCCATTGGGCCACGGAGTCATTTGTTGATATCACTCACAATATATAATAATTGAATTATACATCAGGGTTCGTTCGGGATGAACCCCTCTCCTGCATTGTCTGAGACGAAGTTATGAACAATTTGACTGAGCACGGAAGACGACGATGCAGAGCTTAGCCTTTGCCTGGCAGTGGCATTTTGTCCGTCGACGAACCCCGATGAGATACAAACGATACAGTAAAATCTATACACTCGAAGCTAAAACCCGGTAAGAGACGAGACGAGGCCATGCTCAAACAACATGGTGGTTCAAGAAAATGAGTAGTTCCTCCTCTTGTGGTTCTGAAACAAGAAGCCCGTCTCCGAGTTCGCCTTGCTCCCCTGCGGCTGCGCCCTCGCCGAGTTCATCCGGAACAGGCCGTTGAGCTTGCTCAGCTTCTTGGTGAACGACCTCAGCAGCCGGCTAGCCGGGTGCGGCCTCCCGAGCTCCTGCTTCATCGAGACGTGGTCCTTCTCCAAGTCCGTCAGCCTCATCCTCATCCTGGCCACCTCCAGCTTCAGCTCCCGGTTTTCCCTCCTCACCGACGCGTAGTTGTCCCGCGGCGAGATGGCCCCGCTCCCTCCGCCCGCCCCGCTCCCCGAGCGGTGCGGGAACTGGCCGCCCCCGCCGAAGCTGGCCGACCCCATGAAGGACGTGCCGTGGTGCGGCCCGCTTGCTCCGCTTACCGCGCTCTTCAGCCTGATCTGCTCAAAGTACAGGACTTGGACCGCCATCTGCACGGGCAGCCTCTCGTTCTGCGCCGCGTGGCTGCAGGCTTCCTGCGACAGTTTCTGGTAGTTGACGGTCTTGCACAGCCGGTACCGCTCCGAGTCCTTGATGTTCGGATGAGCCTGCAAAGAGAAGTGTGAGCAAATTTGAATAGAATTACTTGTCCTACGAAAGTTTCGTGGTACAAGGATAGGAAGGATAAGGATCCCGACCTTGAGGAAGATATCGACAGCTCCGTAGAGTCCGTCGTTTGCTACACGGGCGTGGTCGGGAAGCAGTTCGGCGAGCGCCGTGAACTTGGACGGCGACAAGTTGGGATCGAGGGCCACCTCCGCAAGATAGTTGTCCAACAACTTCGAGACCTTGAGGAGCGAGCTGTGCTTCGGGGATCCGGGACTCTCGAAGTCGCAAACCATCTCGTTTTCATCCCTCAGCTGATTGTCCTCGTCCTCCTCGTCCTCGTCCTCGTTCAAGTTCAAGAAAATGGAAAATATCCTCACGATCGACTCGGTGTCGTAGATTAGGCTTTGCCCGTTCCCGTGTGAATTCGCGGGGATTAGGATGTCCTCGAGAATGGCCTGGTCCAACTGCAAGCCGATCCGCCTCTCCAGATCGGACCTGCAAGAAGCAGACGCGGACGCTCCAATGGCGATCTTCAACAAGCTCGAGAGAAATGCCATCGGGACGGGGCTCTTCCTCGACTGCGTCGGAAGCAAGCTGACTATCGTTTCCACGATCACCCTTTGCTTCTTCTGCGATTCCAAGTCCGAATAACTCGCCTTTGCAGAATGCGGATCTCTAAGGATGAGGCCCTGAAGAGAATTATGGGCGTAGTTCACCAAAATCTTGCTGACCATGTCCTGCTTTAGCCCCTTCGACTTGACCGCCGTTAGAACTCGCTGGAAGAAATCGAGACTTAGCACTGAAAGGGATTTTCCCCACCAATCCGCGGGCGTCTCCGGTTCCACGTCCTCGATGGGCTTTGCTGAGAAATTGCGGTCAAGCTTGGATAAGCCCGACGTGAGCTGCTCTTTGCAAGCGTTGTTCGCTATGGCATTGATCAGCCTACTGACCAGGTTGATCTCTTCAGAGGTGGGCAACAGGTTTTGGCATTGATGAAGCACGGTGATTGAGATAGATATGTTCGGTAGCACCATGTCCTTGATGTAAGCTTCAGTGCGGCAAGCCAGGTTTTTCTCGGCCAATTCCTCCGTCATCTCCAGGTAATGAGCTACGCAGCGAAGCGTCGCGACATTGGACAACGAAATGTCTATGTTAATGCCATAACAGAACTTGGCAGCTATCTCGAATGCCTGCGGACCGCCTGGGACATCCCGGAGACTAATCCGCGAGGCTTTCGATTCTTTTGCGTCCACCAACAGTTTCAGAATCCGACCGCTCCGCGAAACAAGAGGAAACTGCAAGGAACATACTCTGCTCATCAATGATCCTATGAAAAGGCATGCACTTGAGCTCTTATGTCTACCTCATTTTTCTGCATTAGTTTCTGCAGAAAGAGTAGGTTCAGAGCAAACCATCTATTTATGTCAGCGCTGTCGGAGAAACTTTGTTTTCTGGAATCTTCAGCCGGAGAAACATGACACTCGAATTCATGAATTAGACAAACTGGACTAGGTTGTAGGAATGTGCATAGTTAAGCTACAGCGGTTTTAGTTAACTATGAGTTCGAATTCTACTATGAAAATCTAAAAGGAGAAGAGGAGAGCATCATCATCATAAAAGAAGAAAAGGACCACAACCTTCACCGGCATCTTTACGTGAAGTTTCGATGATAAACCAGTTTTAAAGATCTTTTCTCCACTCCTAAAAGATCAAAAGGCGTGGGTCATTCTCCAATTCAATCCTCCATACCTTGTGAAGCGCGAAGGTTGTGGCTCCTACTTCAATGGTGAGATCGCTGGAGACGTCAGATATTGGCCTGCAAAAATCATCTGTTCAGATCGAATTTGAAATCTAAGTAAGTTTTCACTAGCAAAAGCTTGTTTCCATTCGAGAGGAAATTGCCAGTGACTGAAGGACTATGCACCAACTCTGGCTTCTCAGGCCAGGACGCCGAGATTGCACGACAGTTCTGTCTGTGCTGAACATTCTTAACTTTGGACAGCATGGTCCATTATGATGTCTGATCAAAACTATGTCCTTGATTGATCTAAGGTTCGGTCAATTGATCCAAGAAAAGAACCAGACTTTTTCACTGTTTTTCCATTAATTCCTCTGATGCGCTAGAAGCTATTGAACCCCAAGTTTTGAGACCTCGGCGTGGCAGAGAGCTATCTTCCTAATTCAGATATAAATATAGTTAAGGAGGGAATTGTGGCAAATCGTTTCCCATATTATCCCGGGAAAAGGGCGGCCTCTGCCGGCCGTGTCACTTCCTACTATATAAGAGCATTAGATATTTGAAGCTAGCATAAGCGATTCTTGGCGATTAATGGCAGCGAAAAATGCCGAGAAGACTGTTGAATTTCTTGCGAGAAGAGCGTTCACGAGAAGGCAATGCTTATGTCAGGAATGCAGTACAAGCTCTACTCATTCGCCAAATCAATAGTCAGCCAGTGCATGGTTTGATTCCTTCTGCTCTTGGTAATACTGAAACCGAACAGACAGAAGTGAATGCAATCTGCAGCTAACACCAAAGACTCGGGAAAAAAAAAAAAAACGGAAAAACTTGCTATGCAACAAACAGAGTCTCTGGTAGGCAACAGCAAAGAAGTGGGAAAAAAAAAAGGAGGAAAAAGACAGTCACCATTCGATGGTGTGCCTGACGCTGGAACTCGGACGGAGCGACCGCCTCCCCGAAACGCTCGGCTTCAACTCGGCGACTCCGACCGTTATCACACCCATCTCTCCCGCCGTCGAACCCGCCAACTCCGTCCCCTCTAATCCGAAGCCTCTCTTCCTTGCATTGCAATTCTGAGTCTCTTGAGTCGTCTTCCTGGTGTCAAGCGTGCTTTGCAGCGAAGGGAGTTTGGCGATGATGAGTGATGACTTTGATGATGGCGGTGAGAACTTTTTCATCGAGTGTCCATGATGGCTGCCGCTCTAAAAAGTCAAGGGAGGAATTGCAGGTGCGAGTGCAACTTTTTGGAGGGAAAGGTGGCGACAGATTGGCCTTATTGGCCTTTCGTTTCCTGGTTCTTTTGGCTTTGGGAAATCGCCGAAATTTAGCGTGTCGCGAGTTGTTGCATTGCCTTTGGGGGGATTGTAATCATTGCCAGTGAATGGTGGGAGTCCACTAAAGAATAGGACTAAAATACAAAAGGCCAAATTGCGAGCGTTAAAGCTCATTTCCGGAGTGAGTTGGATTTACCTGTTGCAATGATGAACACAGTTCATCGACTCTCTCAATTTTTTCTCACATTGAAAAGAATGATGTGCAGCAAATCGATCTTTTTGCCCTTTCTGGGTCCATTCTTTTTCGTCTTCTTTTCTGGGTTTGGTACTTCATTTTTGGGCACGATGGACCTGTTCGGTTCACTTCCCCTAAAGCTGATGCATTGAAATGACTCACGGTCATTTCATTTCGGCTTTTTTTTTTACTTCATTTTTTTTTTTTTTGGGCCAAGACACTTCACTCTTGTCGAATCCTCGTAGGTATTTGTCGGCATCACCGCTTGTCCAATCATTTTCGCCAGAAAGATATCAGTAACACATGCTGATAAGTTCACCAGCCAGGTCAAAAATTTTAATCGATTTATGATATCGAAAGCCGCTTCGAGCTTTCTTGCCCAAACCTCAATGAATAAAAATGAAATCACTTGCGAGTATTGGTCGTACTCAGTTCTAATCGAATCAATCCAACACGCATCAAATCTTTCTAATGAATCACCGAAGATTGATAATGGAGCAGAAAGAAACCATGGTAGTGAAACGCCATGTGAGAGGAGATAGCTTTAGGTGATTTAATGTAACTTAGGACTACCCTAAGATAGTAATGAACTGCTTGATTAAGACTAAATTCACAAAATAAGCCTGACGTTCTTAATATTCCAATAGTTCATTGAAAGAACACATCATAACATATACACAAGGGAGTACCGCAAAACTCCAGAAACTAAAGCAAATGTAGTATGACCTTACCTGATGTGGCTGCAACCTCCCGTGTACCGATGAGACAACACTTCATATCAGGACAGTATGGAAGCTTATTCAAGTATAATTCATAACCCTATAGGAGATCATTAAGTCCTAAATGCTATAATCAAGCTCGTTGGGTAGACCCTCATTGAACAATTGACGATCCCAAATCATAATTGACACAATTAATTTACTGACATCTAGGACTTAAGTAATCGTGGTTTAACCACATAAAGATGATAATGAGTTTGAATACTTTTGATTCATCAGCTCGATCGACGAACGTCGTTGCTTGGCTTGGTGCTTCTGCTACTACTCAAGGAGGCGGAACTATGACTTGAAAATTGTACATCAGATAGTTGAACTGACCCAGTCTGAGAAAACATTAGTCCAACGGAACTAGTAGACGTCTCGTTAGATGGCACCCTGGTCGAGTAAGAATCTTTCATGGATCCTGAAACCGGTTCAGCCCTCAACTCTGAAGATGATGATGGTGCCAGAGTTCCGAGCAAAGATCCAACAGGGTAAGGAGCAACGGGCATGTCAGTGAGAGATGATGCTGATGGGCTATACCTCATTGTCCCCATTGGATGATCAAATTTGCATGTTGATCCAAATTTGCAATGCCCATTTTGCATGTAAAAGGCACATGGTTGGACTCCCTGCACCAAATGAAAAATAAATGTATATTCAGCGCCATCAGTACTACTATTATACAGTCTGAAAAATACAATTATTGTTCATAAGTTCAAAACTGAAAAATTTGTTTGTGTATAACTTTTTTATGACCTTCTAGGAGGGGGAAAAAAACACGGCGAAATATGCAGTTGAAAGCATTAACAACCAACTGATGTCCTCCTATAACCACCAACAAATGCCTAACTTTGACGAGGACCGATATAATTACTACAACGGGAAGCAAAGCCCATGCTATGATGGGAGGTGTACACATAATTAGTATACTAAAGTGCATCAGAAATGAAAAAAGGAAAAAGAAGATAAAAAAAAATGGCCAAGTATTCAGCATAGATGCAGCAAAGATGCAGGGGGTGAAAAAGAAAGAGCGAACTAGGAGAATCCAACGTCTAGTGCCTGATAAGTTTGTGCACAGTGTATAATCCCTCCCTCAGGGAGTGAAAAAGAAAGAGCGAACTAGGAAAATCCCACATCTAGTGCCTGACAAGTTTATGCACAGTGTATAATCCCTGAGTTTGTGCACAGGTTATAATCCCTCCCTTCGTCCCTCCCCTCCCTCTGTTCATGTGCTGGTCTTAAGGTGCAAGCATATATTTGTGCATGTACAAGCTCAAGAGCCTGGCCAATGCACAACACAAGGAAGTACTTCAGGAAAACCACCATCACAGCAAGGAGCAGGTCATGAAGCATGAAGCATACTTCTGCCAAGTGCATCACCGAAAAGCACATCCCTCTTGTTTCTCCGCTAAGAATCTTGTAACATCCATTAAAATCTCATTCTTACACAAATTTGAAATAAGAGAGATGAGATTAACTCATATTACATGAGAAAGCTCAGCTGCCAGAACTCTGTCATCACTAGCTAAAACCAAAAGAGCAACTCTTAACAAGTGGTCTTCAATTTTTCAAATTTGGATTAGTCAATCAGTCTAGCAGCAGCTAGACAGGATTCTCTTCTCACGAAGGTAAGCCAGAGCAGACAGCTATTGAAGATTGAGAAAATTAACCAGATCTTAATACAACTTTTCAGACATTAGTTCAGTTAGCACCCTACTTCCTCATTAGCAATGCCAGAAATGCCAAAGCATGACAGTTTCCTTTTGAACGACGCCATTAAAACTTGCTAATTAGTTCAGTTCTTTTCTATAGGACACTTGACCTAAAAATGTTGATGCCCGCAACAAACAGCAAGTCAAAAATTTACAAGATGAGGTTAATCGATTGAAAAACTTTACAATCTTAGTCAACCAATGGTCATTAGGATTACTAGAGTTGCATCCATCATGAGTACGGGATTGCAAAGACTAAAATAGCATACCAGATGATTGTCAACGGACAAATATTAGGCAATACATCATTTGCTAGATCAACATTCCTGCTACAAAGAAAACTAATTACAGATGGACAACTGAATTTTCATTCAAATTATAACAAATGGACCGGGTTTCAAGATCATATCAACACCAATAAAAACAAACATTACAGGAGATGTCCTCGTAAATATATGGCCTCATTCCAGCACTGAACAATTTAATAAACTTCAACCCAATATAATGAAAATTATTAATCTACATTATTAGCGAGCATAGAAAAGAATCACGTGATAAAAGCAACAAAGAGAAACTGCATACCGGTCTCAAAGGAAGGCCAAGCGGATTGAGGACGAAGTTGGTCCCTGGCACTACACGATCCCTAGGATGATGATACCTACAAGATGATCCGAATTTACAATCCCCCGTTCTCATGTAATACTGACATTCAGGCTCACCAGGTCTCTCTGGAAATACTTGTTCTTTCTGACTGCTGCCCCATGGTCCCGCGGACGAAGGAATGGAGGGATATGATCCACCGATAGCTGGGGTAGATGACGTCAGCTGCGCTACATCATAAAGTGAAGTTGCTCCCATTGCAGGCCGGGCACCAGGAGATAATGCTGGACTTACAGGTGTCTGTAGAAGAGGGACAAAACACATCATACAAAAGGTTCCATTACAAAATCTATCAAGGGTGATTAAAACTTCAACCTTACCGAGTAAGGGCTCCAACCAGGCACGGGAACGACTCCAGGGGATATCAAAACATGACCGTAAGCCCCTGGAACATATGAACCAGGCAGAAGAGGCGGTCTAGCCACTCTTAAACTGGTGGATGCTCCCCTGTATTGATCAGGGGTAGGAACCGAAGGAGATTGCACCGGTGAATAAAATTGAGGTGCAGATGCTGGCATTGATGCACCAGCAGGTTGAGGATGATGGAATTTACAAGTTATACCAAATTTGCACTGCCCCGTCTTCAAATAGTAGGAGCATTCTCTCTCACCCTGATAACAAAGAAATCAGAATTAGAGAGAGTTCCAGAAACCAGAACAAGTAACTTCAAAAGAACTGACTAAGATAGGGAAAAACAATGTCTCACCAGTCTTAATGGGTAGCCATAAATATTAAGTGGGACTCTATTCAACGATCCACCGCCATTTTTGGGATGGTGAAACTTGCAGGAAGCACCAAATTTACAGGTCCCAGTCTTCAAATAAAACTGCAGAGACAGTGACCAAAACAGAAACATTGCTTACTCCTTGTGTGCAAGTATATCTATTGTCGGCATGTCCATGTCTATGGAGGGGCACTCAACAATACAATAATCTACATAGTGACGACAGAGTTTTTGCATTAACAACGTTGAAAATGCAGAGCTTTATTACATGCTTAGCAACTTACATAATTAGTAACTGAATACCTGACATGCAGGTTCCCCTGGTCGCTCAGGATAATCCCCTGTAGCACTCACAGCTGCCACCACCTGAATATCATGTCAAGCAGGAGTCAGGACTATTGAGAATGCCATAGAGAGAAACAAATTAACTAGAATTCGCTGTTGTAAGATCAAAGTGATATATCATCAAATCAAAAAGCAATCGCTAGAAACCAAAACAAATGACAGAGAAATTTGTCTTTTTGGATGTGAATGAGAAGCTTGCAGTTGTATCTATGAACTATAGCAGGTCTTGCTGAAATAGTGCAGAAATTCATGGACTTCCCTGCACTTGGGTTCAAAAACCCAGCCATGTTTGCTCAATTCCAATATGGAGAAGGAGGAGGGAGAGAGAAAAGATAAAGGTGTGGTAAACTGTAGATGTTAGATGACATGAATACATGCTTCTCAATCAGGTTACGCCAATGTCTGGGAAGCCTAGCTTCTGACTGAAGTCCTCAGCTTTGTTAAGGTGTGGTAAACTGTAGATGTTACATGACATGAATACATGCTTCTCAATCTGGTTACACCAATGTCTGGGCAGCCTAGCTTCCGACTGAAGTCCTCAACTTTGTTAAGGTCGAAGACTATTCGTGTGAAAAATAGGAAAGTACTTCATGATGATCTCAATAAGTATCTGTATCGTCATGGTGATATGGTCATCGGATCCATATTTTTTACAGGTTCAAATTTGAGAATGATTTAGGTAAGCAACTCTTGCTAATTGTTTAGTCTCAAAAGTGCTACCTGACGAAGAATCTTAAGAATTTAAGTTTTTATTATAAGTCATCATTGACAAGTTCATGGAACTATTGAAAATAAAATGATGTTGAATCCATTCTAACTGAAAATCAAGCATCTATTACTTTTAGAGTCTTGGAAATTGCACTGTGTTTCAAAGTGGAATTGGTTTACTGAATTAGGTGCTCTGGAAAAACAACTTGTCAATTGGATTCTTATTATGATAGAATCAGCTTGATGAAATTGGCCATCGAGATCTGATACTGTCACCTACAAGTTGAAAACCTCACCTGGGACCATTAGGTTTAGATATCTTCTTAACACTGTATTAAACGAACAACCAGCAGCAGGAAAGTGTGTTGGAACACATATTACGAGGTAGTAGTTGGCCTCGTCACGGGATCACATGCATTACCAAAGATAGACCGCATTGAGCTTCAGAAACAGAGCATCTGTCCAACAATTAATTGGACCGCAAGCAAGGATAACCGAACTTAATGCTTCTAGTTCATTGCTGAAGTTCATTGGAATCACCAAATTATCAAAAGTTCATACTTATTTGTGGCGGAATGTATCTAATGCATCATCCTGCTTGATGCCTTTAAATTCAAGCTGTCATACTTCAGGGTGATGTCGACTTGCTCATGGTTTTTCAAGTTCAACAAAATGTAGTGGAGATCAGGATATTAACATAAGAGTTGTCAGGGAGGAGCATGGTGTAATGATCCATGTGTCGAGTTTGAATACATCTTGGAATAGAGGATCTATAGGATTTACAGTTTGCGATTCATTAGTAGCTGAGTAGTCAGTTAATTGATGTATTTGTGGACATTTTGTTGTCAAATTATTGTCCTGTTCCAGGTTCAGCCTAGATCAGGCTGTCATGTGTTAACGGGTGGAGAATGACAAATCCGTGCTCAACTGAATGTGGTACTGCTGTATGAGCCCATCTAGGGGCAACTAATAATAAATTCACCATCCTCAAAACTTGCGTTTAAGTAATAACTAAACGTGCAACCAGTTAAAGAAAGAACTGAATTCATGCTGGGTCTTTCACTACCATCAGTCATCAAAGCTCGTCATACATGAGAAAACGATAACACATTGCAAATCAGTCCAATAACTACACCCACTAACACTAGAAAGCGAAAACTAACTAGTACCAGTATTAAAAATCTTGCCCACTACGATGATCAATCAAAAGCTAAAAGTTAACCGCAACACAAACTCGGGCATTCTAAGTATGATCAAGCAAGAATGGATTACGTCCGAGGGAAAGAGTTGAATTTCGATGCAGAACCAGCTACGTGCATTCTATCTAAGAAGAAAATAACTTGAAAATGCATATAGTTTAACAATGATCGAGGAGTTACCGCAGCGCGATCGCGCGGGTGATTGTACCGGCACCTGCTACCATAACCACAAAAACCCGTTCGCATATAATACGCGCAGTCGGGCAACCCGGGACGCTCCGGATAGGACTCGCTTCCGCCGCCTCCGCCTCCGCCGCCGCCGGGCCCCAGACGCCACATTGATTCTACCAATTCCCCCACCCCAAAAGAGAAGAATCAGACAGGGGAAGAGAAACGCGAAAACCCTAACCGAACCCTCCACATCACGAGAACAGAGGAAAGGATTCCAACGAGCGGTTAACCAAATTGAACGCGAAAAACAACCGGAAATTAAATGGGGAAGGAAAGACCTTCAAGCCCGGTTTCACCGCCCACGGGGCTCCACTCAGTAGGATTGTGACCACCCGACTGGGACCCATTCCTGGCTGGGTTGCGACCGTACAGCTCCATCGAAGTAACAAGAACGGGAACCTCCCCACCTCTTTTTTTTTCTTTTTTCTTTTTTTTGGGTTTCTCCTTATTTACTTTCTGTGCTCTGATTCTGTACAAAAGTGACAATTTTGACTTTACAAATGGAAGGCCGTGGATGGCTTCCCTACTTATCCCACCCTAGGGTTTTAAGTACTGTTTTCGAAAATGATCTCTGAGAGAGAGAGAGAGAGAGAGAGAGAGAGAGAGAGTTCGTGGGATGCTGAACCAATGGAGAGAGAGCGGGGGATGTAATGATACAGTAGTGAGAGAAAGAGAGCTTAAAGCTTTCTCTCTCCAGAGCCAAAGAAAGAAGCCCACCCCCGACTCTCTGACTCTCTCTATCTAAAAGGAGTGTAACACTGTACGGGCGTTGTGGGGGTGGGGGGGGGGGGGGGGGGGGTGTCGGCATCGCTTTTACCGGAGCGTTTCCCAACGGTGTCGTATCGACGAGCAATCGTTCCCACCAAAAAACAAAGAAGGGCAAAAGAGAGAGAGAAAAGGAAGCTGCTTTTTCCACGTCGGAATTTGCTTCGAGCACGACTTCTTCACTTATATGATAAGATTACCCTTCTGCACGAATCAGTTGCCGCCCGTGATTGATCGACTCTTTTGCCTTTGTTGTTAATGTTTGTTCGATACTCTCCCATGGTCACCAATCACCATTGAGCACTCTATCAAGCAAAGTCTACTCCCCCCCCCCCCCCCCCCCCCTCCCTTCCTTTTTCTTCCCTCGCTTGAAGAAATATACGATGGTCTCTTCGCATCGTTGTGACGAAATCTTTAACTGATAATTTCATTACGGTCGGAAGTTCAATCTCCCTTTTTCATTTCTTACAATCACATTTCCTCCATAAACAATGCGTTCGTCGAGTTATCCCTATTTATCGCGTTCTGTTAAGCATATGTGTCAAGTTCAGGTGCCTTGGAAGTCCGATCACGTGAAAGTGCAAAACTCATGGAGCTGAGGTTGGACAAGGGAACTCCGGCTTTGGACTTGTCTCAAATCATGTATTGCCGTTTTGTGAAACTCGGGCAATTCCCGTATCCAATTTTGGAGCGATCCTATCCTATTCGTCTAATCGCGAGGATTATCGTGAATTGGCTAAAGAGAGTTATGCCGATTGCCGAGCTTGACTTCCTCCGACCAAGTGATCTTCGTTTCGAGCCACCGTGTCCAAGATAACATCATCGTCACTTTCGAAATCATTCTTTCAAGGGAAAATTTCAAATAAAGGCCCCAACTACCTTGATTTTTTCAAATAAGAATCTGAAGTGAACATTATTTCAAATAAGGGCCTGAAGTGCCTTTTTTTTGTTTCGAATAGAGGCTTGGAGTGTTCATTGATATTTCAAGTAAGGGCTTAGCTTGGTTGGTCGGCCGGCCGGCCAAATATTCCGGCCGACTAAGAGTATTTTCGTCAAAATAGAATTTTAACATAATTTTTAGTTAAGTCAATTAAAAAAAGTAAAAAAAAAAAAAAGAGCAATACAGTTGGGAGGGTAACCTCTCGTCTGTTTTTCTCCTTTTTTTAATTTTTAAAAAAATAGAAGAGGCAAGAAAACAAAAAAAAAAGGAGAAAAATAAAAAAAGGTTAAAAGATAAAAATGCCCATAGATAATTAGTGAGAGACATTTTTTTAGGCTAATATAATCACTTCAGGCCATTATTTCAAACAATATTCACTTCATGCCCTTGTTTGAAAGAATTAGCGCACTTCAGGCCCTTATTTAAAACAATGTCCACTACAGGCCCTTATTTGAGAAAATCATGGCACTTTGGATACTTAATTGAAATTTTCCCTTCTTTCAATGCCTGAAATGGAGGGGACGAAAGGCTCTATATGCTTGGTCAAGATAGATTTGGGGAAGGGGTACGATCGGTCGAGATGGGAATCCATTGGGTGAGAGTAGAGACCATTCACATGGCTTAGACTTTTTTTTTTTGTTTCGTTGGTGGATCTCAATCTCATCATGCGATGTATTAGTATTACCACCAACATTACGTAACTTCTTTATGGGGAGATGTTCAAGATCATACCCAAAAAAAAAAAAACCAGCTAAAAGCAACGCTAACAGTTCTGCTTTCGTTCAAGGCTACGGCTTGGAGTGCTCCAAGAACGGCTAGGGTTTCAGCTTGAGATACAAAGGAGACATTCACCGATCTAGCGAAGCCCGTTATTATTGCGCCTGTATAGTCTTTGCATATACCAGCTATGGCATATACCATCAGCGTCTATTTTACTAATCTCGAAAGAGCATAAAATCTTCTGTGAATTCCTTTTTAACCAAGTCCAGCTTTGCTAGGTGAGTTTTTTTTTTTTTTTTTCGGGGGGGGGGGGGGGGGGGGGGGGGTAATGAATCGAGCAATTGGCTTTCTGCGCACGTGCAAACTACGAAAGTGTGCTCTTCGCTAAAAGCAGGACTCTGCGGTACTCTTTCGAGTATCACGATAGCAACCTCTTTGGGAAAAACATTATAAATCGAGACTCGAAAACGGTGTGTGAATCTTTAATGAATCAAATTTGATTGCAATATCTGCCTATCACTCGATGTGCACTGCGGTATAGCTTCCGTTTCTCTCCCTATTGAGTAATTGTCTCGTGGAAAAGTGCCCTAATCGACATCAAAATTGATTTCTTGATTTTCATTAAGCCGAGACAAATTTCGTGGAGATTTCGGACATGAGTCTTAAGGAATCACAAGAAACAAATACATGTTTCGTCTGAATTTAACCGACAGCGAGGTAGAAAATGCTTCATCGGAATTTAATCGATGACGAAGATTTCAAGACTATGACTAAACTATGGGAAATGAAATTTGCGTAGAAGATAGATTGCGAAAAAGTAAAGATAAAGATAAACAACGTTCAGTTTTGTCATTAATTGAGGAGCCATTTAGAAAGAGTACACTTGGGCATTTGTAACTCCTACAAATGACGATTACCATATTTGAAAAAAAAAAAAACAAATTTTGATAGTTATGAGGAGTTACTTCACGAACATATATGACATAATCAACTAATGATTATCTTCGTGTTTGTGGTTATCTTTATGTCAGTTGTTGTCTTCATGCCCATTGCTCGCCATCGATATCGATGACTTCATCCAGAAACTTCAAAAGTCTCGTACGTTGTCTATTACTTCACCGTTGAATTGTCCATTCCCTTCATGTTATCGATAATTGTGTTCATAAATGATCAACCTCTGTTCTTATAGACTAAATTTATCATTTGTTGATAATAACCAAAAGTTGGTAACTTTTTGCGTGTCACCGTAACTATTGGTGAAATTATTCTATTTCATTATCGTATCCAAGAAAACATTTGTTTTTATTAAAAGTGCTTCTATTCTATCGTCAAATGACTCGAAAAGTGTTCCACTTCAGCGTAGCCTTATCCCTGTAACGGGTTTGATTAACCGGATTTCCAAACAGTCCGATGGCGAAGCTAATCCGATAATGCTCGTCTCGCGTTTCCGCTGCAAAGTTCAAACCGAGCCACACCATTTTCGCCCCCAAGATGAATGCCTGCCCCACGAGCTTCTCTGCTCGAATGTTCCTTCACCGGCGCCGGCATGGCATTTCCGATCGCTCGAGCGGGAGATCCGTCTTCCTGCGGCCCGCGCCGACGCCCAGAGCACCGAGAACCGTTTGCATGGCGGTCCGTGCTCTTCCAAGACGCTTTTTTCCTCTTTTGCGAGAAGAAACTCTAGGCTAATTCTTTTTCTTTTCCATCGATTTTTCGCACTAATTTGTCGTCCGAGAGCTTCGTCGAGTTGATGCCGTGTTCGGTGTTCCCTTGATGGATGTGCAGGAGCCTTTCCTGATCAGGAAGCTGGAATCGGCTGAGAAGACTTGGAAAGAGCTGTCGGTAAGGTTATTGCCATTACTTGCGGCTCTGCTCAGTTTTTGTGATCGTTGCGAATCGGTGAACGCTTGTTTGTGGGCGCAATTCGCCAGTTTAGTTGTTTTCATATTTGTTTTGGGAGCGTAATCCGGTGCCGCGGTTTGGTGAATGCGTGGCCATTGTGGTTGTAACTAGAGACAGATTGCAGGTGAAGCTAGCTGATCCTGAAGTAGTCTCGAACCCTGGCGAGTATCAAAAGCTGGCTCAGTCTGTCTCGGAGCTTGACGAGGTACTACTCGTACGATTTCTCTTCATATCGTGGTGAGAGTCGAATCCTTCATGTGGTCGTTTGCTTCTTGCTGAACATGGTGTAATGGCCCTGTTTTGTAGGTTGTCGCAACGTATAGAAGATTTAAGGATTGTGAAAAGAATCTGGAAGACACAAAAGGTTGATTTATCTGAATAATTTTTGGCAACCTCGAGCTTTCGGGTGAAATTTCCTGTTTTTATCTTGTCTGTGTATAGCTTTGGCAAACGATGAAGGTGATGCTGGAGAAATGGCCGAGATGATAGCTTATGAAATTGATTCTTTGGAGAATGAACGCAAGGAGATTGAGGAGAAGCTTAAGGTCATTACATCCTGATTTTTTGGTATCCTTTATTAGAGTTATTGCTTTTTTTTACTTGGTCATGGAGCAGTTATCTCATCGGGCACTTGTCCCTGCACCTGCAGCTATTGTTGCTTCCAAGCGATCCACTCGATGCAAAAAACATTATGCTCGAAGGTAAAATTATCTGTTTAGTCTTTGTAGCTTGTTGCACATTTGTTATTGGATGATTTCAAAGAACACTGGATGTAAAAGCTCATAAGATCCATGAATCAATGTCGTCGTGAAGGAGAAATTGGGGAAAATTCTCGTGGAATATATAAGTAACAACTGCAAGATCTGGTTGTTTAATCATACTTGAGGTACATTTGCTTTGTAATTTCGCTCTTCGTACGTGGTGAAGACTGCTCCCTGTGGGTCATACCATAACCACAGGGTTTAGGGTTTATGTCAATTCAAGCTTCTGTTAAACATGATGCTTACAGTAACACACATTAAACACAAAAATAGTAATCGTACATTAACAGTTGATGTTTGGACTGAATCATCATTAGATGTACTCTTGGGTCTTGTCTCTTTGACATCTTTTACTACAGTAAATGCTATTTGTTCGATCATTTTCCATTTGACATTGTTAGCTGGAAGGATGTTATTTCGTCATAGTAACTGCAATTTCGATAACTAATTGCAGCACACTATCTTTCACTGTCATTTCAACTCTGTAATTATTAGAAGTTGTTATATGGCGCTTGAGACCTGTGGCTACTAAATGTAGATGGCCATGCTATGTTATTTAGATAGCAAACAATCATGGACTGTTATTGGTAGATGACCTGTATTAGATGTGAATTCGAACAAAATCCTACATCAAATAAGTAAAATAAATGATTTATATCTAGTTAGCTGATAGCTCATTATGAGGTATCGAACTTCAGTCACATTCAGAATTTAGTTTTGCTTACTGCTATAACTTACACTTTAGAATAGCATGCCATCTGTCGAAAATCTGAGATCATCACATTTGTAGGTTTCATGGGCTCAAAATAAATGATTTTTTTTTCCTTACCAAAAAAAGGAGTGAAGTGATTCTGTAATTTTGAAAGGAAAAACAGCCCCTCCTTTACACCAGAGCGCCTATTTCAAAAATCGCTGGTGTTTAGACTTTAAATAGATTATACCGCTCTGTCGATGCACTGAATATCAAAAACTTAACAACAAGAAGCTAAAGCAGAAGTGACGACACGAGGAATTTTGCCTGCAAACTCGTCCTAAAATTATCAGCCAGAGCATGTCCTGTTTTATCTTTTAGTCCAGAGGAGAGCGTTGGGGAACTAGGTTTGCACGCGACTTTTTTCCTTTTAATATTTATTGTAATTTTGATTAAAAATTTTAACCTTCTCTCTGTTTTCATTTGAAGCAAGTTCATGTGCTTGGATACTTCAGATTGTTTTCAAATTGATGTAGCAATTCAAAAATGCGCTCTTGACATCCATCTGATATAGTTTTTGAAGTCGTTGCAGCAAGCATAGCTTAGAAGTTATCTTATAGATTCCAACCTTGATACGGGAGCATATGTTTCATCATAGTCAATCTCCTCTTCTTGAGAGTATCCATTTGCTACGAGTCTTGCTTTGTTTTTTATTACCTTGGCCTTATCGTCCAATTTGTTTCTGAATACTCATTTAGTTCCAATGATTGGATGATTCTTGGGTCTGGGCACAAGTTCCCAAACTTAACTAATTTTGAATTGATGTAGCTCTTGTTGCATCGCTTCAGATTGTTTTTTGGCTGATAGATGCTCACATGTTTTGACAATAACTTCCTCTTTTTGTTTTCTCTACTTATTCTTTACTTAGTGAGGGCTGGCACTGGTGGAGATGAAGCTGGGATTTGGGCTGGTGATCTTGTAGGTATATGTTTCCTTGTTCATTTGGAGTGCGCTCTCTTCTATATTTCATATTCAAAACTTTCTCATTGAGAAGAATTCACTCTAAAGAGGTTAAATTGCGAACAGTAGATTCTTTATAGTACTCTGAAATGCTGTTAAGGAAGTGCATCTGATATGGTTGTTTGTCTTTGTTTCTTTTTTTTTATTGGTTGTTTTTTATTTTTTGGGTGGGGGGGAGGCAAACTATTGTCAGAAAGTTGACTTTCACGCTGCTCAAAATTATTATCTTTCCTATTGGGAGATGAACTTGAAAAGAATTAATTGTCATATCCATGTATTGGCACTATTCGCATCCATATGAAGTAAAGCTTTTCTTACTGGTAATTATTTTTTGTACATATATTCAAGCTGGACTGCTGTCTGTCTGAGCTAAGTAAATCACTGTTCTTTAGTATTTTTTCGTGTTATCATATTTGATTTAGAAAATATAGAGTTTAGAGATTTGATTTGAGTTGCATTGCTGCAAATCCTGAAACACAGTTTTATTTTTCTCCGTGCTCCTTTGCTAAGGTAAGCATGTATCAGAGGTATAGTGAGCAGAACTCATGGAAATATTCCCTGGTCTCCTATTCTGAGGTATACATTCTTCATTGCTTGCTCTTTGCTTTGTGGATATGTAGGCAATCTTTTTATACCTTTTTTTTTGGGTCGAAATCTTTTTATACTTTACAGGCTGAAAAAGGAGGGTATAAAACCTGTGTGATGGAGATTAGAGGTAATCGGGTATATAGCAAATTGAAGTATGAGTCAGGTGTGCATCGCGTTCAACGTGTCCCTCAAACAGAAGCACAAGGACGTGTGCATACCTCAACTGCCACAGTAGCCATCATGCCAGAGGTAGATTTTTGTGGACTTCAGTATTGATAATGTATGATCCAATTTTTTGTTCATGCCAATGTTCTGTGATAACCCATGTCAAAAGTTGTTCCAGAAATACTCCTGTTATTATGCTAGCTCCTTGATATGTCTAAAGTTCTTTTTGTAAATGAGGGATGTTTATAAAAAAAAAAAAAAAGTCCAGTTAGGACTCTGTCTTATGGGTCGCATTTCTTCAATTATTTGCATGGTGACTATGAAAAAACCAGCTTTCTCGCTACTGCAAGATGTAAAAATACAGTAATGCTGTTTTGCTAGGCTTAGTTGGCACTTTGGACCTGGTATATGCATGATAAGTTTGAACTTGCTTTCTATATGAGTATACTGTTGTTATTTTTAAAGGGAGTGCGGTTGACTAACTTGTTCCTTATTTTGGATTAGGCTGATGAAGTTGATGTGGTTATTGACCCTAAGGATATTGAACTTACAACTGCAAGGTCCGGTGGTGCTGGAGGTACTTTTCAATAAACATCAAAATGAGTAGTATTTTATTCTGATTTCCTCAGTCAAAGGATTAGGCATTAAGGACAACAATTAGACGATCTTTGCTCATATTTACTTAATATTGAATACCATGCATATCACCATTTAATCTTGTTTCAGAAAGTTGATGTTTCCGCTGATGGTACTTCTACTGATACAGGTCAGAATGTGAATAAGGTTGAGACAGCTGTTGATCTTGTTCATAAGCCAACAGGAATTCGGATATTCTGTACTGAAGAGAGGACACAACTTCGAAACAAAGCTCGGGCTATGCAGCTTCTGCGAGCAAAATTGTATGTATTGTCTACACAATCAATTTACTACATAAAAATGGCAACTAACATTTCGCTATTATCTTTCCTTTGTGGTATTTTTTTGGCATATTGATTGAATCCAAATAGTTTCAATAACTCTTTTCTTGTTGAAGTTGATATTCCCTTCATTGGCTATATTTATCTAAAGGTTTCTGTTATTGTTTTTCTTTCTTTCTAAGTTCTTCGCGTTCCAAGATATAATTTTTTGTTAACCTTGTGACAGATACGAGATGAAAGTAAGAGAGCAGCAAGAGAAGACAAGAAATCAGAGAAAATTACAGGTTTGGTAGATATGTCTCTGTCAGGCTCATGCGTAATCCGTCCTGTTCGTTTCCAGCTTCACTAAGAATGTGCTTCATGATTTTCCTTGTGAATTTTTAGTAAGCATGATTTCTGTTTCCCTTTAGTTGCTAGTGGTAGATTCATGGTAGAATGCCACGGTGGCTAGTATTTCACAATTGTGCTCTTTGCATGCCGTACGAGTCCTTTTGTGATATTTTCTATCACGTGCAGGTTGGCACTGGGGCTCGGGCAGAAAAGATTAGGACGTACAACTACAAAGTATGTGGCCAACAGCTGTGTCTTTCCTCTGGTTTTTTCAAGCAAGCTGTGTATGAATGTGCCCTCTTGCCCTTTTGGCGATATTCGAAGCACTAGATGTGTTTTGCCCTTTCTAATTCTTCAGAGTGCACTTGAAATGCACTGTTTATACGTTGGTCGACTAAACACTTTCCTGGGATCAAAATATGGTTTCATTGTAAGAATTCTGCACCTTGGTTCAGCTGCTGAGATTATTCTATTAGTTGACACCTTTATTGAATCATGTTCCGGGTATGTTTTAGAGGACAGTTGATGATATAAATTTCGTTTTTTGCTCCGATGGTAATTCTGTACTATATTTTGTCAGGATAACCGAGTCACGGACCACAGGTTAAAGATGAATTATGAGCTGACATCTTTTCTCAATGGCAATATTGAGAGCGCAGTCCAGGTATATTCTTGCACATTCAATCGTCAGTCACTACTCCCTCCCGTTTGCGGGCTTACGGATTCAAGAGCAATACACGTGTTGGGAAACGAAGATGTTTCATCGGTCTATTTGTTTTTGGTAAAATCCAAATCATAGGCAAATCAAACTCAATGATTCTGTGGAATTACAGAACTATAAGTTCAATGTACTTAATAGGTGCCACAGCAAGCAATTTAGGAATTTAGTCATGAAAATTCGAATCTCAAGAGGAGGGAATTACAAAGGCTTAGCTAAAAGTGAAATTTGACTTGGAATGGCATGATTCTTACTATGATCTCACTGTTCTCTAGAGCTGCTGCTAGAAATCGAGTTCCTTGTCACAAAAACTCTCTTGCAGGCTTGCGCTGCGATGGAGCAGAAGGAACTACTTGAAGAGCTAGCAGAGTCTGTCAACGCGACTGCAACAGCCAGCTGAGTTCAGCTGTCTTGTGGCCATAGCTGTGGGGTTGCTGGGCTAGCAATCCACTGGAGGGGGGCCTTCTTAACGGAATATTGATATTGAACTTATGCTGAAGATGCGCTCCTGCTCTGCCATTAGATGCCCCGGTAACATTTAGTTTATCGGGGGATGGCATTTGTGTGCATGGAGTTTTACTTATGTGTGTAAAGAGAACAGGGTCCATGTGTTGAGTTGGACAGTCGGAGCCGCCCTCTAATTCTGTGTAAACTTAACGCTCCATTCAATGAGAACTCTCATGCTTTCTTCTTCTTCTTCTTCTGGTAATTTGAAGTCAACCGAAGCCTCTTGAATTAAGAAAGCCAAATTTAACTTCTGGAAACCCGTGATGAGACATCCCCAGGATTAGTGAATGATACGAGAGCTCGGATAATCCCGAGATACCAGTCTTGTGAGAGGTCATAAGTTTGAAACCCCGACTGGCGGGAGATTGAAGCGAGGATTGGTAGGGTGGTGTATCAGGATTTTCGTGTTGCTTCTGGAGGGATTGATATTCCGCATAATGACCGAAACGAATGCCACGCCAAGTAAGGATTACATGCGAGAAATTTAGCGGAATGTGGTTCCTGAATTTTTAATTTATTTAGCGGATTTCATGAACTTTATCTCAATATATAACGTGGATTTTGAAGATTTGAATATATGCCAAAAGTTCAAAGACCACGCCGAATAAATTAAAAATTTGAGATTATTATTGTATATCAGATTAAAGTTTAGATATCACATTGAATAAATTAAAAGTTTATGAATCACACTGCATATTGAGTGGTTCAAAATTGAAGGGTTATTTGTGTCTTTTTCTCAGTGAAATTATGAGGTCCATAACTACAAGCTCACTCAAAACTTGACGCAGTGCATTCGATGCGATTAATCTCCTTTTTGATATGTTCTCAATCACTTTTTCGAATTCAACTCACAACGTCGCTCCACGCCTTACTCGTTTATTTTTAATTAGGGGTTTTTGAAACTCACCGAGGGACTTCGTTGAAGTGTTCACCGAATGAGTAGCGTTCCTCATATTTTGAAATTCGTTCGAAAGGAACCCGAGGCATTATGGGCCCGACGTCTCAGGCCCAAAAAAGCAGGTCGGGCCCAAGATCTCGGCTCTCTCGGCCCCAAAAAATCAGTCCCGAGCTTTCTGGCTCTTGCAGCCTGCAGGTGATTTCCCTCATCCTTACTCGATAAGGAGCATGCTATAAATCTGGTAATAATACTTTGAAACTTGGAGCCGAAGGTTCTTGGCTTCCATGGAACCTAATCTATCACCTCGCCAACACAAGATCGACATCGATACCGTCTGTCAATCAATTTTTTTGGAAACTCGGTTTCTGATAATTGAACGCCATTACGGGTGCATTTAACAAGGATTTTTTTCTATTGGGTTAATATCACAAAAAATCCTAAACCGGTATACCTATTAAAAATTTATCATAAATTTTTTTTTTACCATCAAAAATCCTAAATTGGTACATATGTGACAAATTTACCCTCTGTTAAATTGGGTTACTACCACAAAAAATTCTAAATTGATACACATATGACAAACAAGGGGTAAAAGTCCCAAGCTGATATATCTGTCAATTGTCACGTACCATAAACTTAGCACTTTAATGGTTAGACTTAACTAAAACTAATGTAGGGTAAATTTATCATAGATATACCAAGTTGAGGTAAAATTATCACAAGTGTACCAATTTGGGGTTTTTTATGGTTAAAAAAAATAGTTTATGATAAATTTGTCATTGATGTACCATTTTGGATTTTCTAGGGTATTAACCCTTTTCTCTTTCAATCCTTTAAGTCCTCGAACCACTAGGGAAATTGAAATAATAAGATATGGGCTATATTTTTAGCTATTACAAATGAACGTAATAGAATATATTTTCTAAAAAAAGATGATCATCTTATTACTTGAGCAAATAAAATGTTATCCCAGGCTTCCGCTATTTCTATTCGTTCTTTCTCTTCGCTTTTGTATTCTTCGATTTTACAATGAATTCATTGATTCGAGATGACTTATTTACACCCATTTTACTTTATTCGGACATGAAGCCGGGGGTCATTTTTTTACTTCACATGGTATAGATGGATCATGTATCATTTTGTATATATAGATAGATTCACACCTAACACCTTTCTCTAGATAGTGATGGTATCAACTTATATGGTCACGTTCTATCGGTGGAATAAAAATAGAATAGAAATCGTCTCTTGGAGAGATGTCCGAGTGGTGTTCCCAATCCTAACTAAACAGTGCTCGTTTACTTCAAATGCATAATTTGAACTTATGTCACAATATTTTCGACCAAAAAAAAACTTATGTCATAATATCGAGGATACATATTAAATATTTAAATATTAAATCACGTATTCATCTAATGATTTAATTTTTTTTAGAATATTTAACAGTATTTTCATAAAATTTTACTTGGTCTCATAAAAACTCGGGAAAATTTCAAAAAAGGGCTCCCAATCCTCTCAATTTTTTCAAATAAGGGCCTGAAATATCTTTAGTTTTTCAAACAAGGGCCTGAAGTAAATGTTGTTTCAAATAAAGGCCTGAGTGGCCATGAAATTTCGAAAAAGGGCTTGATTTCAAGGGCATTTCAGTTTTTTCATATTTGAATTCTCTATATTTTGTTTTTCTATTTCTTTAAAATTTAACAAAAAAGATTTAAAAAAAAACCCTAATAGCGGCGGGAAGCTGCCCTCCCGCCTCTGGCCGCCGCCCCACCGCCTCGGGGGGTGGGGGAGGCGGCGGCGAAGGACGGCGAGGGTCGGTTGGCCCTCGCCAAAATCGAGAGAGGGCTTGGCCCTCTCCCGGATCTGGGTGGGGGGTTGCTGATCCCCGCCCTGGCCAGGTGACCCCCGCCAGGTCAGGGGCCTCGCCTCTGGTCGACGGGGGTCGCGGGCCCTCGCGGAGGCGCCGGCCTTAGGCCGCCCTCGCTGACCCATCATCGACGGTGGGCTCGCTGCAGGCGAGAGGGGCAGCCCTCTTGCCTATGGTTTTAAAAAAAAAAATCAGAAAAGGAAAAAAATAGAGAAAAAATAAACAAAAAAATCAAAATGAGAAATGATGAAAATACCCTTCAGGTCAGGCCCTTTTTTGAAATTTTATAACCACTTCAGGCCCTTATTTGAAATAAATTTTATTTGTGTCATTTATTTAAAAAAAATGAGAGGACTTGAGGCCATTTTTTGAAATTTTTCCTAAAAATCAATAAAGTATATTTCTATTATTCCACACATACACACGCGTCTATTATTAATGAATATTTCATTTTTACCGCCACGCAGTCAACGGCCGCACAGCTTCAGCCTTCTGACTCACAAGTCACAACAATCACTTGCCGTAAAATCGCTGCTGCCTCATCATCATCGTCCTCGACTCGCGGGTAAGACTAAGAATCACTTCGCTTCTTCTCGCTCTGCTGTTCAGTTTCGCTCCTCCATGCTCGAGAAATGTTGGAGAGGAGGAGGCCTCTGGTCCTTTCTTCGACCAAATCTCTCGTCGATTCCGTGCTCCGCTCGTCGCGGCTCGAGGGGGGCGAACTCGCGCCGGAGTTGAAGCTACCCGCCGGAATTCTCCGGTTCGCGAGGGAGAGAGTCGAGGAGTCGGACTCGAGGTTCGCGAAGCTGGATGACGCGGCTTTGGTCGGGCTCTCGACGTCCGCGCTGAAGCGACTGTCCATAACTTCTGGCTCGCTGGTAAGGTTTCAGGAATCCCTTTTTTTTTTTTCCTTTTCTTTTTCCTTGTTCACTCGAGAAGAAGGACGAGTTCGAAGCATAGAGAATCGTTGTTTGAAGGTGTGGGCTTTTTTGTCTATGTGAAATTTGGTGTCGCTATTGTTGGGAGGCACGTGGACAAGATAATGTGATGAGTTTTGGAATTTGCTGTTCTTTGGTGTTGTTCGTTGGAAATCTCAAAAGTCAAGACTTTTCGTGATCCAAGCTCATCGTGAATTGGAGTATTGAAAGATATTATCTGGAAAATAGGAAGTGTCTTTATCTAGAGAACTATGTTTATTTATTGTTGTGTTTTTTAAGATAGCTTTACTTATCGTAGTTATCTCTACAGTCTATAAATATTTTGTAATCCTTCATGGACCTGATCTACAGTCTATAAATATTTTGTAATCCTTCATGGACCTGGAATGCAAGTAATAAACTTCATTTTTAAATTTCCTTCTTCCAACATTTCGGTTATCAGAGTGTCGCGTCTTTAAGATCCAACATTGTTTCAAGCAAATAATGTGATTGAGTTGGGCGGGAGATGTAAAGATTTCTTGAGCTGTCGATGATTAACTTCTCTCTTTGATTCCTTAGACACATGAATTAGGAAGTGTATTGTTATATATATGTCGAACTGGCAAAGCAGCAGGAAAACGAGCGTTTGTGATTGAGATGTATTTCAAGTACTGATGCTACTTTAAACTGTCGCTGCAGTGGAAATTTGGTGATTGCTAGATGAACTCACAATATTAGATGTATCCAGTTTACTTAAAAAAAGGGGATGGCTGTGGAATCGTAAAGCCATGTTTGATGGTTGCTTGTGATTTTCTTTCAGCAATAAGGACTTGTAAAGTAGACAATGAGTGAAAACAGACGTTAAGTCAACTGGAGTATCTTGCATTGTGTCCATCCATTCACCTTTTTTCCTCAATAAAAGTGATGTGCTTTCTGCCAGCAAAAAATATTTTTTCATGTTTTTACCAACTTCTTCATCTAAAAGCATGTGAAATTGTTGTGAGCCTAGTGACTGACTTAGTTTTTGTGGACTAGGTGCATATAAGGAATCTTGACGCGAACTCTATGAGAATGGCTCAAGTTGTTGTTCTTGATCCTCCATCCACACTCGAGCACTCATGTCAAGTTAAGCTTCCTTTTTCCCAGTGCGAAAAGGAATTATTGATCTTCCCGTCATGTAGTGTCCCTCCAACTAAGCCAGCTTTGCCAGACCGTGAAGTGGCCTACTTGTCTCCTCTATTAGCATTTAACCTCAGTTTGCACCTATCCTGCTTCAGAACTCTGGTTCACCATGGAGAAGACAGTTTAACATCATTCTTCAGAGCTAAGGTTGATAATGGAACGTCGGAACAGGGTGGTGAAGTTCCGATAATTGACTTGGAGCTGAAACCTCTTGGACAATTACCAAAGTATGCGTCACACTTGCGGGTTTCTTTTGTGAAGATACCAGAATGTGGTGCCATTGAATCTCTTAAAGGAAGTTCATCAGTTGAAGCTGAGGATCGCCAGGAAATGATTGATCTTGCATTACAGAACCACTTTGAAATAGATAGACATCTAGCGATAGGTGACGTTTTCGGTATTAAGATTAAATGGAGTTGCAACTCATTTAGTTGCACTCGCTGCAGCCAAAAGTTGCCAAACGATGATGTCATCTACTTCAAGGTAAATGCTCTTATTATTCCCACGATTTGAATGTGATATGTGAAAGAGGTCTTCAAGTTTAATGCGAAGGTTGACTCCACTGACAGTTTGTGGTCTTCAGGTGGTGGCTATGGAACCATCAGATAACCCTGTTCTTCGAGTCAACCGCACTAAAACTGCTCTTGTTCTGGGGGGAAATGTCCCATCTGGCGTTCCTCCAGATTTACTTTGTGACCACCCGAAATCATTTGCACCCTTGCAAGGAGATACTGTGAAGATTTTGGCCTCTGTGCTCACACCATCTCTGTGTTCATCAGCGCTTGCTGTTAAGTTTAGAGTGGCTGTCTTGTTGTCTGGTTTGACAGGTGAATGCAACCCAAAAATGAAAAATGTTTGGCAACTCAATTTTTTATCTAGATGCCCTTAACACTGTATTGTTTGTCGACATTTTTATCTCTCTTTGAGTTTCTTGTTGCTTAGGTTTTTAGTTACTGATGTTGCAGGATGTGGGAAGAGAACGGTAGTTAGGTTTGTTGCTCGTCGATTGGGTCTGCATGTAGTGGAGTTCAGCTGTAACAGTCTAATGTCTTCCTTTGAGAGAAAAACATCCATTGCCCTAGCTGAAGCATTCAATACTGCACAAAGGTAAAGAAGTAATTTCTTTAGTTTTTTTTTTCCACTTCGGTTCATAAGATGAATCATTCAATAACAATGAGTAAAAGGCATACTCTTCCTTCAAGATCTTATTATTTCTGTGCTCTATTCACATTTTATGGGGAAAAAGATCTTCTTTCTTCTCTGAGTCACTCTTGCTGCCTTTTGTAGATATTCACCGTCAATACTTCTCCTCCGCCACTTTGATGCTTTTCGGAATTTGGGATCTATTGAGGGCTTACCAAATGATCAAAACGGCATCTCTTCCGAACTCGCATCAGTCATAAGGGAATTCACTATCCAAGATAGTGAAGATGATGATGTTTATGCGTCAGAAAACTCGAATGGTGATTTGGTACGAAGAAAGTATTACTCTCTTCCCAGAATAATAAAACTCATATGCTTGTAATCTGTTAATGTATCATATCCTTTTAACGACCTTAGTCAAGGAACAATAAGTCTTCTTCTTTTTTAAATATCTTCCCTTCATTGAGTATCTTGATGCACTACAATTCAGAGAAGCAAAGAGGAGGGGCAGTAGAATTGTTGGGAATAAATTAACAAATCTTCTGCTGAATATATTTTATCAGATAAAATGACTTATAGAAAACTGCTCGAAAACATGATGAATGCACAAGAATATGTAAAGGAAACTAACAAGATAAACACTAATCAACAACTTTTGCTTAACTTAAATAGTAGAATCAATTGAAAAATGATCATGGAGGAAGGAAGTTTAGTCGCTAAAATACTCTCCCATATTCCTTCCAATGGTATCTAAGTATGCTTCAGTATATTCTGAATTCTTATATTCACAAGTTCATGTGAGCTCCAATAGATGTTGAAAATGTGTTAATTGTTTGCAATGATAATTAAATATGGATCTTGGGCTCAAATGATTCTGTGGTTCTAACCCTGAACTTAAAAGTCCTTGTCAAGAGGAAGGTTTTCAATGCTTGATGAGTTTAAATGTTGATAATGGATGTTCTTTTAGTATATCTCTGATGTTTATGCTCTGAATTGCTCTGAATTTTCGTAATAACTGGTGTATCTGCATTTTGATGAAGCAGCCTGGAAATACTTATGCGCATAAGGTTTTCTTAGTTGCAACTGCTGATAGCACTGAAGGCCTACCTCCTACCGTTAGACGTTGCTTCAGTCATGAGATAACTATGGGTCCTTTAACTGAGGAACAAAGGGTTAAGATGCTTTGCCAGTCACTGAAGAGCATTTCTGATTTGCTGCCTAATGTACGTAAATATATCATAACTTCTGAGGCGATATGCTCTCTCTCTCTCTCTCTCGCCCTGAGTTGATTTGCACCTATAATGCCTTTAAATTCAGGAAATAAGACATCATTTATGGTGATGGTTGGCTTTCCAATGATGCTCTGAAAAGGTTTTTGGGTGATGCAATACTAACTGGCCCATTTTTATCTTGAATTTCTATTTCTAATTAAATAAATGTTTCATAGCAAACAAGGATTTTGAGAATTTAGAATGATGGGCCTATTTCCTAAATTCATTTGCTTTACATAAGTATGGCTCATTCCATATGGTTGTTGACTTTGACCGTTCAGATAATTGCTTCTTGCAGAGTAGTCCAGAAGATTTTGTAAGAGATATAGTCGGACAGACATCTGGCTTTATTCCTAGGGACCTGAATGCTTTAATCGCTGATGCTGGAGCAAAAATAATGTCAGGAAGCATTTTGCATAAAAGCGAAGTTGATTCCGGGGATATGCATAACAAATCTGCGGAAGACAAAACTGTGCTGGAAAATGATGTAAAAGAGGCTGTAGATCAGGTTATCAGGAAAGATGATTTGGCCCAAGCCTTGGAACGGTCAAAGAAGAGGAATGCAGTGGCTTTTGGGCACTCCTAAAGTAAGTTTTTTTTTTTTTTTGGGTGGTGGGGGAGTGTCAGACACTCCTAAAGTAAGTTGACTGAGCAACTATATCATCAATCATATCTTCTATTACTTGGAGATGCACCCTAACCCTAGCTTTTGTCACAGGTTCCTGATGTGAAGTGGGAAGATGTCGGAGGTCTTGAGGACGTAAAAAAATCAATTTTGGATACAGTTCAGGTGGAATCTTTTTTTCGGTTATCAGTTATCGGTACTAGTTGATAAATCTGGCCTATCTCTGTTCTTTTAAAGGGCAAATGTCTATCCTTCCATATTATGGACTTCCATAGCTACACTTCTGAATAGCATGCACAGACATATTTAGCAGGTTTATAGATCGGTATGGTTTACACATTGGTGGGGTTTACTCATTGAGGAGGTTTTGTTTGACCAAGAGTTAACTTTGACCTAAACTGAGATGAAAGAAACAATGAAGAATGCGTAAACAATGCAAATTTAGTCCAGGAAGTAGGCCTTCTGCAAGACGCGCTGAGAAACACGAAATTGTTCTGGCCACTGAAGTTTTTGGCTGATGATGCAGAATACCACCCTCAAGATCAATATATACATTGGTCGACTCTGATAAAAAAAAAAGTAATCTTTGCCATATTTTCTCATCTTGTCCTCAGCATCTACTTTCATGTTTATCCTGTTGATCTGCTTAATATACCATCTCTTTAACTATTTTTTTTAGCTAAACAAGTATAGCTGGTTTAAACATGACATTATATATATATAGTTTTGGGTCGACAAACATGACATTACGTTTATATCCAGGAATACAGCACCTTTTGCGGTTTGTATAAGAATTCGACTGAAGTGTCTAAGGAACTAGTTTTGTGTTGAAGGTGTATATTCAAAGGCTCTTTTTACAATGATGTCAATGAGAAAGTCCTGGGGTGGGGTTAGACTTTGTAAGCAACATATTGTGGTTTATATATGTGCCAATGAGAAAGTCAAGCTATTTCCCTGACAGCTGGTTGCTTGTGTCGTTTTGGTGCTAGTCATTTGCATCATTTTCCTTTTGGCTAGATTTTACATATTCCATATACTCTTTTTATTCCATTCTTTGCATATTCCTTGTAGTCTCTATTCTCATTCTTGGATGGAAGTTACAATGATGTCAATGAGAAAGTCCAGGAGTGGGGTTGTAGACTTTGTAAGCAACGGAGTGTGGTTTATATATATGTGCCAATGAGAAAGTCAAGTTATCTCCCTGACAGCTGGTTCTTGTATTGTTTTGATGCTAGTCAAGTAGTCATTTGCATCATTTTTCCTTTTTGGCTAGATTTTGCATATTCCTTGTACTCTTTTTATTCTCATTCTTGGATGGAAGTTCCAATTGGCACAGAAGTTTGAAAGTAAATCTTATGGAACATATAATGAAAAGAAAAACCAGTACAGATCCAATCAAAAGTTTTTTACTGACTGATGTATTGTCAAAATGCAGTTGCCTTTACTCCACAAGGATCTGTTTTCCTCGGGATTGCGCAAGCGATCTGGTGTTCTTCTATATGGTCCTCCTGGAACTGGAAAAGTGAGTTCTGAAGCCATATTTCAGTTTGCAGTCTTTGTCCAAGAAATGTGCTTTCATTTTGTTTATGTAGGTTTTTGTTAATAGATGGACAAAGTATGCATGGTTATATTTTGATTACTTTCCAAATTTCAGACCTTGTTAGCAAAGGCTGTAGCAACAGAATGTTCCCTGAATTTCCTTAGTGTAAAAGGACCTGAGCTTATTAATATGTACATTGGAGAATCGGAGAAAAATGTCCGAGATATTTTCCAGAAGGTGAAGTGTTTGCTTTATTTTCAATATTCCTTTGAGATTATTTTAAAAAATTCAAGGTTATTCTTGATAATTTTTCTCATTCAAAAGTTAATATCAAGATGCTCCACATGTCCTGCAGGCAAGATCTGCCCGTCCTTGCGTAATCTTCTTTGATGAACTTGATTCTCTGGCTCCAGCTCGTGGTGCTTCTGGAGATTCTGGTGGAGTAATGGATAGAGTTGTTTCTCAGGTAAAGAGAGAAACCTGTTCATGTTAGCTTATATTTGTGTTCCACTCTGAACTATTGAATTAACATGCGTATCTTCTTATTGTAGATGCTTGCGGAAATTGACGGATTAAATGATGCCACACAGGTTATTTACAGTGCAGATGCTTATTATTTGTCCTCCAATTATCTTTCCCAAATTAACTTTCTCAAGGTTTTCTGCTAGCTCAGCAGAGTACATTTACGCTCGCATTCTTTTGGCGTGTTAGGATTTGTTTGTAATTGGGGCTAGCAACAGACCAGATCTTATTGATCCAGCACTTCTAAGGCCTGGTCGATTTGACAAATTACTCTATGTTGGGGTCAACACTGATGCATCTAATCGTGAACGGTGAACTTTTATCTTTGCTTTTGCCGTTTGTGCAAGTCACTTTCTGTTTGCACTCGTATAGTCCGTGAAGATTTTACAGTTTCTGTATGACCTTTTCCAGGGTCCTGAAGGCACTCACAAGGAAGTTTAAATTGCATGAAGATGTATCTCTATACTCCATAGCGAAGAAATGCCCGCCAAATTTTACTGTGCAGACATGTATGCCCTGTGTGCAGATGCTTGGTTTCATGCTGCAAAGAGGAAGGTCTGTGGTGTCTTGCGTAACACTGATGTAAAGTTTTTAGGCTATCCCGATTACTTATGATTTTTTTTTTTTTTTAACATTGGCTTCTTGATGTGTGTAGTTTATGCTTATTATAGTGGTTTGAGTGCAGGTTTTGAGTTCAGACTTAGATTCTTCTTCAAGGACCTTGCAACCGACTCTGTTGTGGTTGGGTATCGAGATTTTATAGAGGTAATAGTTCTTTGATCCTTTGATAATCAAATTAGAGGACACATCCTGATTCTATCTGATGACTTTTTTGTTTGTAGGGGATTGTCTACAGTAAAAAATTTCCACTGTTCTACAAGCTTAATTCAGGGACTCGCATAAAAAGCATAAGATGTAGCCATTAATAAAAAATATGGTGCCCGATGCCCCTGAATTTGACTTGAAGAACAGACAAAAGGGGGGATTCAGTAATGAAAAATGAAATAGAAACTTTTACTGAATAGCTCTTTAGGACCGACAACAGGATTTGGCTGCCCAGAAAGATTATAATGGCTACAGGACTGAGGCAGCTCAACTTACTCTGGTATCCAGGAAAAAATAAACTTAAGCTGGTATCGGACATCACAATGCTCAGAAACATATTCTGAGATTAAGGAGGAAATCATAAACGGTTATGGTTTTCTATGATTTCAATGCATAATGGCTGCTAATGATGAATCTCGATACCTCGGCTAACAGAGTCAGTAGCAGGCTTCTTTTCAGCTGCAAAAAGAGAAGAGCGTTTTCTTAGACAAAAGGGAAAGGGAGGAGCTAGGGTTATGAATTCTAGGGTACCGTGACCTCCTCTGAATGTGACATCAGTCAGAGAAATTTGGTGGCTCCATCCAATAGACTCTGAAACGGAGTGTCCAAGTAAATTTTCCCAATATAGGGGTTATCCCTGCAATATTGTCCGAGACACGAGGAGCGTTGGAGTAGTCCACCCCAGGACTTGATATCTTGGCCAACTGTACTCAGGAGTAGTTGTCTTGTTTGTACCCATTTGATTATATTTGATGTGGCAAAGTTATCCTATATAAACTAAAGAAATCTGAACATGAATTAGTTTAGGTTGGAAGGTAATAATTATGATGGTGTGACATTCCCTTGTAAAAGTAAGACCAAAAGTTTTTTTTTTTGGTCATCCAGAGCAAAAGTTCGATGAATTGAAGATTTCTTTCTTTTTGTTTTTTGGGGATCATGACAAGAGAGAATAATTTGCCACTTCCACATTAATGGCGATGCAACCCCAAGAAACTGGTTTAAGTCTTTCCACAGAAAAAAATTCCTTTGTATCAACACGATCTTGAGTATTTGGTAGTTACTATTATGAAATTTCACCATTCATGAGTCATTGATATGCATGGCTGATGGTGCCTCTCTCTGAACAGAAATTTCAAGTCATAACTATTCCTGTGTCCTATCTGGTGTTCGTATTCATTATCATGCATGAGAGCCGCAAATAACAAGAATATGCTTTCCTGAAGTGTACATGCCTGAATTCGGTTGTACCTTGGCAGGTCTTGGGAGAACTCTCCCCTTCCCTCTCCATGGCCGAGCTTAAGAAGTATGAGTTGCTGAGGGATCAGCTTGAAGGTTCTTCAAAATAAAAAGGAAAACCATGGCGTACAGTGGATTGTTGGTTCATATTACTGGTAAAGTGCTAAACTCATTTAAGAATCTTAACTATCTTGTTTTCTTTATTCCCTTTATACAATTGGGCTTCTAGCTTTTGGGGTCTAGTTACTCTTCTTAATTATTAGTTTCTTCTCATTTTATGGATCACTGTTCTGCAGTGCTTCATTTCTTTGATCTTGAAAATTCTGCTTTATGCTGCTTTGAAAGGATCTGTCTGGTGGTTTGAGTTTGTGTTTAACCTGGTAGTAGTGGTGTTTCTGGCCCTATTCACCTGCTTTTTAAAAATTTGCTTAAGGCAGTTTTAAATTGCATTTACCTTCTGAGTATGCTTTATTTGGTAGTAAGAAAATTTCACCTTTCAAGCATACTGTGTACTCCACGTGAGCCAACCTCTAAACTACTCTTGTTGCGTCGCTGGACTTTTTGACTGCTAGCATCTTGGTGGGATTGTGGAATGGGCTAAAGCCAACCTCCGACCTTTGGGTCGCAGGTGTTTAAGGGTGAGCGGTTGTAGAGCACTTATGGCTCAAAGCGAGCATTGGTGCGCTATCCTTACGGCATGTCCAGAGAGAGTCGCTTCCAATAAAAAAACAAGTGTCCTTCGTCTGTTGCTATAATTCTGTGAGTTCTAAGTTTCCTTTCTTGTTAGCAATGCTTTCATGAGATGTTCATTGATAAAAATTTACAGTATGCCACCTGAATCAAGTTACTGGAGAGCGTCGTCCTTTCACCAGGTGTTAACACGGGGGATTGTTTGGTTGTCTTTATAATCTGCAATCTTTTGTAGGTAAATTAATTTTTGTAGGCACATAGAGCATGCGTAACGGCCTGATTGGAGGATGACCATTGATCGAGTTGCGCCAGGATCGGCTCGTATATCCGGGAACAATTGCTCTAGATTCGCCTTCACGGCCGGGGGGGGGGGGGGGGGGGGGGGCATCATTTGGTTTGAGCGGTTCAACGTTCCGGCACGACCTGATCCGATTCTCAATCGCTAAGCCCGCTCCTTCCTCTTCCACTAGGTTGGAGCCTGTAGCAGACAAAGATTCATGGATGTACAGTGGAACCGGAGGAGGCAACCAACGGTTGGCCGCTTTGTTCCGGTTCTCAGAGTACTGGTGGGCCTTTTTCTGATCTCAGAAAATGTAGTCGATTTAGTGGCATCTCATAGTCACCAAGGCAACAGTCGATAGTTATTACCTCTTATCCGAAGTTACCAATTCTCATTCATTGAATGAAAATTACTAACTTTTCCGGCAAATTACCGACTCTTATTTGTTTTTCTTACCGACATTTTGGATTTATTAACTTCAAATATGATTCTCATCTCATTTCTCAAATTGAATTACTACTAAATTTTAAGCTACGAAGTCGTACTTGACGCTAATTTGATTGCTTTAAAATTACTAGCCTGTCAAGTAAATCGCTAGCTTTTGTGTAACTTATCGAAATCCTAAACTTCTCTGAGTGATAAGTCAATCCGAAATTAAATTTGTTATACTAACAAGCTAAATTTGTCGACTTATCTAAGTCAGCATTCGAGTTGTGGTGCCAATTCAAATTATTGTGCTTGCAATTGCTTATAAGATGGTACCGTGAATTTTATTTGCTAAATTTATCTAGCGACATTGTTTAGCTTTAAGATGAAATCTTCGTTTATATAAATAGCGAGGGTAATTTCAATTGGTAAAAGAGTGAGATAAATGCCAATGGTGCAGTCGAGCTAAAGAGATTTGTAGAAAATAGAGACAGATATAGATAAAAGCAGTAAAAGTAAAAAATCTGAAATATGTTTTCCTTTTTACCGTCATAGATAAAATAGTGGTAAAAAACATTGTAAAATATAATATTCTTTTTCTACCATAGCATCGCCCGGCGTTTAACGTTTTCCTGGGGACGATGGCGTTTACATATGCAAGTGTTGGTAAGGCTTTACCTACGGCCCTGGCCCCCCCCTCTCTCTCTCTCTCTCTCTGTCCTCAAACCCTAATTCGTCCTTCCCCGAACTCCAGTAAAATTGCTCGTGCTCGTGCTCGTGCTCGTGCTCAGCCCTTCTGATTCCTCGGGTCGAATCGCTAATGCCCGAATCGTGTCGATCGACCTCACCGACCTGCGAGCCTTCCGCATCAGGCGCTTCGTATGGAGGTCTTGAGGGAGGACCTGTCGGAACAGGAGATCGGGAGCTCGCCGGAGTCGTTCCAGAAGTTCCTGGGCTCCCAGAGAGACCTCTCCACAGCCAAATCGATCGGCTTCAGAGCATCGTTGTCACCCAATGCAAGCTCACTGGGGTGAACCCTCTCGCCCAGGAAATGGTGCGTTTTGGTACCGACCTAGAGTCTTGTTAATTTTTCTTGCCATGCGAAGAGGAACGGCTGTCTGATATCGACAGTTTTCTGAGCATGCAAAGAGTGGGGAAGCGGTTTTAGGTGCCGTGATTTTGTTTGGCGTGATGATTTTCGGGGAAGGGTTCGGGATTCTTTGCTGGGACTTGATTTTGATCAGAATTGCGGTGTAAGGATTTCATTGAGGTCTCTCGAAGTGATGCTTGACTTTGAGATCATTTCTCAAAGAGGCTCTATCTGTTCAATGTGCTTGAAGATAGTCGGCGAGTCATGCAGGAAGCTACCTTTTTGCATGTGCAGTTTATCTTTGGATGACGAGGCTTCCTCCTCCATATTAGAATGAATATCAGTTTCGGCTTGATGTTCCTCTCAGTTAATACAGTTTAACCATCTATTGGAGTTTGGTGCATTGCCTATGAGATATAGAAGAACCGATGGGTTCAATATTTGATTATTGCTGGCTATGCCTCCAAAAAGTTTTTGTTTTTGTTTCAATTTACCAATGAGGTCCTGGGGTTCAAGTTAATTGTGATTTCGTGACATGCTTGAAAAGATAATTGAATGGTGTTATACTTTGTGGTTTTGAAAATTGTTCCCTTTTTGTAATGAATTTCTGTCAGTCAATTTTTGGAAGTTGCATATGTACTGATTCTTCATATTTCACATAACAGGTTTGTGCAGCTCTTTTGATCCTAAGTTTCGTCAGTTTAATGCATCTCTCCCAGAAACATATAAAATCAGTGTCTTTTTTCAGTTAAAGAATGAGAACGACCTTATTGTTGTAGTTTTGGTTTAGTTGAGCTGCAATTCAGAAGATTAAATCTCCTATGTTCGTCGTGCTTTAGATGGCTCTATGTTGATTTATATTGGTTTTTCTTCCACCAAATTAAATTCTGCTAACAGATTTCTACTTATGATTTTCAGGCGGCTGGAGCATTGTCAATAAAAATTGGTAAGTCTCTATAGAATAACTGGCCCTCCCAATTGGTTTTAGTGAAATCTCAAGGCTGATGGAGTTTATTCGATGAATTGAGAAGCTAGTTGTGCTATTGTTGTTGCTATTGTGAGAGTTTTGTTGCAACATTTTTGCATAAAATCCTTTAAGAGTTCTTCAATTTTTCTTTTACTAGCTCCAAAACGGAAAGATTTTCCTTTCTTTTACTTTTCACCTTTTGCTTTTGGTCTGATCTTGACTGTTGATTACTAAATTTCAGGAAAAAGACCTAGAGATTTGCTAAATCCTAAGGCTGTGAAGTACATGCAATCAGTTTTTTCTATTAAAGATGCAATTAGCAAGAAGGAATCTCGGGAAATCAGTGCTCTTTTTGGAGTCACAGTCACTCAGGTTGTTTCTCTGTTCAGTTCTTTTGGCTCTTCAATTGTTTTTTCCTTTTAAATTGATTGAAATCTCACTGTATGCCTGAAGTTTGGACCTTTAAGTAGTTCACTATTTCTGTGCATTAACAAAGATTATGTATTCTTCTCATGCTTGTTGAAATGAAACGTTGACTTGTATTGACAATCTATTGAGATGGATAAGTAAAATAGTCTGCCATTGTCTCTAATTACTGATATTATGATATATCCCCTTACATCTTTGCATTTTATGTATGTGAAGGTTCGTGATTTCTTTAATAGTCAACGGTCACGAGTGAGAAAGTTCGTACGACTCTCAAAGGAGAAAGCTATTAGATTGAAAGCTCCGAAAGATTCTAATGCTGTTCTCCCAGTAAATTCTGAATCAGCAACAGAAACACCTGTTGATCCACTTCCTTTAAACTCCATTGCACCTGATGTTGGAGATCCCTCACCTTTGCCCTGTACAAAATGATCTCTTGCCTGGCATAGACGAGGATGGTAAAGAGTTTCTTCAAAATATCTTCACACTTATGGGGAAAGAAGAAACATTCTCTGGGCAGGTCAAGTTAATGGAGTGGATTCTGCGGATAGAGAATTCTTCAGTACTTTCTTGGTAGATTTTTAGCTGATTCATTTGTTCTCTTTATTTCTTGAAAATTTCCCAGTCGTTTTAATTTCTTTTCATGCATCTAGGTTTATGACTAAAGGGGGTGTAATGATCTTGGCAACATGGTTGAGCCAAGCAGCCACTGAAGAGCAAACCAGTGTGCTTTCTATCATCCTTGAGGTGGAAACTGTTTGAAGTCATAAATCAAATTGCACCAAGCATTGCAAGTTGCTAAGTATCATTTTGTACAACTTGCAGGTTCTCTCTCATTTGCCTCTACATAAAGCTCTTCCTAGTCAATTGTCTGCCGTTCTCCAAACTGTTAACAGACCTGCGGTTTTATAGGACATCAGGTGTGCATTTACTTACGAAAGTGTCATAATGTTCACTTTGTGCATTCTCTATTGTTGTCTCTCTGATGTTTGTTCCTCTTTATCTTACTTGACCCCTGGGATGGTTTACTGTAGTGTGATTGGTTGCCTACTCAAATAAATTGCCATTGTTCTATACATTTCATGCGATTAATTCCAGTAGAGATGCTCTCTTTTCTCGGGGTTGAACAAGCGCAAACCCTTTTTTTTTTTCTTTTTGGGGGAGAAAGGGGGGGGGGGAATGCTGGACTGTTTAAAGAGAAACCAGCTATGAATTAATAACCAGATCAAAATCATTTGTAAATTTTTGTGAGCTTGATTGTCTAGTCCCTCTCAGCGCAAACCTTTTTTTTGGGGGGGGGGGGGGGTGGGAAATGCTGTTAGAGTTTTTAAAGAGAAACCAGCTATGAATTAATAACCAGACCAGAAACATTTGTAAATTTTTTTGTGAGCTTGATTGTCTGGTCCTCTCTCTCTCTCTCTCTCTCTCTCTCTCTCTCTCTCTCTCTCGTAGCTTTTTTGGGTATGAGTTGAGGGTTTCTTTGCTTGGTGAGATAGTGAGAAGCACTTGTTAAGAGAAACTTTTATGCATGCGTGTATCATATGTGTCTCCTAATGTTGAAGTTGTAACTCATTATCTGATTTGGAGATCAGATGTATCAAACAGGGCAAAGGCTTTGCTATCAAAATGGAGCAAAATGTTTGCACGAACCCAGGCTATTAAGAAGCCCAATGGCGTGAGATCTTGTACTGCAATGCAGAAAGAAATGATGGTGAAGCAGAGGCAAGTTCATGGTCACATCCACTTTTATAATTATGGAGATAGAAACTCATTACTTATAAACCTTGTTTTTCGCAGTTTTGGTGAAATCATGGGTGATGAAGCATGGCATTCAGATAACAGTTTATCTGTAAGTACCACTTAAAAGATGAGTAGGTCTGCTAAAAGTTTGTATATTGAGGGTAGTAACCATTAGGTGTGTTGACAGGAAGAGATTCTTGCTTCATGCGAAAATTTGGAGGTTACCAGGTATGTGTGACTTATGATCAGTTTGATAGTCTTTGGTGTCTTGAAAGTGTTTTGAGTAAAATTTCTTGCATCAGGAGGTTGGAATCTTCACAAGCACTAAAACTCTTGCCTGCTCCAGCGGATGATTCAAGCAGGAAACACGCCCTTGGTGCAACTTCAGCTCGTATCCTTCTGGAAACTTTTTTGGACTTTCTAAATTCTATTTACTTTGAGGAGAACATCTTTATTATTAATTTTTTTTTTTTGCAATTTAATTGTTGAAGTGGTTGATAGAAGTTCATTAGTTGGCGATGACATAGCAGTGGTATTCTTTCCTGGAGGATGATAAACATCTCTAAGACATGTTTCCGTATTCCCGAGGCTATTGCTCAGCCAAGGAATGGATGCTCAGTCTCCATTTCCATTGTTATCTATCTTTCTTTTTCTACTAAGGCCAAAATATCCTACTGCTCAGATTAGGGAACTGGTAACATCTTTCCCTTTTGGATTTTGGAGCTATTTATTGTTAATATCGGTGTTTGCAAATTGAAAAACAAAAGTTCTTACTAAACTTCTACTAAGCAGTTTCTTTTGTCAGGCCAGAAGTAACACAATGCCATTGGATTGGCAAAGACTGATGGGAATATAATTGTGGTGGATGAATATTGAACATAGGCTTTTTTAGTGATTGAGTGGCTTTTCTAGGGGAGCTTTAACCGTATTTCTTGTACTTAAAATATATCTTTGTAAAAGTATTGTCATATCTGGCCTAGCTATGATTTTTGTGTGTCCAATTTAATTTTTATCGATTTGATAGATTGGCCGTAGAAAAATGTATAAGAAGATAATCTTAAGATGTCTGAGTGTTGAATTTGCCTCAACAATTGTTTGCTTGAATTAATGTGTCAAATGTGCTGTAGTTGCTGCCTTAGCCCATACAGAAAAATAGAGAGCGCAGGAAAGTGCAGATGGTGGAACAGCCTGGCCAGAAAATGGCTGGCAGAAGCCCACAGGCTTCCAGACTGGCTTCTGTTAGCCGCAGTCGTCCAATGTCTGTTGATGATATTCAGAAGGCAAAAATGCGTGCACTGCACATGCAGAACAAATATGGAAAGAGCGGGTCCTCTTGTAATGAGAGTAACGAAATAAAAACTGAAAGTTCTGTTAAAATATTGACGACTAAGACAGTCAATTTACCTCCAGCAGCTACAGTTCATGTTCAGCTCAGAAGGTGAACAACAAAAGAGTGTGATGCCCTCTGAAGCTCCTCGTAAGCTTGATGTGTCTTTTCCAATGACCAATTCAAGGGAGACTTTATTGGAGGAGTGTAAGAGGGTTCGGATCCCCTGGAAGAGACCGGCAGGTAAACTTGTTGTTCGTGAACCTTTTTTGGTTTTTATGACTTGCTGCAATAGTATGTTGAGGAGCATAAATCTTGCCTGGGAATAAAGAGACGTTTGTATAAGTCGCGAAATGTTGATTAACCGAGAGGATATTGCAGGTCTTGTTTGGGGTTTTCCTTACAAACAAAGATTTGCTAGCTAGCCTGCAACTGATGTTATCTTTTTCAGTCTTTTCTTTTATTTGAAATAGACAGAACAGGAGTAACCTATGTGATATGATTTCTCTTTGACAAGACATGAGAAGTGGTCAGTAACTTGTATTTCGTCATTTAGTGGAGTTCAACGGAGAAAGAAGGTTGTGAAATTGTCTTTTTGATGTTTAGAACTAACCACTTGGATGGCATTTCTAGAATCCTCCTATTTCAATAAATTTTGGTGGATCTAGATAATGTTGTGCACCATGCTTCGAGATCTCTGCTTGTTTTGTACTCCTTATATTAACCATTTCTGAGTTAAGCTGTATCCCATGCAAATGAACAGGTGCTAACGATAACCAAGAGTTAAAAAGTTTCACGTAGGGTGACTGTGTGAAGTGATAAATTCGGGACATCCTAATAATTTTTCCTTCAGATCTGCTCACAATTGAACGTAGTCTTGTCTAACATATGCATCCGTAATTAGCCATGTAACTCAGTTTGGCTCCTTAACTTCCACCATTTGCTGGATCATTTTGACTCAAAACTAGGATATCGAATTTGATTCACGTCAGTAGATAGAATGGGATCTATTGCCTGTTGACTATGTGTCATTGACCCTGTATCGCTTCAAGAGTGGCGTGTGGCAGTGACATTTATGCTGTTGCGTAAATTTGGTAATTGAAGCTGGAATTTCTGGTTGGCGTTCTTGTGCGTGAGCAAAATGGGATGAAACAATTATGATCTTTTCAATGATTTAAATTTTTGCTCCAGAATGTGATATTAAAATCTCCTTCCCCCACCCCCCCGGGCTATGCAACGACTTTCTGGGAGGTGCCTGATTGCAATTAAGCGGAAAGAGTGTTGCCTCTTGAGCCGGTGGTGCTTCAACATCTGACTTGCAAATGTGAATAGAGATACCACTTTAGATCACGAAAATTTGCAATTCAACTTGGCTGAAATTTACAGTGGTATGTGCAACAGAAGATATACAAATTTATCACCATAAAAAGGAACCAAATGCAGAGGATGCGTACTCTAAGCAAGCACGTTGATGTGACAATTGACTGTTTTGAGATTTATGAGAAGTAATGGTCGATTGCCCTCCTAATGCATTCACGCGTGATAGATTAGTAGATGATGTGGGAATATTTCTGTGTTCGTCAGGTGACAGGATCATGATGTGATGAGTACCCTCTCAACATAACTATTCACTTTCTTTTTATTGTCCTCAGTTTCTTCGGGCAGATGCAGAATTGCATAATTCTTGGTCTTGTTCTCGCTCATTGTCCTGGGAAATAAGCGGAGTTAGATTGATTATGTGGGGTTTTTCAACTTCGACAGAGTTCAGGAAAGCAGCATGGTCTGCGGCTTTTTCAAAACCTGTCATTGTGAAAATAAGAATACACAAAACATTTTGGTCCACTAGTTAGAAGCATTGTTATCCTTCAACTATAGGGTTGTATAAATTTAACCCATTCGCTGGTTCCTTATGCAGAAGTAAAACTGAATGATCAGTGGAGGGTGGGTGGAGGTGAGGATAGCAAAGAAGTTGAATTCCAGAAAAACAGGAATCGCCGCGAGAAAGAGACTATCTACAGGACAGTCCAAGAGATACCCCCCAATCCCAAAGAGCCGTGGGACCGCGAGATGGACTATGACGACTCACTAACCCCAGTGATTTCGATTGAACAGTTACCTGATGCTGATGTCGTCCCAGAAACACAGGTTCCTTCTAATGACAATGCAAGAGCAGGACTGTCTTCGACATCACAAAACAGTAACCCTGCTGCGGCAGAGCCCGATCTTGAGTTGCTAGCTGTGCTGCTCAAGAACCCGGAGATCGTTTTTGCACTGACCTCGGGGGGAGCCGGGAACTTATCTAGCACAGATACGGTGAGACTTCTAGATATGATTAAGGCTGGAGGTGGAGCAGCAAATTTAGTGGCCGAAAATTTGAATGGACTTGGTGTCGGCGCTGGCGCTGGCGCTGGTGTGGGTGACAGAAGAGAAGGGAGGGTTGAAGTTTCGCTCCCATCCCCGACGCCTTCCAGCAATCCTCCTGTAACGGTGCGTGACCTAGGTTTTTACTGCACTATGGCACTAGGAGACTTGCCAACGGTCGATTTCTGCTGCTCTCGTTCCCCCATTGGGCCAGTGGGAGTGATGCTATTGAAAACCACACATGCGACTAAAAAGAATCAACGAAATGAATTCATCTTCTTTCTTCTCTGGGCTCAAGTTTTGAATTGTGAAAATGACTTCCTCAGTCAGAAAAACGGGGTCGCACCATGGGATTTGGCATTTCTTCACGTTGGTTTGAGATCGCCTATGGTGATGACTGAAGAAATTACTCCCTCCCTTTCTGTCTCCGACCCCCAAAAAAAAAAAAAAAATTATTGGGTCCCACCTCCCATTGTACAATCATAGGAGATAAGTCAGGACAAAGTTCTTAACGCGAAAATTCGCCACCTCAGATTGTTGTAGTGGAGTGGCATGGCATCGACGTTAAGCAAATCATCTTTCTCGTTTATGACAGATTTTATAATTTTTTTTTCTCTGTACAACCAAATACTGGACAGAAAATTACCAAAAATAGCAGAGTGACGCCCTTCTTTTTCCCTGTTTTGATGATTTTTGCAGGGTGCTTGGTCAGCAGATGCTGTGAAGAATCCTTTTTCTAGGCACGCTTCAGCTTCGGCAGCGAGTACATCAGGAATTTTCCAAGGACATGCCTCCGCCACCATGCCACCGCCCCTACAGGCCTCCAATTTTCCTGCTACACTTCAACAAGAAGCAAGAAATGTCCAAAACTCGCACTCTCAATCAAGTCAAGTTTATACACATTCGATGATGGCCCCATCTCTGCAACATAGAGTTCCCATCGAGTCCGCAGCTGTTCAATCACAAGCCCAGGAAGTGTTTGCTCCCATGAACGGAGTACTGAATCCGAGCTTGACGGGAAAAAGGCCAATGCATTCACTTCCTTATTCAGCAGTCGCATCGCCACAGCTGCAGCGTGTGCACCCGTCTTCTTACCCTGGTGGTCCCGGTCCATCCATGGACATGAATTCTTCATGGGGAGGTGGACGAGAGACAACTCATCAGTATAGTCACCCTCATTCTTATTCTCAAACTAACCAATCTAATTATAGTGCCCGGGCTTCGCTTGAAAGAAATAACTATGCCCGGGAGGATTTCGACTCTTGGAGCCAGGAAAATAGCCCGACGAGGTATCCACCTGGAAGGAACGTCCCGGAGACGAGAGCAGTTCCTGATCGGTCTTATGGGCTGGAGAGTTCGAGGCACGGGAGCTCCTCGGGGGTCTGGGACCATAACAGGGACTATAATAGGCATGGAGGCAGGTGGCAGCGAGACCGGAGACACTGAGCTTTGTGGACATTCATGATGTTACGAGCTTGGGAAGGGCTGATTGACCTGGTTGACCGACGAATGTTCACTTGCATGCATGGACGTTTAGAGAAGAGTGGATAAGAGAGATTCCAGAACAAGCGTAAGAAAACCGAAACCTGGTGGAATCAAGATGTTCACAAATTGAATTTGACGCATTCGGTGTGTGAGGGACGAGATCTGAAATTAGACCTTGAAATGAAACTCGGCAGGGATGAGGTTGGGTTGAAGTTGAGGTGGATGTGGAGGTTTGAGGTTGAAAAATCTGATGGGCCTTTGTAAAGATTGAATTTTTATTGACACAGCCACAAGCTGCGAGTCAACTGACCATTAATCGGATATTTTATTAATTTTTGAGCCCCAAAGAAAAAGGACATGTCATTGTGTGTTCTGGGACCCACCTAATCATATAAAGAAATCTCCAAGACATTGGAAATCCTTGACGACTTTCCGCTAGTGGCATTAGACTAAAAAGGCTTGGGCCTCAGTGCTAGCTGAACGTTCATGTTTTGGATCACCATGATTGCCCCCCGAATCCAATTAGAAGTAAATTGGGAGAATCCATTTATAACTCTAGACCAGAATCGGACAATCATTTATACTAAGTATGATCTTAATAGAGAGTTTGCTGTTTCTAGGATGAAAAGATTCATGACCAGAATCGGATTATAATTTCTACGAAGTATGATCTTAATAGATAATTTACTGTCTTTAGGATGAAAAGACTCATGTCCGAAAGAATTTCTTGGAAAAAAAAATTCTTTGAAAAGTATAGTTATCTAGTTGTTTGACCCAGAGTATGTAGTAAATAGGGACAAGCACATAAATGACTCATGAACTTTAGCTTAATGTGTAATGTGATCTTTGAACTTTTAATTTGTTCAATGTAGTTCTTAGATTTTTGGTAAATGTTCAATTTAGTTTCTAAATATATAGGTTATTTGTTAATTAATTCAAACTTAGGGACACATTGAACATTTTCGTATATTTTGTGGACAAAATTGAACATGTACAAAAAGTCCAAAGACCACATTGAATAAATTAAAAATTCAGGGACTACATTGCGTATTGAGATAAAGCGAGGGGGCCACATTGGACAAATTAAAAATTCAAGGACTGGATCGCACATTGGGTCAAAATTCAAGAACCATTTGTCTTTTTCTCTGGTAAATGGGCATGGATTCACAACTAAATAAATGGTAAATATCACAGCTTGCATATCACTGATAATTATACCGCAATTATTTCTCAACAAGATGCATCATGACATTTAACTTCTGAATTAGATTTATGCGGGTTGCGACTTGCTTACATGAGTTTATAGAGACACTGGAGCAATTGTTGATCAAAACGAAGTTTCGAGTCTTTCTTGAAACAATTCTGTTGATATTTTTATTTTCTTTTTCTGTTAATAGCAAGTGATGAATGGGATACTCGTTGCCACTTGAAATCTAGGAGAGTTATCAAAAAATTCCTGAACTTATTGCACGATATTCAAGACTGAAGCCATCAACCAATTCAGTCCTAAACCTCTGTCACATTTTGCCAGTCAAGTCCATTCGATCAATTTTGGCAATAATTCACTGACATGGACACCGATTTTCCTATTTGACACGGTCAACGTGAACAACTTCTAATGATATTTTAAATATTTTTGTGATTTTTTTTTTATGTTCTTTTCCCCCCTTTCTTCCTTTTGCTTGTGGTCGAGCGAGGTGCCCTTGCTTGGGCGAGAGTCCGTCGCCCAAGCGAGGCCATGCACCCTGCTTGGCCATGACCAGGGGCCGACCATTGCTGTGGCGGGTGGCCGGCCACCGGCAAAAGGAAGAAGAAATTTCCACGTCAGTGCCGATTTTGGCACGTAAGACGTCCATGTCGATAATTTTCAGCCAAAATTGGCCGGGTGGACTCAATTGGCAAAGTGTAAAAATATTTAGGATTCAATTGGCAAATTTGAAAGGTTCAGGGACTTGTCTGAAAAATTTCCCTTAAAATCATGATAGAAGCAGAAAGTAGCTATTCGATAGAATCTGGCCTAAAATCGTAGTAAAGTGATGGCTTCAAAACTAGTGTTTCTGTAGAACATCCAAGCCATAATCATTGTCTAAGAAAGGGCAACGAGTATAAGTTATGGTCTTGGGACATACACAAAGGTAAGCTCTTACTTACATTGCCCATGTCTAAGTTAATAGCTACCAACTCAAACACCTCGTATTAGGAATGGTCATAGTGCAAGTTTCGTGTATACCCGTCATTTCGACCTTTCACAGAGCTCAATTCATCCGAACACCTCAAGTTAACATATGTAGGCATTTCCACTTTTCTTCTTTTTAACCTTTTAGTATAGACGCGGGCGGTCACCCCGTTCGAAATCCTAACAATTGCGTGCAAATTACTCAGGTTCACTTAATTAAAAATTTCAACTATCTGATGTACATGCTTGTGTAAAATAACGTGTTAAAAACTAATACAGCCAACAATCATCAGAGTCATTTTGGTACCAAACTCTTCTGTCCCTTTTGATCAAGTATGCTCAACGGACTCTTGTCTGGGTTCAATCTTTTCTGACAAAACACAAATGATGTTTTAGGAATATCCTCCACAGTACAAAAGAACAACCAACTCTCCTCCGCCGCCTCCTCCTCCTCCTCCTCGGGAAATGATCAAGCATCCCATATTGGTTTCTCCATTGCTGATTCGCCATGAGATAGCTGTTGAGCAAAATGACCCATCATTGCAGGCAATCTCTGCTGGCTCATCCCCTCCATCTCCATCCTCTGCTGCTGTTGCTGTTCATGCAAATTCCCCACGTGTCGCGACCCTCCAAGTCCCAAAAAATCGAGCGTCGTCACGCCGTCGTTCTTATTGTTGCTACTGCTGTGACTGTTATTACTATTGCCTCCGAACATGGTTGATCCTATCGGAACATTCTTCTCTGACGGCGTCCTTCCTTGCCCGAAGCTCGTCGAGCTACTGTCTTCATGATCCCTAGGAGTGGTCTGCATGTTGTGATGATCCGCGCCCACCATGAACATGCTGCTAAACATCCCCATGTCGCCGCTCATCAATGCATTAGTACTCTCGTTGACATGCGGCATCGGGTTGTGGTGATGGTCGTGTGGGTTGCTCTTCTGCAGGAGCTGGTTGAATTCAGGGTGGGCCAGCGGTGGTGGCGACTGGAACCCATGATGAGGAAGATGGTCGAAGGAAGCCCCGTGCACGTTGTTGCCATGATGCTGATGAGGGACATTGCCGATGCTGTACGGCGACGACATCGACGGCGGTGTTCTGGTGGGAAGAGGAGGAGCAGAGCTGGTTGGGATGAGCTGTGGTTGTTGCTGCTGCTGGTCAGGTCCTGCCATGAAGCTCTTCTGGTGCATCATGGGTGAGTTGATGCTGTTGCTGGCAGTCGCGCCCATCTGGGCCGCCTTCTGCAGCAGTGCAGTCGCCGACATGTGGGCCGAGGAGGCGCCGCCGCCTGCCGCCATCAAGCTGCCGCCGGCCTTCGCTTCTTGGAGGTAGTTGAAGCCGCCGGACGAGGTGTTGGAGCTGAGCTGGAGGCTGGAGGAGGAGGAGGAGATGGTGGCGCCCCTTGGGCAGCCGAAGAGGGTGCCCGAGGTGGTGGAGAACATGCCGGGAGGCGACATCATGCTCATGCTGCTGAGGTTGTTGGTGTTGGGCTTGAAGGGCAAGGGGACGAGGTCCTGGGGGAGGGACTTGAGGGGGTTCTTGGAATCCAAGGCGGCGTTGAAGTCGGTGAGGAACATGGGGGAGGTGGAGGAGTTGGTGGTGGTGTTGAGCATGGGCATTGAGGAGGGCATGTGCTCATGGTTGGGCATCTGCTGGTGGAGGCCTTGGTTCACCTTGTTGTTCTCCTCGGCGAGCGCATCGCAGAAGGCACGGTGGGTGATGAAGCTGTCTCTCCTGCAGCCCAAAAAAAATCTCTGAAATAGTAAAAGGTATTCAACTGTTATAGTTTCATTTCATGGCCCTAGTGTTTTACTTTGTATGATTTCGTCAAGTGAGGTGAATTATACTTTTGATTCGGATGGGTCTGTTGAAGTGAGTTCGAAGTTGGGAAGTGTTTCATTTGTTCAAATAATATCACGGGGATAAGTGCGTTGAAGGCCATAAAACTTGGCTTGAAAGAGCAACTTATCAAATTTGTGAAATCAAGTTCTTCCATTAATTGCATTTTTTGAAAATTTTAGGACTCGATTGGACTTTCGTGACGAGTTTTAAGACACGATTGCACTTTTTGAAAAGTTTTTAGGACCTGATTGTATTTCCTGACAAGTTTTAAGACTTAATTTGCACTTTGTGACAAGTTTTAGAACGCAATTTATCTTTCATAACCGTTCTATAGAAATTACACTACTCGGAGCTGTATCCTGTATCTTGAGGAGAACATCTCTAACATTACTATGGCCAATACTTGTATGCATTTATATTTCAGACAATTCTTGATCATCCACCAAACAATGCATGCACATGCAATATTGATCCAGAAGAGAAGGTTAGGATGAAACCTGGAAAATATGGTTCCGCAGTCGCACTTGTATTCCCGAGTCCCGCAAGTCTTCTGGTGCGCCTTCCAGTCGGACTGCACCGCGTACTTCTTCGAGCACTTGTCGCACTTCCATTTTTTTTCGCCGTGCTTGCGGCTGTAGTGCTTCTTGATTCCTGTGAGGTCCCCGAGGGCGCGAGCCGGGTTGTGGTGCACGCAAGTCGGCTCGGGGCAAATGTAGACCCTCTTCTTGGCCTCGTTAGGCGACCTTTGCCTGAGCTTCCATGGGAGGTTGTGCCCCCTTCTGTGCAGCTGAAGGTTCTGGTCTCTTTGGAAGCCCTTGTTGCAGATCTCGCACACGAAGCGATTCGTCGCCATCAGAGTCGTCGGCGATAGAGCGACAACTTCAGCATTTGGGTCTACAAGTCACAAGAGAACAGGAGGATAATTTATAAATAGGAAAGGAAATTGAGACAACAGGAATTTTCTTTAGAAAGGCAGCAATAGTATTATTAGCAGACAAAAGCAGGATTAGTACTCAAATAATTGTTCGGCTTATTTCGAAACCTTTAAAAGAAAATACAGCAAGTGCTGCGGTATATTACATGATCTGCTGCTGAATAATACTACTAAAAATTGATCAAATTGGTTAGAAATAAAGAGTAAGACCTACGAAACATCATCGAGCCAATAGTTCTCATTTCTAACAACATTCTTGATCAGTCTCTCACCTCACCTGAGCTCAAGTGAACTGCTCGCCGTGCAAATTGTTTTTCGGTATCTTTCGTGCTTATGAGCGCCTTTCATTAGGAGTATATTTTGACATCCACTCACGAATCACATGCATAACTTCACCATGTTTGAGAAAGCATACAACTAATTCAGGATCAGCAACATATGTAACCAGTTTCCAAGGGGAGGGGATGAGTTTATTGCCTGGTGTCCCCGGCAGATTCCTCTTCTTCTTGGCCGGCTGTTGCTGCGAGGTCGAACCGCTATCGTTGGTCGCGCCGGAAGGTTGCGAGTTCGGCCCGTGAAGATGGCCTTGCAACTTCTGTTGTTTCTCGTGCTGGTGGACTTCCTCCCCAGTGTTTCCTGAAGAGAAGCTCCCTTCTTCACCTGTGAAGTTTGACATTTTTCCTTTGAAGAGGTGCGAGGGGGAGTTTGATCACAGGACGATAACTTCAGGACCTTTTTGTCTCCGCGTCTTCACGAAATCTGTTGGCTTTCTTCCTAATTTGTTGTTTGTTGGTGCTTGCTGGAAGGAGGGTTTGTTTTGTGATGAGACCAAGACATGGAATTTGATCATGCTAGAGGGAGACAATGTTGAGGGGGAGTTTCTCCATTCCTGGATGAGAAAGGAAAACGGGGTTTTTGCAGGAACCTGTTCTTCTTTGGCTTTATGTAAAGTACATATATAGAGAAGTTGGGAAGAGACGAACAGTTGCCCTAAAAGATACCTTATATGAAATGTGCTATCACTCCAATTTATCTAAAAATTCTTTTGGCTAGGTGGGGGGGTTGCGTTGGTGGTTTAAGCACTTGGAACAACCCCTCTCATAAGTGTAAATCGATAGTTTAACATGGTATTCCGAACACGGAAGTAAATTTCGCATCATGAGATGATTCAAGAATATGAAAGTTAACGTAAAATTTTTAGAACCATTTCTCACTGTTTGAGAGCTTAAATTGACATATGAAAATATATGCGTTCAACCGTTTTAAATAGTGTAATGCAAGACATACCACGATTGGTTTACAAATGGTGTATTGGGTACCGTGGCAGTTTAGTGCACATTATGGGTCATATATTCGACAAACAATAAGAATTTTGCAATCACTTTTGTAGATTAGTTTTAGTGCAAATTGCACTATTCTTATTCAAAGACTATTAGACTTAAGTTACTAAACGGAGGGAAGGCCATGGAAATCTCGTACTGAAGAAATGCGGGACACACAAAATAAGCTTAGGGCTTTAAAAGGCAAGGAACTTCGCGCTTCGATACCATAATAGAATGTCCAGTCAAAAAATTTTATTCACTCGCGTAATTTGTAGCTCTTTGTGAGCAATCGAATCAATCATGCCGTAATTTCTTCTTCTTCTTCTTCTTCTTCTTCAATTTTTTTTGTCTTTTACTCTCTCCAGAGAGTTGATAATTCTCTTACTTGGGGATTCTAAGTATGTTACAGATGTTGGATTATTACTAAGCAGCCAACCATCTATTTTGTTTTTTAGGGTAAATATAGAAACCTTGGAAGGTAAATTGAGTGAATTCGCTCGCACTTACACCTTTATTGTTCATAAATTGTTGGCTAGTTTCAAATTGCTTCTTCAGGTGTATAATGTACATTGTTCTGGTGAAGAGATTTCGCCCTTTACTGGCACCAAGACGACTGGCAAGGAGTTCTGATCTTTACTCATGCTGAACTAATAATTGTTGTCAGGCCATTCACTAGAATGGACAATTTGCTAAGCTACGTATATATAGAGTTATGTATACTAGAAAATTTATAAGTGGTTTGTGGGTTCCCTTATCTATGTTAATATATGTATTTTTGTATAAAACTATAATTGTGCATGTTTTAAAGATTATCTCACATCATTTATGTCAGTGTTATAGTAGATTTATATATTTACGTAGTATTTCTTATTGTTGGAGTTGGCGAATACTTCGAGGATCCTTGTTTCTCACACCAGGTATGCCCACGTGAGCTTAGGGAAACCAAAGTGTTATCCGACGACATGTGACCCATGCGCGCGGGATGTGGGGGTTCGGGGGCAGCGCCCCCGACACGGGTGTCCCGCTGCCCGGTGAGCGGGCTGGGGTTCGGGGGCAGCGCCCCCGAAACCTCAACGGGTTTGGGCTTTTATTTAAGTTAACCCGTATGGTTTCGCTAGGTTTAGATTTTGGGCCCATTTATGGCATATATATTTTGCTCGTTTATGCCGATCATTGTAACGAGTTGAGAGGCTGTAAATCGAATATCATAGTGAAATCTCTTGTAGGACGTAGCCCTATTCTAGGGTGAACCTGGGTAATCTCGTGCGTCAATCAATTTTTCTTGATTTCTGTGTGATTGTTCTGATTCGGTGTGCGATAAATCCCATCAATTGGTATCAGAGCCTTGTGTTCGAGGAATTAAGGTTTATCTGAGATGTCAAGAGGGTCACGGATTGAGATCGAAAAATTCGATGGGACGCGGTTCGATCTGTGGAAGATGAAGATGGAGGATCTACTTTGTGATCGAGATCTTTGGTCAGCAATCGTAAAGGAAAGGCTTGATGCTGCGATGCCTGGTATCGTGATAAAGGAACCGGGGAAGAATGATGATTCATCCTCCAAAAAGGCGGATCCAAAGGAGATTGAAGACTGGGATCGGATTGATCAGAAATCAAAGGGTTTGATCCGACTTTGTCTCACAGACTCGATTCTGACAAATGTGATGAGCGAACCTACAGCCAAGGATTTATGGCAAAAAATGGAGTCGCTTTATCAAAGTAAGTCGTTGGTTAATAAGCTGTTTTTGAGGAAAATGCTGTATAATCTTGGGATGCATGAGGGCGACTCGTTTTCTGCATATTTATATAACTTTAACACGTTGATTAGTCAACTCGTATCAATCGGTGTTAAGTTTCAAGATGATGACAAGGCGATAACACTACTTTGTTCACTGCCGGATTCATGGGATAACCTGATTGTGGTGATCGGTGGTGGGGATAAGGAATTATCGTATGAGAGTGTGTGTTCGACCTTGTTATCAGAGGAGACACGAAGAAAGGGGTCAGGAAATTCCGATAAAAATGCGTTAACTGCTAGGGGTAGGCCAGCAGAGAAGACTCTAAATTGGAGAGGGTCCAGATCCAAATCTCGTGAGCGATCGAAGAGTAGGGAGAGGAGGGTACAGTGCTGGAGATGTAAAGAGTGGGGCCATGTGAAGCGGGACTGTAAAAATAAACTAGTTTTTAAGAAAGAAGCTGAATCATCCTTAGGAAAGAAGGAGGTTGATGTAGGAGATATGTATTTGGCTGCTGCTTGTATGGCGCAGTCAGACAATGATATTTGGTTGATCGACACCGGTGCTTCATACCACATGACGCCTCATAGACACTGGTTTTGTGAATATGAGAAATATAATGGTGGAGATGTCATGCTCGGAGATGAAACTGCAGTTTAGATTGTCGGGCGTGGCAAGGTGAAGCTGAGGATGAGTAATGGCACGGTGAAAACTCTTCCAGACGTGATGCACATACCCTTGATGAGCAGGAACCTATTATCAGTCGGTACGATGGCTGATTCAAGGGTTACTTTCAGCTGTGATAAGAATTCGTGTAAGATGACTCGAGATTCCATTGTGATTGCACGAGGAGTCCGTTATGGGACATTGTATAAGCTGCTCGGGGAAACAGTGACTGTTGGTAGTGGTTTCGTCTCTGAAAAGACCAAGGAAGATGGATATGATACGTCCATGTTGTGGCATCAGAGGCTAGGGCATATCAGTGAAAAGGGACTGTCTACTTAGCTTCGAGTTAAATGGTAGAAGGAGTACCAGATTGCTCTATCGGCTTCAGGTTCTGTGAACACTGTCTTCATGGAAAACAGAACCGAGTTAGCTTCCAACACACTGGTACGAGAGCAACAGAGATTCTTGAGCTGATTCACAGCGATGTCTTCGGGCCTACTCCGACTCCATCTATTGGAGGATCCAGGTACTATGTATCGTTTATAGATGATTTTTCGAGATATAGTTGGATTTATTTTATTAAAAGTAAATCAGATGTATTCGAAAAATTTCGAGAATTTAAGGTTTTGGTTGAAAACCAATTGGGCAGGAAAATCAAGATACTTCGTACAGATAATGGAGGTGAATTCTGTTTGGACAAGTTCGAGCAGTTCTGTGTGGACAATGGTATTGCAAGGCAGAAGACAACCCCATATACGCCTCAACAGAATGGTGTGGCTGAAAGATTAAACCGGTCACTCATAGAAAGGGCAAGATGCATGTTGAGTTGAGTAGGTTTGGGGCATGAATTTTGGGCAGAAGCTGTGGCCACGGCCAGTTATTTGAAGAATCGATCATCGACCTCATCAGTGAAGGATCGTACACCATATGAGGCAGCATTTGGGAAGAAGCCGAATCTGTCACATGTTCGGGTGTTTAGGTGTGACGCATATGTTCATATACCGAAGGAGAAACGGGGCAAGCTTAACAATAAGTTTGAAAAGAACATATTTGTCGGGTACAAGGAAGGGGTCAAGGGCTATAAGCTGTGGAATCCAGAATCAAAAACCATTGTATACATCATGGATGTTATCTTTCGTGAATCATAATCTCAAATTGGCACACAGAAAGGTGATGAGCCCGAGAAAGTTGTAATGCTTGAAGAAAGTCCTAAAGCTGAAACGGTGGAGATAGTTTCACAAGGTACGCCAGTAGAGTCTGATTCAGAATCGAAGCAATGGGACTTGGTTAATGAAGTCGAGGATGCAGACTCGGATGAAGACTCGGATACCGATAGCATGTCGGCTCTTAGGAGATCGATGCGGGAAAGAAAGGTACCACTTCGATACTCACTTAGTGCATTGAGTACGTTTCATGCTTTGAGCATTACCGGAGATGATCCTAGTTCTGTAAAAGAGGCGAGATCCATGGATGATGCGAATCAGTGGGAGCTCGCAATAATAGATGAGATGCAGTCGCTTGATCATAATGAGACATGGAGCCTGTGTAAGTTGCCTAAGGATAAAAAGGCAATTGGGTGCAAATGGGTGTTCAAGTGAAAACTGAAACCGGATGGGGCTGTAGAGAAGTACAAGGCTAGGCTTGTAGCCAAGGGGTATTTTCAGATCGAGGGAGTTGACTATGACGAGATCTTCTCTCCCGTGGCGAAATGGATCTCGATACGGTTTGTTCTGTCCGTAGCAGCTGCATACGATCTTGAGGTGGAACAGATGGATGTAAAGACGGCTTTTCTTCATGGGGACTTGGATGATGAGATATATATATGAGGCAACCAGAAAGCTTTAAAGTAAAGGGAAATGAGAATCTGGTGTGCAAATTGAAAAAAGTCCTTATATGGGCTGAAGCAGTCACCGAGGATGTGGTACTAGAAGTTTGACATGTACATGCTCCAGCTTGATTTTGTGCGTTCAAATTCTGACCATTGTGTTTATGTGAAGAGGACGGGCGATCAGTTTGTCATTCTCACGCTATATGTGGATGACATGTTGTTGATCGGGAATAGCGTGAAGATTGTGAGATCTGTGAAGAGTTTGTTGGCCAAGAAGTTCGAAATGAAAGACTTGGGGCCTGCAAATTTTATTTTGGGCATGCAGATTAAAAGGGACCGTGAGAAACGGAAGCTGTGGCTAGGGCAAGAGAAATGCATCAAAGAAATATTGAAGAAATTCAATATGATAGACTGCAAGCCTGTTGGTACCCTTATACCTTTAGGGACCAAGTTATCTGCGGAACAATGTCCTAAAATGGGTGAAGAAGCTGAAGAGATGGCCCGAGTTCCATACACGAGTGTAGTGGGTAGCTTGATGTATTCTATGGTGTGTACGCGTCCGGATATAGCCCAAGCAGTGGGAGTCTTGAGCAGATACATGTCTAACCCAGGTAGAGAACACTGGAATGCGATCAAAAGAGTTTTCAGGTATCTTCGTGGAACTTCGAATTTTTCTTTATGTTTTGAAGGTACAGGGAATGGAAACATGCTTGATATCGTAGGCCATGTAGATGCTGATTGGGGTGGAGATATTGATAGCAGACGGTCTATTAGCGGGTATGTTTTCACATTGTTTGGGGCTGCATTGAGTTGGTTGAGTAGAAGGCAAAGCGTGGGAGCGCTCTCTTCTACGGAGGCTGAGTACATGGCTCTTACTTATGTTGAAAAAGAGGCCGTACGGTTATGACGATTGTGCTTGGAGCTTGGTTTTGAGCAAGGTGCTGTAGAGGTGAGATGTGATAATCAAGGGGGCTATTTATTTAGCTAAGAATCTAGCAGTTCACTCACGCACAAAGCACATTGATATACAATATCATTTCATCCGAGAAAAAGTGGAGAAGAAAGATGTTCGGCTTGTAAAGGTCGATACGGTGAAAAATAGTTCAGACTTCCTTACTAAAACCGTCATAGGTGTGAAGTTTGAATGGTGCTCTACTGCGATTGGATTGAAGAAGAACGATATCGAAAAGGCTCTCATTTGCGCGAAGTATCCACCAAGTGAGAGAATGTAGGAGTTGGCGAATACTTCGGGGACCCTTGTTTCTCACACCGGGTACGCCCACGTGAGCTTAGGGAAACCAAAGTGTTATCCGACGACATGTGACCCATGCGCGCGGGATGCGGGGGTTCGAGGGCAGCGCCCTCGAAACCTCAACGGGTTTGGATTTTTATTTAAGTTAACCTGTATGTTGTGGGCTTAATAGAGGTTTCGTTAGGTTTAGGTTTTCGGCCCGTTTATGGCATATATATTTTTCTCGTTTATGCTGATCATCATAACGAGTTGAGAGACTGTAAACCGAATATCATAGTGAAATCTCTTGCAGGACGTAACCCTATTCTATGGTGAACCTGGGTAATCTCGTGCGTCAATCAGTTTTTCTTGATTTCTGTGTGATCGTTCTGATTTGGTGTGTGATAAATCCCATCAGCGAAAAAATATTATCCGTGTTTTTAGAAAAACACGAAAGATTTATGTGAACCGCTCTAAAGCACTAAAAATCTACCTATAAGTGTTGGGAGCGCGCAGCGGAAGTCCGATACTTTTTTTTGCCGGGGAGATCGCCAAGAGGGTGCCCAAGTCCGAGCCCGTCAATATATCTAATTGATATCAGAGTCGATGGTTGATTGGTGGGCCCTCAATCTGTTCCGGTGAATATTTCAAGAATGAATCTGGTGATTGCTTCTCAAAAAGGAATTTCGTGCCAACGCGGTTTCTGGGCCGATGGACGCTGTGGTGTAGCAGTGTGGGCTCGATGAGCGTTGATGGAGATTCAAATTGAGATGGAGCCAACGCGGTTTCCGGGCCAGTGGACATTGTGGTGTAGCGAAGGGCCCGATGAGCGTTGATGGAGATTCAAGTTGAGATATGTTGGTGCGGAAGGATACTTGGATTAAAGGGGAGCAAACTTAACACTGGAGCTCACATATGAGGGGGAGATTGTTAGGATGCATGTGTGAGTTGTGTTAGAGAAGTCTCATATAGGAGAATTGATGTGGTACTGAGCCAGTTAATATACCAAAGTTGGCCTATAACTCATTGGCTTAAGCTTTTGAGTAAATGTGGGTCCAATTGGATATATTGACGGGCTCGGCTTGGGCACCCTCTTGGCGATTTCCCCGGCAAAAAAAAAGTATCGGACTTTCGCTGCGCGCTCCTAACACTTATGGTAGCTTTTTAGTGCTTTAGAGCCGTTCACATAAATCTTTCGTGTTTTTCTAAAAACACGGATAATATTTTTTCGCAAGGTAGGATACAAAATGCAATTATTTTGGGTACTTCTATTCATTCATAGGATATATACCTTCCATTGCAATCTTATGCAAGATTGGCCTGTTCAAATACCTCATGCTTGGTAAATCACTTCACAACATAATCTTATTGATCATAGAAAAAGTTTGATTTTTCTCAAATTTTTAACTAATGATGAGTTATTTGACTATCTGAACAACTTCTTTTTTATTTGGATTTTCTTTTTTTTTTTTTGCCTCCACATTCTAAATTTTGAGGTTCTCTAAACGTGAATTCTCCACAAATTCTTTAGATATGGCCTTTAAATTTCTTTCTTTCGGCTCTATCCTTCATTTATTAGCTTTTGAATATAGATTGCAAAAGGAAAAGATAAGAATAGGAAGAAGGTGGAGGACAGGTGCAAGGTAGAAGTTGTGTCACACAAAATCTGGGCCAACTTGTCAACTGCACAATGGATTTCCACTCTGTCCACCGAAATATTTCATATTTGTATAGTCACTAGGGTTGTGTACAGAAGCAGTAAAAGTCAACGAAAAATAATCTTGCAATAGTCTCAAGCATAGTCTAATGTCATGGCCATACTTTGATTAAATGAGACTAGCAATCAAACGTATAAACAGGCTTAGCTTCCACTTTTCGATGCTGTTCCAAACAAGGAAAACAAATTGAAGAAGAAACTTGACTGATGATGATCTAAAGTCTGAGTAAATCCATCATCATTGAGCAGCAGAAAAACTAATGAACTAGTCAAATATTGGATTATGTACAGTGTAAGTTTAGAAGGCATGGAATGATGGGAACTATTATTGTTATACTAAAGGGTACGACTTCTCTTATACTAACCTACATTTGATCAAAGTATGGCCATGATTTTATTAAACTGTACTACGTTCATACAAAACATGGTGATTAATTTTTTTTCAGATAGATCATGATCATATGTCTCTAAAAATGAATAAAATAAATCTAATCGTCAGATACCCATGTTCTTGGTTTTATTGTTTTTTTGCCTTTTTGAAAGGAAGCAACCTTCTCCCAAAGATAATAATCATGGACTCTCATGTTCCACTTTGTGATTTTTCTTTCACCAAATTGTCCTACTTTTATTTAATTTGTACAATTTAGATAATCAAAGGTATAATTTCTTTTTCCACGGCAACTTTTATTAAGATACATTCATCGTTAAATACATGAGAGATTCGATTAATGTAATGCGATAATTGAAGCTTATTTTGTCCCTACTCGCTAGACAAGTATGTAATTAGAGGGAGATACGGTGCGGCATTCTGCTTGTCTTGATGGATTCGAACGGCCACAAGCAACCAAACAAGTGAATGTCATTTTAGTAGCAAATATTGATGATGATATATAAGCTTTGGTATTGTTTAATAATTCCCAAATTAAATTTATTGATTAAGGAGTCACATCATCATGAAAGAGCTCCGTAATGATCACTGGGGCATTACCTCATACAATACAAACATTAAGGTTTAATATGTTAACCTCTTCATTGGTTCGTCGATAATGTTCCACCACAAAGTTAATTAGCTTATTTTTCATGTCGTTCATATAACTCGAATGCAACATAAGCTGGTTACAAATTGTGTCAAGAGTCATTTAAAATTCCATGATGTCTAGTCTCTGTCTACTATAAAGTCCCAAGAAGCCAGCTTTAAACTCATCTCAACCGAGGATTTGTTAGAATTCGGCGTACAATTACAACGAAAAATAGAGCTTGAAAGCGAGAAAAAGAAATCGAAATACAAGATTTATCCTGGTTCATTTTAAAATTATGGTTACATTTGATAGGGAATTCCACTATAATTACCCGTATGCTTTCCTGTCGATGGGGGGTATGAACCACACCTCGACAAGATTCAAATGCATGTCGCATGCATGTTTTATTGAGGTGTGGGAAAAAGTCCAGACTCCAAGCTCGGCTTTAAGAGAGTCGATTGGAGATTTGATGTGTATTACACCTGCTCCAACCTAAGATGGTTTGGAAACTTTTGTCTGATGTATAGAACTCAAATGAGTCTACGCCTTGAAATTGAAAATTCAAGAACACGAGCTATGTCCTGGCAGGCTTGTGCTAGGGTTTCCTGCCGAAGGGTGTGGTCGAGGGAAAGATGAATATGCGTTTGCAATTGCGAGAAACACGGTCGTTCTTCAGACGTGTTCAATTCAACCACAAGCACCGGAAACGACAAGCCGCTCGGCAATAAAAAGAGGGACAACAAGGAGACATCAATCCCTATACCGGACAACCAGCAAAATCCTAAAAGTCGAGTCAAGAATATGTGCTTCCGAAGACGGTTGGATCGTAGATTCTTCTCCCCCAATTTGATAATACTTAGACGCAACAAGAAAATCGCCATGTTATCATCGACGAACATCGATGCTTTTGATGAGACTGAACACCCGTACAACAACTCGGTGACAACAGATCTCCAACATCCATACGCTTCCAATTCTCGATTTAGCTTTAATCTGGAATGTTTATTTAAACTAGGGTTTTATTCGTAATGGGTTTGTACAAGGACGAAGCAGCATTTGGATGATGACAAGATTACAGTTGAATGGGGGAATTCATAGCGCTTCATTGACATAGGCAAACTGTCTTCTTGGATGATACCAACACAAAAGACGGGTCAAGGCAACTTTTTCGAGCTGATGACAATGACTCAATCATAGAGAAGTAGTAAATGATTGGTATATATGGTCCAATTATTGATGATAAGAATTTTTTTTCTACTACTTTAATTGTGGAATTTTGAGTGGGAAAGAAGATAAAAAGAAATCATCTTTAAAAGAAATCGGACCCGAAACGGTCGGTTTTAAGTGGTTCAATCAAGAACTGGTGACTTTTTCAGCCTGGTTCAATTTGTTGGCCCTGAATCTAGTTGAAAATCTAGAACTTAGTTAAATTGGGTTCAAGGGATTTTCACATTAGAATAGTATATGTTGCCTTTATGTTATTTACAGATAATAAATAATACACATGCAATTTTGTATATACAATCAAAAGTAAAGTTGAAACCACTGATCCATAGAGACATTCGTATTGCGGTTCGATTAATTGTCAGGGATGCATGCAAATTGTCTTATCCACGTGTATTGAATAAGGCCCTACTCACAGGGTTGCGGGAATGGCCTTCCAGGTTAATATGATTAAGTGAAGTTTAAACACATGTTCTGCTAAATCAAGCGTTTAATCACTTAGGCAACCCTTAAATACAAGTGAAAATGAAAATTCAAAAGCCTGAATTTCTGACCAAAGCATGGCCTTAAATTTCTTAGCCTAAATAGGTTGGGCCAGGATTTCGAGCTCAATCTTTTTTCACATTTCAAGTGGGGCTAGACATTCGAGCTTCATTGTGTGAAGCTCGAAATAGCCTGGCCTTGCTTACCCGAATTTGTTCATATTTCTAATAAACATTTGATTGATGTTTTTTTTTTTTTTCGCAAAATGCACAAATAAAAATTTACAACTGAATTAGTCATGTTTGAGTTAACTATTTTATTTATGGTATTGAATTAATGAAATTTTACCAGTGGAAAAAATTATTTATTCGATTGGAAAATTGGAAAATAGAAATTATTTCGAGCTGAGCCCGACCTGAACATGCCATAAATTTTCGGGCCGGTCTTGTTTAGGTTCGTGCTTGATTTCAGGCTTGGGGTGTCCCAACCTGAAAGCATTGGGCCAAGCTAGTTTGGACGAGTAAGCCCGGCCCATTTACCCCCACATGGTCGGATGCTGATGTCTTATAAAATTGGATCATGTGATTACTTCTGATTGTCTTACGAGGAATCGAGATAATAGTATGCCAATGTGTATAAATTTAAGATAATGTCATCGAGTAATCGATGAACGAACTAATATGTTTTATATCTACGGGACAGAAGAATAAGCATAAAATGAGTAATAAATTGAAATACCTTAGCTAAAGTGTAGATACAATGAGTAGAAGTTGTTTTGAAAATCACGAAAATTGTATTCTTTTGAAAGAGATTATGGGCCTCAAATTATGTTTGGGCCATAAACAAGATAAGCTAAGTGGGGACTTTGTTTGGGGCCCAAAATTAGGATTATGGATCTCCACCTTTGGTTAAGGTTCGTTTGTTTCATGACAAACGAAATATTTGAAAATATTTTTTAAAAAAATTACTTGCATCGACTAAAATAATTAGTTAATAATTCGTCCTTTCCCACTATCTTGCAAATTCAAAAGAAAATGCTAACTGTGGGTTTAGCCTAACCTAACTGGTTCTCTTACGATTAAAATAGTTTTGGACTAAAGAAACAGATTTGAGACATTGGTTGGCATTCCTAACTTAGTAAATTTACATCTCAAGCATTTCAAAAATTCATCAAAAGTACGAGATGGGACTCCTTCCTCCTCAAAGTTTGATATGTGCCGACTAACCTTTTTTTTTTTTTTGGTAAAGTAAGTAAGTATGTATAAAACTTTCAGAGCACTAGGTATATACATTAATGGAACCGGACACAAAAACCATGAACCTAAGAGGGCACAAAAATGCCATGAGGGGTTCAACGGTGAACCGGTTGCAAGAGTAGGAGCCGCGACAAAGTGCCTTACCTAAAGCCAAGAAGAGGCCAAAAAAGGGGGGAGGGGGGAGCCAAACAAATGGCCAAGAACAATAAACCCAAGAGATACCCTGCGGTAGCACTGCCGACTAACCTTTTAACCACCAGAATGTCCAAACTCTTATCTTTTAAGGATTCTGTCTGTCTTTGGGAACGGATATTTTTGGCCCCAAACTAACCTCATACAACACCTTATATCGTCTTAGATGCTGTCATATCCACTCATGATACTAATCAGTAATCACTAACCCTGATAACAAAACATGGTTTTAAATTCAAATGATATTTCCACCACACAATAGTTTTCTTCCCCTTAATTGTTAGGAATCTTAGTTTTCATAGATTAATTTGCCCTTAAAACGCATATACATCGTTCATGCAGACTTAAGTGGGGTTGAGACCGTGCCCTTCTTCCTCTCATGAAAGGTTGAGGGTTCGAATCTCCTGGCCGCGTTCCGCTGACTTAAGTGGGGGGCCCCGGCTGGTGGGTTGCTGGGCCAGTCCCCTCGAGGAATATTCGAGCCCTCGAAGCGGGCTCGGACACCTCGGTCATAAAAAAAAAAATACCTTCTACCAATCCGTTACCCAAAAAAAATACCGTCTACCAAATTGAGTAAATAATCAAAGAAGTTTATTTGTTCTTTTTTTTTTCCCAACATTTTCTATCTTTCATTTGTGATATTTAAACTTGCCGTAACCTACATGAATGATATCTGTTTATGTTATATTCAAAGTAATTAAAAAGAACCGAAAAATTTCAATTTTTTAATCCGAACATCAATTCAGTATAAATCGTAGTGATCATACATTATAATTAACATTATCATTTTTTTTAAATCAAGTGAATTCTTTTTATACTTTAAATTATAGATACTATTTTAACAAATTATGTGTAGCTGGGTTTTCCATTATCACATTTACTACAGTAAGAGATATATCATTATAATGGTCTTTTTCTTTAATTTAACTACAACTTTACCATTAAATAGGAATATATTTACTCTACTAAAGGATCTAAAGCTAATTTTAGTAACAATTGAACTTTGTTGCAACAAAAATAATATTTGCTTTTGTCACACAACTGTCACTGTCACACGATTGAGTGCGGAAAAGCGCAAGAACTTACTAAAGGAAGGCAAAATTTTGTTAATGCTCCATTAATAACTTACCCGATACAGTAGAGGATATTTTTACTTTTACAATTTTCAAGAGTTCATGGGGATTGTGAATCAACTTTAAGTGCAGGTTAGCCTAACCGAAACACAGAACTCTGAAATAACAAGAAAAAGAGGTTGTGGTAGAATAATATTTGATTGTGAAAATACCATTTTGGGAATTGACATTAAGATTTTCCAAGGTTTATAGCCAAGGCTTAGCTACAATTATCAATGCTTTGTACGCCGTAAATAAACCTTATCACGGTTGTCCCCGGATCACCATAGCAGAACACAGAACGCTATACTGGAAGATAAAGGAGCTTGCGTACCTGATTTCGGATCCATAATACTTTAGGCGGAATCTCGATGATCCGATGCTCAAGTCTTCTCCTCTATTACCCTCCGGAATCCTGGCGTCGATGAGACCACCACCCTCACCTTCACTTGGCTTTATAGGAGGAAACAACCTCCCTAGTGAAGTAACTTCTCATGGAAGTTGAGTGATTGAGGAGGTTATGTGTTAGGGCTAGAGGAGGGACTAAAGCTCATTTTATAGAGTCCTTTGGCCAAGCTCTCTCATCACGGGCTGGGCCGAACTCGGCCCACACTAGCCAGGCCCATATAAGACTAATTAAGAATCTTTAGATCTCTCTTTATTAGACCAACCATATGATTCCAATTAATATAAGCTCATACTTAAGAAAACTCTAACATGCTTTGCTAAATTGAAGGGGATCCATATTTCAGATATCCTTCTCTGATAAACTTTATTTGTCTAATTGACAATAGTTTGGCTAGCTAATTAAGGGTGTGTTTGTTCGTGGAGAGCTTCTTAACGGAAGAAAATGTTTTCCGTACAAATTATGTACAAGGACCATTATTAGTTTTCAGTTGTTTTACGGCGTAATAAAAAATGAGATGAATTTTTGTTTTGTTTTTGTTTTATATTACATTTAGATCTTATTTTCAAATAATCATTCTCTCTATTATAATTATATTTTTCCCCCTAAGGCAATGCATTAAGATGAAATTAGAATCCTTGTAAAAAATACTATTAACATATTAAAATAGAATTAATCTCTCACTAGTCACCGAACTTCGAGCGAGAATGGTTCTCTATCCTGCATGAGCGTAATGAGTTTGAGAAAACAATTAACTTCTTCTTCTTTTTTATAGGGCGGAGAAATCATTTTCTCCAATTTTAACTACAGTTTTTTCACCTTGAAGGTAAAACCTTTTCTGTTGATTATTCTATCACAGCAAACCAGACATTTGGAGGTTTGGAAAAAAAAAATCGTTTCACGGAAATCACTTTCATGAAAATAAACACGTCCTAAGATAAGTTTATTTTTGGGTTAATTAATGACAGGGGTGGTATAACTAGGACAGCTTCAATTGGCCAAGGAAAAGAACACTATGAGAGCTTTAATCACCTTCACTTTTGAAAAGCAACTTCATCGCATCATATTTCTGGCACCGATTCTTTATACCTTAATCAATTCCATTTGACGTTGATCTTATAATCACGTAACCGCCACTTCTTTTTCATCAACAAGTTAGAAGGGCATTGAAAGATGGAATTTTGATCAATTTTTTTTTTTTTGTTGCACCAAGTGGAAGTTGAAAGCATGATTAAATATAGCCAAATAGAGGGGCTAACACCAAGGCATCCGGTAGGGGTTGGTCCAACTGGAAGTTTGAGGAAGAATAAAGAAAGAATATCAAGAAACGACAAAAAAAAAAGGTTGTATTCCAAAGCAGGCAATTAAAATTACAAAGGTATATGCTAAATTAGGGTAAGGAGAACCCTGAACAAAGTGGAATGTGGGAGCGAAAGAGGAGGTATTACATTCCTTAATCCTCAGATTAAGACTTTGACATAATTGGAACAAAGCCCTGCTTTTTAGCCAAGGTCCCTAAATTCAATCTTGGATCAGATCATGTCGGATGCCCACTACAGAGGAGAGCAAAATGGAAAGAGAGAATCTTAACAAAAGCAGGTAGGTGGTGGCCTCCACAAAAGAAGAGAACAAGCTGATGCACATAAGACTTTCTCAGGATCCTCTCTCTTGATGGAATTGTATTGTATGCAACAAGGTTGATCTGTTCCTAGTCTGGTCCCGTCTAGAAATCGAGAACCGGCTCCCAGGCGGCCTAATAGAACCGGTGAATTATTAGTAAAAGTGGGTAACACGAATTTGAATTTCAATATATTAGACAAAATTAGGTTTACATTTAAGAGATAAATAAATAATTAAATAATAATCTGTCCGGTCCGAGTAATCTGGTTCTTACTTAGAATCGAGAGACGAACCGAAAGTCACATATTCCAATTTTATGAAATCGAACCGGTGCTGTGGGGAACCGGACCGAACCAACCAACTTTGCTTTCAAAACTATTACTAAATGACGATGCCGGTGCGGCCGGCGTCATAATGACCAAGCTGAGAATCGGAGGGAAACAACAAGGGGCCGATGCGGCTAGTTTTGCTGGCGAAACAGTAACTTGATGACACTTCCTCATATGACGGGGCCCTATTGACTATGCGACAACAAAGTAGGCTAACGTTGGCCATTGGATGAGACAAACAGTGCTGAAATTCATGTTGACGGGAGGATCTTAGGACTTTTCGAGAAAAAAAATGAGGAGAAGCGAAATTAGCTGTGGATGTGCACTCAGGTACGCACCGTTCTGTAAATCACACCGTATGCACTTTAGAATCGTCTAGCTCTGATATTAAGATAAGAATTGATGGGCTATTGCCAACAGTTGTCAACACTTAATCTTTAGAATCGTCTAGCTCTTTAGTTCTTTCAAGTCCCTATTTGCCTCAGTAATCACTTATTTCCATGCTTTAGTCTTTGGTCAAAATCTAGCTTACTCGTGAGAGGGAGTGTTAGAGTAATTGAATACTAAACGACGACTTCATTTAATATCCTAATCTTTCATAACATTTGGGAGTGGTCCGACAAAATTTCACATGGTATCAGAGCAAGATGTCCCGATTTCAAATCTTTCCAGGCCTCTATTTGTCTTTTCAATTACATATTTTTATTCTTAGGCTAAAGTCTGACTTATGCGTGAGGAGGAGTGTCAGAATATTTAAATGTGAAACACATCTTTATCGCTTAATATTTTTAAACAGTTCACGGTGGTCACACAAAAATCTCACTTGGTGTCATAGAATGAGGTCTTGAATTCAAAATTTTTTAGGCCCCTATTTGTCGTGTCAGAATATTTAAAACGTGAAACATGTCTTTATCGCTTATGATTTTTAAACATTTGAGGGTGGTCACACAAAATCTCACTTGGTGTCATAGCATGAGGTCTTGAACTAGGCCCCTATTTGTCTCCCAATTTACATATTTACGGGCCTAAGCCAAAGTCCAACCTACGAGCGAGGAGAGTGTTACAACATGTAAATATTAAATCATCCATTCATCTAACAAATTAAGCTTTTTAAACATAGAAATCTCCATGAATTAACAAAGAAAAAATTGAGATTTTTGTTTTCACAGATCGGATTATATACGTGCTTATTATTGCTTCCATTGCGTCAATCTGACATCAAAGCGGGCGGATATGTCGGAGAGCCGACCCAATGTCCTTAATGACGGTAACTGAAACACCCTTCTCAGTAATGAAGATCAGGGCATGCGGGCCTTGTCTTAAGGCATCTCTGCGGCAGACTTCTTAGATATATTCGTGGAGCAACTTTCGGTCTAATGAGAAACTCGGATAGGACTGACAAAGCGGCGCCATGGCCGAATGACGACTGCGGCCAATGGTTCCAGGAACCCATTCCAGTGGTTCGATGCAATTGTCGATTGACCTGCGAAGAGAAATCGAATTTGTCACTGATTCGAAACACGGCGGGGATAGAGACGAGGACCGTGATTGAAGACCTCATCCCAAATCCCTGTGGCGCGGCCTTGAAGCTAGAGCTTGATGGAAATTAAGGGCGAATTAACTTTGGCTTCGTTATTATTTTCGATGTTAGCAAAAAAAAAAAAAAAAAAAAAAAAAACCGCATGAAACCTCAAAATCGTGCCAAACTTGAAGCGACATATTCAGACGCAAAACGTAAACTGGGCTCTTACCGGGTCAAGATCAAGGATGCTGAGTCGTCGTCCCTGCTATTGTCATCCGACGTGGGGAGAGGTCATCGTGGTGGCACTTGGCGCGATCTCGGAGGTGGGCTTAGTCCACTTACCGTGGTTATGATTACGATGTTGATCGGTGGGATCAAAGTCGGGAGGAGCAACGAAAGAGAAGAGAAGGGAAAAGCACAAGTTGTCTTGTCACAAATCACAATCCTTTTGAATTGCCCGAGTCCCTCCCTCGTACGATGACATGTATTTAGATTTTCATCCGGGTCGCGTTCGGCTCATTTTTCCCGCATTGCGATTGGTCCATCTTCCCTGACGATCTTAAAGACGTAAACCTTCGCATTGTGGCCTGGTGCATGACGGATTAAAGTAATATCAAGCGCAAAGCTTTTACTGTTAATGACATATCTGTAATTTCCACCATAATTATGTATGTGCTAAACTCCTGCTGCATATTGCGGTACCGTGATATTTTTTTCCTTTTCTGATTTGAAAATGGTTATTTTTCACGTAAAAATCCGCTCTTCCTCTTTTCTATTTTTTTTTCTTTCCAAAGATTCGCGTTCGTAGCAGTACATTTGGGATTTTACTTATTTGAACTCGAGATCACGATTACATAGGCAGAGGCAGAACCTTGTTGGTGTACTTCGATGGTATTTTTGGCATCAAAAGTGTAATTATAGTATTTGCTAATAATTCAATCTCTTCTTGATTTTCTGGTTACTGAAATGATAACCGAGGCATTACCAACATTGATTCGAAGGACCATGGAAGGTGGTGTCCGTACAACTTTGGTAGGCCAAAATGCAATGAAATTCGGCCAATAAAAGTGACTTTGGTACTACTCAATAATTTATCAAATTGGTGTTGGAACACAAAGGGTCCGAAATGTCTTTTTTTTTTTTTTTCAGTTCTAACTTTAGGTCACATAGTTTACTAAACATGGACCACGTCTAGATCACGTTGTGGAACAGTAACTCCACGCACATAAGTACGCTTGGGTGGAGAATATTGGATGATCTTGAGCAGCCTTGCGAAGGACCACCTATTGCCTCGAAACATGGATCATAATCTTGTTTATATAGGAAAAAAATATGGAGAAAAGATGATGGTGGACAAGGATGTATAGTTAATTCGTTTACTCGACCTACTCCGATTAATTAATTACAATGCATGAAAAAGAGATCATTGGAGACTCTTCGTTAGAGTGGGGACAAAATTACTTGAGGGTGAGAAGGATGCTAACATAAAAAAAGGGGTTTAAATTATAGTATAATCCTACTAAAAATTTATGGGCTTTGCTACTGTGATAGTACGACAGTACCGTCATCATTTCTGACATCATGATTTTTTAATTAATGAGTACTTTATGCAAAATACGCGGTGATGATATATAGATATACGATCATAAATAACTGACAGTGCTGTCAGATTGTCATGCTTATATTGATTTTGTTCTTTAGCCCTATGATTAGTCATTGAAATTGGTGAGTAACTGTGAGAGAAAGAGAGAGAGGGAGGGAGGGGGCATTGAAGTCAATTTTGTCATTCTTAGAAGTTGGGCTTCCCAAATTTAGCATGTAAAGCTTTGTTAACTCCTGAAAATCAGAAGACATTTCCCATTTAAAAATATAAGGTTTGTACTTCACCTCATGATTATAGTCAGTCGACCCTATGAGTCATGGAAAGTGCTTCTAGTTTTCCAATTGTTCTTTTGTTTTTGTTCTCCTTTGGGTTTTCCAACGTTGTTAAACCCCTGTTACTCGTAACATCTCCAAAAAATGCCAAACAAAACCCTAATACTGAAAATCTGATGCTAGAAAGATGAGGTCGAATGATTCTCCAATAACCCTTTTTCTTTCCTTGGTTTCATCTCCTCGAGCATTTAATTAGCTTTGATTTTCACCAAAGCATCTAGGGCATACCTTGCTTGCATAAGCAGGACGACATCCTGATTATAATAAGATCAAATAAAAGTTTCATAGCTTTATACGGAGCGTTTCCTCCACGATGAACGGTGGATATAGTCTACGATTACGATCATGATCACGATTATGTACGTCATAAGAGGTCATTAACCTAGTTGAGATTCTATAATTTGTGCTTGAATTGCAGCCTGCCATATGTCGATTCTATACGAGCTAAAACCCTAGGCTGATTGGTCATCTTTTTTTTTTTCCCCTTTCGGTGATACAATATGTGAGTCCAAAGATTTAGGACCATGGCCGTACAAATTCTGCCCAGGAAGTAAGAAAGAGAGCTTGTGATTCTTTAGGGCATTATACTATGTGAAAACCAAAGCGGTAGGTAACCCATCACTGGGATTTATCGTGTTTCTTGGCTAATATTTCGTTTCTTTTTAGGTCTCGTTTGGTTGTGTTGGCATTTTAACATAGCCCACGTGCATTTATGTGGCCCACAAATTTCCAATTTCTAGCTTATTTTATGCTTGTCAAGTCCAAACTTATTAGGACCATTAAAAGATAATGAAGGGGGTGTTAATAGAGGGGGACCACTGCCTTCATAATTGATGAACTTGCTTCTTTTCTCTTGCACCTTTTAATTCTATATTGATCCTCCTGTACACTCATTTCGTGGAAAATCCAATCAATTCATTGAGACTAACTATTTCTTTTTGACAAGGCAAGAATTGAGGACATCCCGTTTAGAACACCCGAAATTTTTGGAGGAACATATGGTCAATTACTTCCTTAGTACACAACAGTATAGGCTTTGAGGACTTGATGTCTCATGTATGCATGAGATACTTTGCCTCAGACAATTGCTATCTAACTCCACGTTTAGTAGTTGGGATAAAATTGATCATATCCTGTATTTGGTGCCTGCCTTGAACATGATAAAGTGAGATATAGACTTGATGGAAGGTGAGATAAATGTGGATATGATTTACACCGATCTGTCGTTCATACCAAATAATAGACAAAATGAAATGTGAGAATATCCGATTTTATTATTGCTATTCACCAAACAGTGGACAAGATATAGCTAAATCTTTGGATTTCATATCCTGTCTTATCCAGTCCTATCATGCCTAGAAATCCAGACGATCAAATGCAACCTAAAGACTTGGAGTGACCAACTTGAACATGTGTATAGCCTTAGTTCCGGGACAAAGTATGTCTTCCGGGGGCGGAACAAATTCTGTTTTCGTGTTTTTCTTCCTTAAAACAAATTACGATTGACCAGAATCGCCTGGCGTCACAGTGCGCCAGACAACAAAAGGGGGTTTCGCCACTCGCTGGAACCTTTACCATCCGTAGATCTATGGTGCAGAAGGCACCCCAAAGAAAGGAAAAAAAAAAAAAAAAGAAAGGGAAATTCTCCAATACACAACAGATGAGATGTGTTAATTCGCCTATATAGGAGGGGGGCAGGTTCTTAAGCAATTTCAAGAAAGCGACGTGTCTTTGTTTGACAGGGTCCTCGATCTCCTCTCTCAAATGGTGGACAAATTTGGCTCGAACTCAGATAGAGAAGGCGACAGCAAGTACGACTTCTCCGGAGGAGCAGCAACGAGCGCTTCGAATGAGGACGGAAGCTCTATAAGAGAGCAAGATCGCCTCCTCCCGATAGCCAATGTGGGGAGGATCATGAAGCAGATCCTCCCCCCCAACGCCAAGATCTCCAAGGAGGCGAAGGAGACGATGCAGGAGTGCGTCTCCGAGTTCATCAGCTTCGTCACCGGCGAGGCCTCGGACAAGTGCCATAGGGAGAAGCGCAAGACCGTGAACGGCGACGACCTCGTCTGGGCGCTCGCGTCCCTAGGGTTCGACGACTACGCCGAGCCGCTCAAGCGGTACTTGAACCGGTACCGGGAGGTCGAAGGGGAGAGGGCCAGCCAGAACAAGGCCACGAGCGGCGGCGAATCGAGAAACGAGAGGAATTTGTACGGAGACGAGTCGCCGGAGATGCAGCCAGGTGCCGCCGCCACCGCCGACTCCTCTTCGTTGCCTCTGAAGTTCTTCGCCGTGGCCGGCCGGAGCACCAACGGCTCTTTCTCTAAGAGGTTTTGAGAGGTACTCCACATCTTGGGAAATCAATCTAACTAAAACGATAGATTTTTAGTTATATGCTAGTTTATAGCATACATACTATGCGAAGTAACCTAAAATATATATGCTTATGGTTGTGGTGGTGTGTGTTGCTGGGCAACTCATGGTTTGCATCTTAGAATTAGCATAGATTTCCTTTTCACTGACTGTTGTTAGATGCAGAATTATTATGTACAGTTGATGATGGTTGTTAATTGAGAACATTTGGGGGTGCTTAATTTGCAGCTAAGTTTTACTTGAACGACACAATTTTTGCAACTTTGGGTTTTTGTATTGGAGGTACTTTGTGTTGAATTGATTCTAAATATGCTAATAATTTGGACATTTTAATTTCCCCATCTCAATTTAACCTTGCCTTTTTAAAGTTCAGTCTTGATAATTACAATCTCCATTAAACATGGAAATTTTATCCTAATTGGAAGGATTAGGGGAAGCCTAAAAGCACACCCCATCTGCATTTTGAAACAAGACCTAACTCGTGCTTATGCTTTGGTAAACTGGTTTTGACCAAAGAAATTACCAGTACACAAGTCAGGTTGATAGTGCATGCATAGAACATGTAGTCATCCGAAGCCAAGCATCTGATTTTTTTTTTTTTCATTTTTGGCCAAAGAAACAAACTCCTAGTAAGGAATAACCTTTGCCCTTTTTGGCTGCTATTGTTTGCTTGAATTGTAATGAATTTGTTTCTCTCAAAACTTGGGGTTGATAATCTACAACTCGCATCTTTGAAGGAGTTCTAAATCTATCAAGTCTAAAGGAAATTCAGTATACCGCAAAGGACTAATAGTTAGATTAACTTATTTCTTGAATAATTAGGGATGATCATGGTCCGAGTGGTAGTTTCCAAACTAGAACCTGAAACATTCTCTCTTGTAATCAGTTCCCAGTGTTTGGAACCTGGAACCTTTTTTGGAACTTACCCCTGTTTTTTCGGTCCGGTTCCAGGGCCTACCTGAGAACCTGTTTTTCTTTTGTTTCTTTTTTTTTTTTGGAAAAATAATATGAGTAATAATGAAACGATTCAAAATAAAAGATGAAATTATATTTTAGGGTGGTTGATGGGCGAGATCATCGGATATCTTTTATATATTTCTCATTTTTCATATTAGTGAATCCCGTGTTTATGGAATTTAGATTTATATGAGACTGAATAATTACAAGTACCGAGAGTATGCAATCGTGAGTTCGTATCGCTAACAGATGTATGAGGAGAATATTAGATTCAATTATAAGTCGTTATGAAATTTAGATCTACCGCAAAAGACTTTAGTTAATTGAATTTCTTTCTTTGGTTAGTTGCCAGTTGATCGGCGAGATCGTTTTATATCCTTGACATATACCTCATTTCTCATATTGGCGAATCATGTGGGTGCGGCTTTAAAATTTATTTGAAACCGATTATTTGTATTGAGAGTATGCTATAACTGAGTATCATTGACAGATGTATAATCGTCTCTCTCTCCGCAACAATTAAAAGAGCTATTACTAACAGACAGATGTATAATCTTCTATATTAAGAGTATGCAATAATTAAGTGCGTACTATTGACACATGTATGTCTTGTTTCTCGCTCTCTTTATGCAATAACTAAGTGAGCATCAGTGACAGATGTATAACTCTCTCTCTCTCTCTCTCTCTCTCTGTGTGGCACGGACAAAATCTTATTAGTACTGAACCACTAGGAGGCGAGCAAGGGAGAAACAGTAATACCATGCCACATTTTATTTACAGTAGTATGAAGTCGATCTAGCTATGCCGCATAGAGGAACTTTGCTGTATACTTATTACTTACTCTAGAGAGCATATCGAGTATGGTCATTCAATAGTTGATTGTGTGATCTCCATTAGTTTAGCACTACGGACGTGGGCAAGCTCCATACAATTTCTTGAGAGTTTTGCTAGGGTTACAACTACTGCCTTCCAAAACCGATTTTTTTTTTTATAAAGCATCAAACTGTAAACCGCCATTTAGTCAACATCATGGTATCGTAGGAACCATTTACCAGTTCTTTTTCTTTTTTTAATTGTTTTCTGAGAAAATCATGAGGAAAAAGTCATCCATTGCAATGTCCGAGGTTGACCCCAGGGGCGCCCGCTTTTGTCTTTCCATGGTTTCACATCAACAAGACATGTCCTGCCGCGCAAGACCCCATCATTGTCTCGATCAAGCTGACATTTCCTACACACAGACAACGATGACATCTCCTTTCCCAACTGAGGAAGCCCCCAAGCTTGTACAGTCACTTGAGGGGGAGTTTATTCTCTTCAATGGAATCTTTCTCCAGATACTTACACAGACAGAGTGTGAAATGAGGGTTCGAACGTTAGATTCTTCGAAACGTTTTGTTAAAGCGTTGATGTTGTGTCTGATGCCTCGTGAAAACGATGCGCTCGTAAAGACAAACGGAGTAAGAGATCGAGAAAGGTAACGCAAGTGAAACCCTAGATACCTACAGGTAACAAAAGAACGGACAAAAAAAGAAAAAGAAGAAAAAGCAACTTTTCTTTTTGACGTGGAGCTGTGTGATGGACTTCTTGGGAAACATATAATAAAAGTTTTCCCTAATTCCTCTTTTGATGAAGACCCCTAAAAAGAATGGACGTGGTTAACGGACGGGGATCCCCTGCCTTATTTTTTTTTTTAGGCAGGGTATCCACACCCTTGATATAGGGGGAAAAAGCTAAATTAAGGGTGGGGATTTGATGCCTTAGAAAAAAGTAAGGCAGCTACCCGTGGTTAACAAGACTCGTGAGATAAAATTAGGGCTAAGCATGATAGATCAACGTAACCGAATTGGAAATCTTTCGGACCGGACTGAACATGCCGATTCGATCTGATTCCCAATTCCATTAAATTAGAACTGGTCACGATCGGTCCAGTCCCTGGACCGGATTGTTGAAACCTGATTTTTAATCACATTTTATTTTGATTTTACTTTTTAAAATTAATTAAAAATAACAAAAAAGTCATAAAATTACAAAATCAACTTTGGAAGCCTTGGCCCAGCCTTAGAAACCAATTTTGAACAAAAAATATTTTTCAAATTTTTAATATTTTTTTCGAATTTATTTAATTATAAAATTATCCAAAAAATCAGAAAAAATACCATTCGTGATCAGAAAAATGCAAAAAAATAGTCAATAATTTTATTTTAATTCCCTCTTCAGGTTGGTTTTTACAAATCTCAAAAATTCGACTTTGGTCACTATGTTGCTTCACAAACATAAACCCAAGTCGAGCCTAAAAATTACCTTTTGAGTCCCCTAATTTTTAATTTCCACTTTTCATAAGCCATGACATTATAATCTAGAGCCTCGAAGTGCTATTGGGTCAATTAGGCCTTCAATTTGATCAATTTTGACGAAAAGGACCTAATTGCACAAATTTCTTTGCGATTTAGTCCCCGGTTTCGCGAATCTTAAAATTAAATTCTCTCTAGGGACACCCATGGAAATAAAACACCCCTACCCTATAGTTTTCGTCATGCCGAATCCATTGGTGGTCTCCATTTGGACTGATTTGGTCGTTTGGGCCCTCGATTAGGCGAAAATCAATTTCGGACCCTAGGCACAATTTGGGGTTTTCATCAAATTCCAATTCAGTTGCTCGCGAAAATACTCATTCTAGATGGGAAACATGCCGAAGAGTCCGATTTTGACATCAATTTTATGAACAATGGTCAATTAGAGGTTCAATTGGACGAAAATTGACGGCCGGAAGGTCAGACCCGACCCGACCGGGTCTGCACCAAAGAGCAGAACCTGCTCTCCTCCTTCACGTACAGGGGACACAAATGGCAGGGAGCAGAGGCAGAGCTTGGTCGACCAAAAGGAAGGTGGGCAGAGCGACTGTTGCAGAAGGAGGGGAGGGCGTGATCGTCCTCGATCGCGGACAACCCTCGGCTATAAGGTCGGAGAGAGAGAAGAGAGAGAGGGGGGATTCACGGTTTCAAAAAAAAAAATAGAGAGAAAGAGGGAGAGGAAAATCGAGAGCTTGTGAAGGAAAAGAGAGAGCCCGTGCCGTTTGAAGGTTTATTCGGGGCTCTCCGATCTCGATATCATCAACCCCAGTGCCGCCGAAGCTTTGCTTTCTGCCATAGCTCTTCGAACAGGTCAGTATTAAGGCCTGTAACTACCCCCTGTTTTTCGGATGCATAGGAGTTTTGGCTCGGTTTGGTTTTTTTCGAACAGGTCAGTATTACAACGTGAATGCACACCCACTCACACATATTTGCATGATTCCTGGCCTCGGTTTTGCTTGTGAAGTCACGGTTTCGGTTCGGACGCCTTGTTTTTGATTGCCCACCAAGTGCTTGACGAAATGACCTTGAGCCACTTTCACCCTATTAGCTCTCGATCCCGTGTCACTCGAGTCTTTGAGCATATTTCATGCCCTGAACTTGTTCTATAACCAAAGCTAAGTTCTTCTTGCCCTCTTTTTTGCATCGAACGGCACCGAAAGCGGTGGTCAGAGCTCCCCGGTCCCAACCCGAGCCGTGGCCTCGGTCCGGCGAAGACGGAGGTCGCCGACCCCTAGGCGACCTCAGGTAAGCCTCTTAAGCCCTGTTGGATGCTATGTGAATGTTCGGAATCGAGTTTGGAGTGTAAAAACTTTTCGTGAAAATCATCGCCGGAACCGACGCGGTTCACGGCCGGCCGGGGGCCTTCCGATTGTCGTTTGTTGTATTTTTCATCGTGAATGGGATGATGTGTTGATGGGGAGTCGAATAGGTTCGAAACCGCGCCGTTTGGGCGACGTTTTCTCGTCGGGCTTAGCCCTCCGGCGAGGATTCCGGCGGAATCGCCGGAATTCTCCATCTCCGGTCGTCTTCTCAGACGACCGGGTTGACTGGTCAACTCTTGTTGACCAGTCAACGCCGACGTGGCGGGCCACGTAGGCGGCCACGTCGGCAAAGTGGGGCCGGTTCCTTTAAAAAAAGGAAACCTAGATCCGACGGTTGGCATGGTGCCACGTGTCGCGATCTAGGAATTTTCGAAAATAAATAAATGATTTTATAATAATAAATAATATTTTCAAAAATTAAAAAAAAACCTAGATCGGACGGCCGTGGATGTGCCACGTGTCGCGATCCGGTGCTTTCAAAAAAACCTAGATCGGACGGTCGTGGATGCGCCACGTGTCGCGATCTGATGGCTTCACGATCAAAGAGATCGGACGAACGGGATGGCGCCACGTGTCACGATCCGACATTTTCAAAATTAAATTGATCTGGCGGCTAGGGTAGTGCCACGTGGCAAGGTGGGGACCGTCCGATTGGTTTTAATTTTCAAAAATTCTGATAAATTAGAAAATGGTTTTAAAATAATAAAAAAAATAGAAAAAAATTTTAAAAAAATAAAAAACGGCGTTGTTTAGACCGGCTCCAACCCGTAGGGTCGGGCCGGGCGCCCGAGAGGCGCGGGCCGAGTTTGACCCGGTCCGGAAAATATGTTTTATATAAAAAAAATTCAAAATTTTTTTTTATAAAAAATTCGAAAATTAAAAAAAAAAAGAAAATCATAAAATAAAAAAAATCATTAAAAAATAAAAAAATTGAAAAAAATTGAAAAATTCTAAAAAATTCCAGAAAATAGGAAATGACCACAATCAACTGGCCATGACCTATTTTGGGTATTTCAGACCCCAATCTTTCCAAAAATGACGATTTTGCCCTTTTGGCAAATCGTCTCCCAAAAATTCCAAGAAAATTCCAAAAAAACTCCAGAAAATAGGAAATGGCCACAATCAACTGGCCATGACCTATTTCAGGTCTTTCAAGCCCAATATTTCCAAAATGACGATTTTGCCCTTTTGGCCAATCGTCTTCCCAAACATTGAAAAATCCTAGAAAAATTTCAGAAAATAGGAAATGGCCACAATCAACTGGCCATTACTTATTTTGGGGTACTTCAACTCCCAATCTTTCCAAAATGACGATTTTACCCTTTTGGCAAATCGTCCCCCAAAAGTTCCAGAAAACTTCAGAAAAATGCCAGAAAATAGTAAATGGCCACAATCAACTGGCCATGACCTATTTTGGGTCTTTCGAACCCCCAATCTTTCCAAAATGACGAATTTTCCCTTTTGGCCAATCGTCTTTCCAAAAAAATTAAAAAAATTCCAAAAAATAGGAAGTGGCTACAATCAACTAGTCATAACCTATTTTGGGTCTTTCAAACCCCAATATTTCCAAAAATGAAGGTTTTGCCCTTTAGGCAAATCGTCTCCAAAAAATCAAGGAAATTCAGAAAATTTCAAAAAAATTCCAAGAAATAGGAAATGGTCACAGTCAACTGGCCATGACCTATTTCTGGTCTTTCGAATCCCGATCTTTTCAAAAACGACGATTTTGCTCTTTAGGCATATCGTTTCTCGAGAAATTCTGAAAAAATTCAAGAAAAACCTCCAAAATAGGAAATGGCCACGATCAACTGGCCATGACCTATTTTGTTTATTTCAACACCCAAACCTCCAAAAAATTGACAATTTCGCCATTCGAGCAAATCGTCCCCAAATCTTCCCAGTCCACCCTTGGTCCTAAATCACACCTTCCCTAAGCCCTTGAGGCTATACTAGGAAGCCATTGATTTGAATTGATGTGCATTGACGTGGTTCATTTATGCACTTGATTGCGCTTTCCTTATATTGATTGTGATTTGATAGGACTAGTCTTCCAATCTGCTTGAAATCCCTGAATCAGACTTACCTCACCCAAAATTGCGCCTGCATGAAATCTTGGTTAGGAAAATCACTCGCGTTAGGTACCGAAAGGGCGTTGGTAATGACACCAACGTAATCAAATCCCCGAATCCAAAATCTATGGTTCCGCAGAACTGATCGATCTCTCTCAATCGATTAGTGAGGTTTCCGATCCACCTTCCAAGAAGGACCGGTGGCGACTCCAAATGCATGCACACATAGCACATGCCACCACGACCACACCAAGGTCGAATGCGATCGACTCTTATCGTCGAAACCCCCGTAAAATTAACTCCCGTCGCGATTTGGTATGGGCCTGGGAGGGCCCGCGTCGAGAAAGCCCGTGATCCACATTTCAGAGTGGGAGCCCTATTCGACAATCCATTAGCTCGTTCGAAACAATTCGTACGAAAAACGAATAACGGGTCGCGACATGGATCAAATAATATTTAAAAGAAATTTCTAAAAGTAAACACAATGCAACTAATGAGATGAGATATGGTCTGGGAATATATTCGTTAATGAGAAAAATTTAATGACAAATCACAACAAAAAAATGCAACCGGTCCAATGATTAAACCACTCGGGAACCAAACTAGATCAGTTGATCCAGTTCCCGATTTCAGGGTGGGATCGGACTGGATCATGAATTGATCACCCTTAGGTAAAATTGCGAATGCATTGGCAATGGATTTTTACGTTTGTTTGTGGTCATAATTGAAAGTTGAGGTTAAGATCCTCCCAAATGGGTAACGATTAAGAACACCATCATGCTTTAGAGTGTGCTTTCCATAAGTATTAGCCATTTTGTCAATTAGTCATATGAAGATGGGAGGGATGAATGTTAGGATACATGTGTGAGTTGTATTAAAGAAATCTCACATAGGATAATTGATGTGGTACTTGTCGCGACCCAATTTTTCGGGCTAATGGATTGCCGATCGGACCACCCCACTCTGCAATGTGGATCGCGGGCTTTCTCGACGCGGGCCCTCCCAAGCCCATACCAAATTGCGACGGGAGTAACAATTTATGCGGGTTGTTCGACGATAGGAGTCGATCACTTTCGACCTTGGTGTGTGTCGCGACCCGTCCGAAATCAACGGACGCGGCTAATGGATTACCGATCGCGGCCCCCCTCTCTGAAATGTGGATCGCGGGCCTTAGATCGGCGCGGGCCCTCCCAGGCCCATACCAAATCGCGGCGGGAGTATGTCTTTTGAGGGATTCGACGATAAAAGTCGATCGCTTTCGACCTTAGTGTGGTCGTGGTGGCATGTGCAACTTGTTCATGCATTTGGAGTCGCCACCGGTCTTTCTTGGAGGGTAGACCGGAAACCTTACTGACCGATTGGGAGAGATCGATCAGTTCTGCGGAACCAGAGATTTTGGGTTCGGGGACTTGGTTACGCTGGTGTCATTACCAACGCCCTTTCGGTACCTAACGCGAGTGATTTTCCTAACTAAGAGTTCATGTAGGCGCGATTTTGGGTGAGATATGTATGAGTCAGGGTTTCATGCAGATCGGAAGACTAGTCCTATCAAATCACAGTCAATATAATGAAAGCGCAAGTCAAGTGCATAAATAAATCACGTTAATGCACATCAATTTCAATCATTGGCCTCCTAGTATAGCCCTAAGGGCTTAGGGAAGATGTGATTTAGGGTTAGGGGTAAAATGGGAAGATTCGGGGACAATTAGCCCGAAGGGCAAAATTGTCATTTTTGGAAGGTTTGGATACCGAATTACCCAAAATATTCCATGGCCGGTTGATTGTGGCCATTTCCCATTTTTGAGAATTTTTTGGAATTTCTTGACTTTTCTTCAATTTTTGGAAGACGATTCGCCCAAAGGGCGAAATCGTCATTTTAAGAAGGGTCGGGGTTCAAAACACCCGGAATGAGCCTTGGCCAGTTGTTTGTGGCCATTTCCTATTTTTTGGATTTTCCTGGATTTTTAGAATTTTTTTGGAAGGCGGTTTGCCGGAAGGGCAAAACCGTCATTTCTGAAAAGATCGGGGGTCGAAAGACCCGAAACAGGTCGTGGCCAGCTGAATGTGGCCATTTCCTATTTTCTGGAATTTTTTAGAATTTTTCTGAATTTTTCGAATTTTTTGAATTTTTTATGAATTTTCTATTTTTTATTGATTTTTTTGAATTTTTTATTATTTTTTATTATTTTCTGAATTTTTTAATATTTAAAAATATTTTCCGGGCCGGGTCAAACCCGGCCCACGCCTCTCGGGCGCCCGGCCCGACCCTAGGGGTCGAAACCGGCCTAAAACGACGTCGTTTTATATTTTTAAACATTTTTCCATTTTTTAACAATTTTTTATCTATTTTATTTAATTATCCGAAAATTCCCCGGATCGGACGGTCCACGTCGTGCCACGTGGCTTCGTCTCGTGCGTCCGATCTTCCACTAGATCGGGCGACCCACAGAGAGCCACGTGGCTCAATAATAGCCGTCGGATCAAAAATTAATTTATTTTCATTTTTTAGAAAACCTACAAATCGGACGCTCTAGAACGTGCCACGTGGCTTCCTCTGGTGCGTCCGATCTTGTACAAGATCGGACGTCCCTCAGAGAGCCACGTGGCACATCCTCGTCCGCTGGATCGATTATTCGAAAATCATTTATTTAATTTTGCAAAATTCCAAGATCGCGACACGTGTCGCGATCGTGGCCGTCCGTTTGTTTTATTTGAAAATAACCGGACCGGACCCCACCCGGCTGACGTGGCTGCCTACGTGGCACGCCACGTCGGCCGTTGACCGTTGACCGGCCGGAGGGTCGCCGGAGAAGACGATGAACAGTGAAAAATCCGGCGGGAATAGTAAAAATTCCGGCGAGGTCGCCGGAAAATTGCGAAACGGACCCGAAACTTGGTATTTTTCGCCCGTTCTTGCGGCATTCGACTCCTTAAACACTCAACATCAATATTCAACCAAAAAGGGACAAAAATCACGTCGGTAACCGCCCCAAAAATCCGGCGACCGAACCGGCTCCGGCGAACCGATTTGCATAAAATTTTTTGTCGTTCAAACTCGATTTCTTTGCATCACATGGCATCCAAGAAGAGTCTAGAAGCTTACCTGAGCTCGTTTTGAGCTTAGCGACCGCCGGAAGCTCCCCGCCGAGCTATAGGTCCGAACGGTGAACGGCGAGACTCCGGGCTCGGTTTTCGCCGGGTTTTGATGCAAAGCGAGGACATACACAGACCATAGAGTAGTGCTAGGATTAACTTAGGACAAAAAACGAGCACATGCTACGCAGACAATGCACGGCCGAGGCAAAACCGAATCGAAGTAGGCATCGTCATTTCATCGAACACATGGCGTGCGTAAAGAAAAATGGAGATCCGGCGAGATACCGACCTACCCGGAGATTGCCGACGACCGCCGAAGCTCCGATGGGGTTCCGTGGTGTGCGGGGAAGCCTTGCCACCTTCCGGCTTCGTCCTTACTCCCCCAAAAAAAAACCCCCTCTCTCCCATGGCCGAGCTCGGTTTTAACCGAGAATCTCCTCTCTCTCGTGGCCGACCGGCGTGCCTCGGCACGCCCACCGCCTCTGCCCAACGAGCATGGGTCTATGTGCTCCCGTTCCCCACGCCGCTCGTCCTTTTTCTTCTAAAAAAACGCATGCCCACGCTGTTTCTGCTCCTCCCCTGCCTTGCTGTTTCTGCACGGGTCTGCAACAATGTTGCAGACCCGGGTCGGACCGGGTCGGGTCGGGTCTGACCCGACCGACCCGGTTCGGCCAAATCGCCCAAATCGCCAAATTGACCCCCCAAATGACCTCTTTTCATGAAATTGATGGCAAAATCGGATTCCTTGACATGTTTTACATCAAATATGGGTATTTTCGTGAATCAATTTATTGAAATTATGTGAAAACCCCAAATTGTCCCTAGGATCCGAAATTTAATTTCGCCAAATCGAAGGCCTAAACGATCGAATTAGCCAAAATTGAGCCCACCAATGGATTCAGCATGATGAAAACTGTTGGGTAGAGGTGTTTAATTTTAATGGGTGTGCCCGTGTGAAATTTAATTTCAAAAATTGTGAAACCGGGGACTAAATTGAAAGATTTTTATGCAATTAAGCCCTTTTGGTTAAAATTGATCAAATTGGAGGGCAAATTGGCCCAATTGCATTTCAATACTTTGGAGTCCAATGTCATAGCTTATAAAAGCCGAGAATTGAAAATTAAAAGACTCGAAAAGGATTTTTTAGGCCCGGTTTGGGATTAGGTTTGTGAAGGAACCCCATGAACCAAGCCAAATTTCCCTAATAAAAAGTGAAAATATTAAATATATAATTAAAATAAAAGTTCTGAATATTTTTGTGTAATTTTCTGACCACGGATGGTATTTTTTCTAATTTTTTGGGTATTTTTATAATTAAATAAATTCCAAAAAATATTAAAAAATTCAAAAAATATTTTTTGTTCAAAATTGGTTCCTAAGGCTAGGCTAAGGCTTCCAAAGTTGATTTTGCAATTTTTTGACCTTTTTTGCTATTTTTAATTAATTTTAGAAATAAAAATTAAAATAATGGATGGTCAAAAATCAGGTGTCAACAGCTGCCCCTCTTTGAGAGTGAGCTCATCAGAGGTTGCTTTCAAAGACAAAATGACACCTGGATCTTGACCGACTCGACTGGGGGGAAAGAAATGCTATGACATCGGACCTTCAAGTCTTTTGATGAATGCTCAAATTAATCACCGGTTTACTCTTGCGATTCGAACATAGGCCGGAGTGAGAGAGGCTTACCTGAAGCTCACCTGTCAGATGCTGCCATTTTCAATGACTTTCAAGAAGATACCTAGGACTCGTTCAGAATATCCTAGGGAGATTAAGCCCTGACCTGTATGGTAGGTCATACCTTGAGTTGACCCTTCAGGCGGTTTCTACCTTTGGTTGACCCTTATGGCGGTTTCTACCATCAAGTTGACCCTTATGGCGGTTTCTACCATATTTGACCCTTCAGGAGGTATCTACCGTTGAGTTTAGTTTTGACCCTTATGGCGGTATCTACCTTGAGTTGACCCTTATGGCGGTTTCTACCATAGTGAGACTCCAGACTGATAGGAATCTCAGGATGACGCGCCCGTTCTGTAGGGTTTGTCGGAGACTCGATCGTTCTGTAGATCGGTCTTGGAAAAGGTTTGCCTACTAAAAGGCTACGCCTATGAAATGACATATCCCGTCTTGTTGGGACTAGTCGAAGACTCGATCGTTCTGTAGATCGGTCTTGGAAAAGGTTTGCCTACTAAAAGGCTCCGCCTATGGAATGACATATCCCGTCTTGTTGGGACTAGTCGAAGGCTCGATCGTTCTGTAGATCGGTCTTGGAAAAAGGTTTGCCTACTAAAAGGCTACGCCTATGAAATGACATATCCCGTCTTGTTGGGACTAGTCGAAGACTCGATCGTTCTGTAGATCGGTCTTGGAAAAAGGTTTGCCTACTAAAAGGCTACGCCTATGAAATGACATATCCCGTCTTGTTGGGACTAGTCGAAGACTCGATCGTTCTGTAGATCGGTCTTGGAAAGGTTTGCCTACTAAGAGGCTACGCCTAAGGAATGACATATCCCGTCTTGTTGGGATTTTGGGGTGGAATAAATGTCTCTTCCGCGGCTACCGGCTGCAATCCGTTCCGAAGGGTGAGAGCTTCGAGGCATGGCTATCCGGCGCGGGCTTCGCGAAAAAGGCGGTCACCGTATCTCTAGGCGGCAAGTCGCGAGCGTTATGGGCTCCGATCTCGAACTGTGCTTTGAGACACCTCTGTCGTATATCCCTGTCTGGTGGGATTTAGGGTGGAATAAATGTCTCTTCCGCGGCTACCGGCTGCGATCCGTTCCGAAGGGTGAGAGCTTCGAGGCATGGCTATCCGGCGCGTACTTCGCGAAAAAGGCGGTCACCGTATCTCTAGGCGGCAAGTCGCGAGCGTTATGGGCTCCGATCTCGAACTGTGCTTTGAGACACCTCTGTCGTATATCCCTGTCTGGTGGGATTTAGGGTGGAATAAATGTCTCTTCCGCGGCTACCGGCTGCAATCCGTTCCGAAGGGTGAGAGCTTCGAGGCATGGCTATCCGGCGCGGGCTTCGCGAAAAAGGCGGTCACCGTATTTCTAGGCGGCAAGTCGCGAGCGTTATGGGCTCCGATCTCGAACTGTGCTTTGAGACACCTCTGTCGTATATCCCCGTCTGGTGGGGATTTTGGGTGGAAGAAATCTTCTGAAGCTGAAAATTGGCGATCCGGTCCGGAAGATGACAGATCCGCGGCTACCAACCTGTAAACACTTACAGAGAGATTTATCTAGGTCATCGCACTTTTGGGGGATCCCATGACGCTGACTAGCGGGGTCAGAGGGGATTTTTATGTTTTTTGAAAGGGTTTTCCATGACAAGGGTTCTCCAAGTCAGAGGGGATTTTTGAATTTTTGAAAAGGGGTCTCAGGATGAGGGTTCTCCACGTCCGTTGAGACTGTTTGATATCTTTGAAAATGGGGCCTAGGACGAGGGTTCTCCACGTCAAACTAGGACTGCTTGATTTTTTTGAAAAAGGGGTCCTAGGACGAGGGTTCTCCACATCAAACCAGGACATGCTTGATTTTTTTGAAAAAGGGGTCCTAGGACGAGGGTTCTCCACGTCAAACTAGGACTGTTTGGTATTTTTGAAAGGGTCCCGAGACGAGGGTTCTCCACGTCTACTGGGATTGCTTGATTTTTTGTAAAAGGGGTCCTAGGACGAGGGTTCTCCACGTCATGCTAGGATTGTTTGATTTTTGAAAAATGGGTCTTAGGACGAGGGTTCTCCACGTCATGCTAGGACCATTTGATATTTTTGAAAAAGGGTTCCTAGGACGAGGGTTCTCCACGTCATGCTAGGACCGTTTGATTTTTTGAAAAGAGGTCCTAGGACGAGGGTTCTCTACGTCATGCTAGGACTGTTTGATTTTTTTGAAAAGGGATCCTAGGACGAGGGTTCTCCACGTCAAGCTAGGACTGCTTGATTTTTCGAAAAAGGGTCCCGAGACGAGGGTTCTCCACGTCTACTGGGATTGTTTGATTTTTTTTTTGAAAAAGGGTTCTATCCTCACCCCTTTTTGAAAGATCCCAAAACCTGTCGGGAATTCAGTTTTGAAGCCGTGAAAGATTTTATCTTTGCAAAGCTTCACTTGGAGTTTGTTGAGGCGGCATTCTGGGAGCTGGGTCCTCCAGGTATCCTGCAGAAGTTTGAGCCTGAAAGATTTTTCTTCACCAAGAAAACGTTAGTAATCTTTGGGAAGACCACGGCTGTCCATTTGACAAAAATCGCACGACTTGAGTTTTAATCGTCAAATGTGCATTTTGATGCTGGAGGTTATCCAAAGCATTCTTGCAGCACGCAAATGTGATCACAAATCCCTTGCACGGAAAATCTGGATCAACAGTTTGAAAATTCCAAAAAGAGTTTGTTCAAAACATCAATTGGAATATTTCTCGACGAGGAGGTCTTCTCACCTGTTTTGAGGTAATGATTTTTATAGGGGATGCACTCAATTCCCTACTGACCTGTGCCTAGGTTTTAGGCTCATTCGCAGCGCATACATTTTGATCGGTCGGGAGGTCTTCCACGGGACCGTAATGTTGGGCTTGGGTATCGGTTTTCAAGGGAGACCCGTTTTGGAGTCAAGGCCATTGAATGAAAGTTTTCACCATCTGCTCCGGGTTTACAAGTCAAGAACCCTGCAAAATGAGAAAGAAATAGTCTTGCTCGTACCTCTTCGAGCTAAGCTATATGTTAACCCAAGCGTCTTAGTTAGAGAAGACTGTTTCAGGGTTGTAATGTTGGTAGGATTGGGGACCGAAAAAGGCTTTTTTTTTTTGCCCAGAATTTGTGAAGGGATTGACATTGGTGATCATTGCAAATTTGTCACCTGTCCTTTCCATTCTGCATCTTCAATTTTTTTTAGGTGTGCAACCGCTTTTGAGGTGTGCACAAATTCTTGCGAAAGCGCCTCTGGCTGCATTAAGAGACTAACAACTCTATCTGCGTCTCTGCTCCGCGCTTGACATCATTTGGAGGAGCGACGTTTTGATCTGACTCCTTTAGGGGTCTTTCTTTCTTCCCAACTAGGCTTCATTGGGGATCAAGCAAACAGCTTGTACGAGCATCGACCTTGCTTTTACCAGGCACTTTGCTTTTTCTTGATGCTGGGGATTTTTATCTTTTATCATCATTTTTTGAAACCCCGTTTTTCTCATCTTCGAGAGATCGTGTTAGACATGTGACCAAAGGTCTAACGAGCTTCATCATTAACTTAGGGATTTCTTCGCAAACCCTAAGTTTGAACTCTTCCGCTTTTGAATTGGCGCTGCCTCTGTCTTGGAACTTGCAATGACCACCAACGGGTTTATGAAGTGAATTTGCAGGCTCAACTCGGCTGTGCAAAGGATATGGTGTGTGGGATAGAGAAATGAATGCTTCTCGTCATCCTATGGCACTTGGATTACCATATAAACAACACACAAAGATTAATGTTAGTCCGAGTAAGAAAATTTCTAACCATTTTCTCCTGATGCTGCTGGACTCACTTCCATTTTGCCCCAATGTGGGGTGGTTCTTGACAGGGTTAAGAATGAAAACCGCCGTTCAAAGGGTTATCAACGGTCACCTGTAGTGTTTAGGGATATGAAACGAATGCCTCCGTCATCCCAATCCATGTAATTGCTGCGAATGGTCCCTACTTCCGTAGGTCCAGATTCTGCTATCTGATCCGCTCCACTCCTCTCTCAAGTGTGTATAGGACGTGTTTGGATTTAGATTTTGCCTCTCGTCTTTTGAGAAAACGTCATTTCGAAATTTTTGAACAACTTTTGATTAGAAAAATCTCTTTTATTTTCTCCAAAAATTTTACCCGTCAAGTGGGTTTTATGATGCACAATGCATGTCCTTATTCATGTTCAGACAACCTCCTGTTTTATAACATGAATGTCAATGAAGTTTGAATTCTATGTCTTTTCTAGACATTGGATTCTGAAAACTTTTCTTTTCTTCTCCGTTTTTTATTCAACATCTTCAATGGATTGGGGAGAGGGATACTTACCTGTCCCCCGTGGCTGGAGATCCCTGAAAATGCGGAAGAAACATGTTATTGTACGTTCATGAATTTTTCAAAAAATTAGAACGATACATCCTACCCTTGGTCATGTGTTCCAATGGGTAATACTTGGGGTGTGAAAACCTGTTTCGCCTTGATGGTGAACCCCTGTCAAAGACGGGAAATAGGTGTCAGTTTGTGTTCCAAAATTCGAGGCAAATTGGAACAATACAGCCTTGTTCTTGCTTTGTGTTTCCATTTGAACACAAACGCGCGGCTTGTAGAAGTTGGCCATCTACCTTGTGGCCATGATCCCTCCGTCTGGTTGGCGATAAATCCTTCTCAAGGATTTGCCCTAGGGGAGATCCATTTGTGATTTTGGACGCATTCCAGCGCCACTCTTCAGAGTTCCTTTTATTCAAGGAAAAAGGAAATTTCTATCAGAATGCATGTCAAAGCATGTAATGTGGGAGCGATACTTTTTACCCTCCACTCAGTCTTATAATCAAAGACCATTTCTTGGAGTCCTGACTTCTAAGGTCGATAATTCTATTTGCCTCCTTGTCGGCGAGTTCTTTTATTTTGCGGCTTTCTGGTGCCAACAATTTTCAGTCCATCTTGACGGCGAATCCTCTCGCTTCGCGCCTCCATTTGAACGCAAATGTAAGGCTTGTTGAAGTCGGCCATCTAGCTCGTGGCCATGATCTACCCGTCTGGTTGGCAACGAATCCTTCTCTAGGATTTGAACCGGATGAGATCAATTTGTGCTTTTGGACGTATTCTAACGCCATTTTGCGGGGTTCCATTTCCTGGCAGCTTGCCCCCTACAACGGATATTTCTTTTCGATTCCACGTCGGGCGAGATCCTTTATTTTGTGGTTTTTTGGTGCCACCAATTTTCTGCCTAATGAAAGCAAACTCATGTTAAGCATGGAATCTTCGGGAGATCAAATTGGAACGATACAAAGTTACCGTTCACCCAGGTTTGTATCCTGGGGTTTAATTCTGATGCGAACGACTCTGTCATTGCGTCCACGGATTTTGCCAGAGAAGAAACGTCCTTCTTTGTCCGGCGCACAAATGATTCACTTGCCCCAGTTGGGTGTGATTTGTCATAGCTAGGCGACGCTTGCTCCAGCTAACTTCATTTTGTATTTTGCTGCAATCCTCATCCTCTTTGGGGATGTCTTCTCTCTTGGGATTCATGATGACGTCTTACTGACGTATTCCTTTCCTTCGTCGATCATTGACGCTTCTCATTTGGTGTGGACGATGGATGTTGCTTCCTCTCATTTATATTTGTGAGTGTTGTTCGTGAGACGATCCTCGATCACATTGACAACTGCTTTGCCCCAATTGGGCGGTGTTCATCTTGGCAGCGTGCCTTGGCATTCCCACGCTCCTTGACGATTTTCAATCCGATTTGAAGACATTCATGCACCTGCATATGAAGGGTCAGGTGTGGGTATTTATCTGGCTTCATTTGAAATTTCAGGAAGGAGGTACTCCATTCGAGACTTCGTCCTTCCACCATTTGAAGGAGCAGTGTTTTCCAAGTATTTTGCCCCAGTGAGGCTTGTCTTGGTGTTTGTCATCTCTGGGTTTGATAACCCTGGTTCGATGTACTTTCATGGGGGATCATGAGAATTTGGCCCCGGCTTGGCTCCTCGAAGCAGGTGGGGGAGCCCGCTCTCATGAATTTTTGTCGATTCTGGTTATCTATCTCGATTGCCAGATTCTTCGATTATTTTTTCTCTGTCCCTAGACAGCCTGACAATCTGGGGATTTGTCATGTAGCGGTTTGGTGATTCTCTCGATCACAGTCGCCATTTGAGATGTTCGATGTTCCCCTGTTGAAAAGGAGAAATCTCATGAGTAAAGGGCATGTATAATTGACTATTGGAGTCGATACAATTTACCCTTGAAATTTATCCTGCGGGAACCGGCATTTCTCCCTTTGGGTTCTCTGTGCGTAGGGTATGTGCATGATATGCATGTTATGTATGCTTAGAATGGCATGCCTGAAATGTCACCAAGATGGTTAGTTGACATATAGGGAAAAATCCATGCACGATGCATTTCTTTGGGAGATGTTTTAAGAACAAAGATTAAAACTGAAAATGTGAGATGGGGGCTAGTCCTCATATCATTGGACATCCTTGCTTCCCAAAACTAGGAGACGTGTGGGAAATCAGGTCTCAGGGCTTTTCTTTTCTTTTCATCTCTTCTTTTCTTTGCATCTTTTCTTTTCTCTCATTTGGATCGTCATCGACCGATTTGTGTTCCCACACGTCCCCCATTTTTGATTTTTTTTCTTTTTTCTTTTTTGTTGTTTTTTCTTTTTTTCTTTTTTTCTTTTTTTGTTTTTTTTTTGAAACTGCACTTGAAATTACAAATGAAGTAAAATGCAAATAGACTAAAGAGTAATGATGGAAAGGAAGAAGTGACTCCCTTTATCCATGTAATCGGCCGTCATCGTTTGTCGGATCAGCTGGGTTGGCATAGTCTTCGATAGGGTTACCCATGTACGTCTTGTCCAGTCCTTGGCAATCTGATGACGGGTCTTGCTGGTTATTCTGCTTTATCTCATCAAGATCCGAGACGCCATTGTCGATGAGTTTCTGCACCTTGATTTTCAGTCGAATACAGTTGTCTGCGTTGTGCCCCTTCTCCTCTGCATGGTAGGCGTACGACATGGCTTCATCATATCCTTCGGACAATGGAGGATTATACCTCGACACCTCATTGGTCACCATCCCTTTTTCCGAGAGCATTGGGAGCAGTTTTGATAGTGGCATGGGAAGTGATGTAAACTGCATTGGTGACTTCTTCTTGGGCTCGCAAACTCTCGATGTTCCGCACAAGGCATTACCCCTGATAGGAGTTGGGGCCGACGAGTCCTCCTGCTTCAATGAGCTTGATATGACTATCTTGTTAGCCTCACATACCGGACGATGCCTTCTAAGTGGCGTCTCGCCCCCTTTGTTGGCATTCCAGGTGAACTTTCTGTCTTCTCGGGACGCTTCTTCCAGACGCTCTCCGTACTCCTCTAATTCATCGATCTCTTCAATGTCTTCGACACTCAATGAGTACCCAGCAGGGATCTCCCATGACTCTTTCCTCATAGTCTCTACCGCATATCCTTTAGAGGTTAAGTTAAACTTCTCGAAGGATGCCGTAAAAGCGGGGTCTTCAACCCTACCGATGATGCCCGCATTACCCATCTCGGCTAAGCATGGTTCTTTTCGCCCCATCGAGGTGGTACCCTTCTTAGGGTTTCGAGAAGATAAAGCTGGTACCTCATGTAATTCAGGTACGTTGATGATAAGCCTTAGATCACCTTCTGATCCATCCTCGGATATATCGCTGATTTCGTGATCCGGCAAAAGGTCTGGCCGGACGTTGAGTCCTGCCCTATCGAACACCAGCAGGTTGTTGTCGATGAGAGCTTGCACATCATACTGTAGTGCTCGACAATTATCGACATTATGTCCCTTCTCACCCATATGGTACGCACATGTTCGATTCATGTCAAACCCTGGGAACCTTGGCGGTTTCGCCCTCGGTATTTTTTGGGCTACCAACCTTTCCTCCAAAAGCCGAGGGAGTAGTTCTGACATAGGAAGTGGTAGTGGTGCAAAGAAAGGAGGACCTCTCTTGCTTGATTGGCCGGCTTTCTCTAACTTGGGCGCTGGTTGTCTCCGGTGAGGGACGGAATCAGGTGACTGATGTTTCGACTTGTGTGAAATTTGACTTGCGACCATCATCCCTCGATAGTTGGTCTTCATCTCCCTGACCGGTTCTTTACTCATTTGAGAAGATTCTCCACGCCTTTGTTTGTCTCTGATTATACTATTGCGCTTAGCCCATTCCCACCTTTCACCCGCGTGTACCAATTGTGAAAATGATTGGTAATGAGCCGTACTCAACCGACTAAAGGAATCATAGGGGAGAGCTTTCAGAAAGTGCTCTATCAACTCCTCTTCGTCCAATGGAGGTTGGACTCTGGCTGCTTTCGCTCTCCACCTTTGTGCGAATGATTTAAAGCTTTCATTTCTCCTTTGCCTCACAAGTACCAGATCCATCCTGGTAGAGGTGGCCTTCCTGTTGAAATCGTATTGCTGGAGAAATTGATTGGCCAGATCGTCCCATCCTTGGATACCCTTGACGTCAAGCGCTGCAAACCATCCTAACGCGGGGCCAACCAGGCTATGCCGAAAATTCTGGACAAGAAGTGAATCATCCCAGTCGTAATCAGCCATTGCTTCCAAATAGTAATCGATGTGAGTTTTCGGGCAGCCAATGCCATCGTATCTCTTGGCGAATTCTGGCCTTTGTGGAACCTCAGGCACCCCCCTTTTAAGGCGTGTGAGAGAGGCGTTGGGTGGACAGGTTTCGATGTTGGTTGGGTTTACGTGACCTTCAACGTTCTTCTGGTGACTAGAGTCTTTCTCTCGAATTAGGTGAGTGACGAACAGATTCTCTCCAGTCAATGCATCTTCCTCAATAATACCAAGCTTTCCTTTGTGCTGTTTTTCCAGATCGGCCATCTCGGGGAAAACTTTTGCTCCTTCAGCTTGATCAATGTCTGATATTTTAGGCAAAACAGGTCGGACGGTCGGGTCGAGATTGGAGACCGTCGGGGATGCCCCTTGTATGGTGAAGATGAGTGTCTTCATCTCTGTCATCGTTGCAATCACCTGAGTCATCTGGCTCTCTAGGGTGGTCAAACGTTTCTCCACGCCATCCCGGTCCATCTTAACCTGTGACTGATTCTTCACACAAGTCTTCGGATTTTGATTTTGGAAATTACCTGTTCGAATGACAGGAATATGTCAGAAAGGGAAATAAAGCATAAATCCTTTCAATTTTATGCTTTCTTGTGATTAACGAAGATAATGACTTTTACACAAGCCTTAACCTCATGTGAAAAATTCTTATCGATGTTTTTCAAGAGGAAACATATAATTGGAAGGAGCGTAATCCATGGTTATTACTCTTGACAAATTCCCAGAAAAATCTGTGGAATGTCCAAGAAGATAAAGATGCAATTCCAATGTGTCCTAAATTCGGTGGGAGATAGGACATCCAAATTGAAATTGTTTACCAAAAATAATTCGAATATCTAATCTCCTCTTGAATTCAGAAAACACGGATGACTTTAGTTAATCACCATGGATTACTAATGATGCATGATATGGGCCGATTCAATTCCATGTCTCACGCACCATGAAATGAAGATTAGATTCTCGTACTTGCGTTAGACACGCCAAGTGTGAGTCCTAACCAGAATTTCATCTGTAAGAGACATGTAATTGAACCGTAAAATCTGAATGGTTGAGAGAAATTCCAATGTCGCGTTCCAATGTCAAGACGCTTAGAAATGACTCAAAGGCCAAAGTACCAAAGGTAGAAGGGAGTTCCACAGGCAGACGCTCCTTACAGACTCGAAGGTTCAGATGAATAATTAAATAGGGAGACAGTCAGAATGCGACCCTAGAGAACCTAAGGAGATGCCCCAAGTTGGGTCTTCGGGGCACGTCGTCCATCGTCCATGCTCTGATTAGCTCGGGTCGCCGTCTTCATCAGATGAAATGTCTATAGGGGTGGAAGAGGACGGCTGGTTCTCGAGAGAATCCTCTTCGTCTGATGAAATCTCGATGACCACTAGAGGGGATGTTGGATTTGCTCGTATCCTGCTGAATATGTCCTCTAACTTCAGATAAATGTTCCACATCCTTTCCCTTTCGTACTCGAATTTATGTTCGCGTTCGAGTTGCTTGGCGGACTTGGTGTAGAAGCAGTCTGTTCCTCGGATAAGATTGCGTCCAGTAAGCGCCCTCCCTTGGATAAATCGGAAGGAGTGGAATCCGTTGAATGTCTCGGTGGCTCGATGACGGATGACACGTCGCTCATATTCGAACATCTCGAGAATCTTGGAATGACTTGGGGAGACCATCTCTAGCCTATCCATACTATAAAATGGAATTGGACTCAACCATCGGACTTGATGAATGCAACATGTCGTGCGAAATAAAAGATTGCAAGTGAGTTTAAATAGAAATGGCAGGACCTTACCATGAGAGGTACCCAATGATTTTTGGTTTTTAGGTATACCAACCATCCATATACATGCGCATGAGACAAGTGAGGCTTGACTCTAAAAATCAAAATGGCTTAGGTGAGGAAACTAGAGGCTTCCCTCTATCCGAGTCGATAAATTCGCCCATGAGCGCAATCCACAACAAATGGATAAAAGTCTCGACTTGGATAGTGAGTGGGATCGAATATGGTCAACCCCAGCGCAATCCACGCTAGAGCGTTGCATATCGATCCCTGATCTATGGCTACCTAAAAAGGTGATTTCGCGGCCTGGGTTTGGGCGCTTTGTGCAAAGTGTCGTGATCCTCAAATATGCAGTGAATCATGCACAACAATTTATATATCAATCAGCGCTTCAAATCATCCATATAACATACATTCCTACGCCCATCCTGCATAAGACGATGTTAATCACAGACTACACCCCTTATCACTCCAATCTGCAAAAACATATAACACCTATCGTGAGCGGACTTACCTCACCTTCAAGAGCGCCTGCAAGGTTAGAAAAATCACTCAACGTTTTAATTACGGCCTAAGTCCACTTGAGGTCCAGAACCAAGTGTTCTAGAACAACGTCCCCAGCGGAGTCGCCAGCTGTCGCGACCCGTCCGAAATCAACGGACGCGGCTAATGGATTACCGATCGCGGCCCCCCTCTCTGAAATGTGGATCGCGGGCCTTAGATCGGCGCGGGCCCTCCCAGGCCCATACCAAATCGCGGCGGGAGTATGTCTTTTGAGGGATTCGACGATAAAAGTCGATCGCTTTCGACCTTAGTGTGGTCGTGGTGGCATGTGCAACTTGTTCATGCATTTGGAGTCGCCACCGGTCTTTCTTGGAGGGTAGACCGGAAACCTTACTGACCGATTGGGAGAGATCGATCAGTTCTGCGGAACCAGAGATTTTGGGTTCGGGGACTTGGTTACGCTGGTGTCATTACCAACGCCCTTTCGGTACCTAACGCGAGTGATTTTCCTAACTAAGAGTTCATGTAGGCGCGATTTTGGGTGAGATATGTATGAGTCAGGGTTTCATGCAGATCGGAAGACTAGTCCTATCAAATCACAGTCAATATAATGAAAGCGCAAGTCAAGTGCATAAATAAATCACGTTAATGCACATCAATTTCAATCATTGGCCTCCTAGTATAGCCCTAAGGGCTTAGGGAAGATGTGATTTAGGGTTATGGGTAAAATGGGAAGATTCGGGGACAATTAGCCCGAAGGGCAAAATTGTCATTTTTGGAAGGTTTGGATACCGAATTACCCAAAATATTCCATGGCCAGTTGATTGTGGCCATTTCCCATTTTTGAGAATTTTTTGGAATTTCTTGACTTTTCTTCAATTTTTGGAAGACGATTCGCCCAAAGGGAGAAATCGTCATTTTAAGAAGGGTCGGGGTTCAAAACACCCGGAATGAGCCTTGGCCAATTGTTTGTGGCCATTTCCTATTTTTTGGATTTTCCTGGATTTTTAGAATTTTTTTGGAAGGCGGTTTGCCGGAAGGGCAAAACCGTCATTTCTGAAAAGATCGGGGGTCGAAAGACCCGAAACAGGTCGTGGCCAGCTGAATGTGGCCATTTCCTATTTTCTGGAATTTTTTAGAATTTTTCTGAATTTTTCGAATTTTTTGAATTTTTTATGAATTTTCTATTTTTTATTGATTTTTTTGAATTTTTTATTATTTTTTATTATTTTCTGAATTTTTTAATATTTAAAAATATTTTCCGGGCCGGGTCAAACCCGGTCCACGCCTCTCGGGCGCCCGGCCCGACCCTAGGGGTCGAAACCGGCCTAAAACGACGTCGTTTTATATTTTTAAACATTTTTCCATTTTTTAACAATTTTTTTGATTTTTTATCTATTTTATTTAATTATCCGAAAATTCCCCGGATCGGACGGTCCACGTCGTGCCACGTGGCTTCGTCTCGTGCGTCCGATCTTCCACTAGATCGGGCGACCCACAGAGAGCCACGTGGCTCAATAATAGCCGTCGGATCAAAAATTAATTTATTTTCATTTTTTAGAAAACCTACAAATCGGACGCTCTAGAACGTGCCACGTGGCTTCCTCTGGTGCGTCCGATCTTGTACAAGATCGGACGTCCCTCAGAGAGCCACGTGGCACATCCTCGTCCGCTGGATCGATTATTCGAAAATCATTTATTTAATTTTGCAAAATTCCAAGATCGCGACACGTGTCGCGATCGTGGCCGTCCGTTTGTTTTATTTGAAAATAACCGGACCGGACCCCACCCGGCTGACGTGGCTGCCTACGTGGCACGCCACGTCGGCCGTTGACCGTTGACCGGCCGGAGGGTCGCCGGAGAAGACGATGAACAGTGAAAAATCCGGCGGGAATAGTAAAAATTCCGGCGAGGTCGCCGGAAAATTGCGAAACGGACCCGAAACTTGGTATTTTTCGCCCGTTCTTGCGGCATTCGACTCCTTAAACACTCAACATCAATATTCAACCAAAAAGGGACAAAAATCACGTCGGTAACCGCCCCAAAAATCCGGCGACCGAACCGGCTCCGGCGAACCGATTTGCATAAAATTTTTTGTCGTTCAAACTCGATTTCTTTGCATCACATGGCATCCAAGAAGAGTCTAGAAGCTTACCTGAGCTCGTTTTGAGCTTAGCGACCGCCGGAAGCTCCCCGCCGAGCTATAGGTCCGAACGGTGAACGGCGAGACTCCGGGCTCGGTTTTCGCCGGGTTTTGATGCAAAGCGAGGACATACACAGACCATAGAGTAGTGCTAGGATTAACTTAGGACAAAAAACGAGCACATGCTACGCAGACAATGCACGGCCGAGGCAAAACCGAATCGAAGTAGGCATCGTCATTTCATCGAACACATGGCGTGCGTAAAGAAAAATGGAGATCCGGCGAGATACCGACCTACCCGGAGATTGCCGACGACCGCCGAAGCTCCGATGGGGTTCCGTGGTGTGCGGGGAAGCCTTGCCACCTTCCGGCTTCGTCCTTACTCCCCCAAAAAAAAACCCCCTCTCTCCCATGGCCGAGCTCGGTTTTAACCGAGAATCTCCTCTCTCTCGTGGCCGACCGGCGTGCCTCGGCACGCCCACCGCCTCTGCCCAACGAGCATGGGTCTATGTGCTCCCGTTCCCCACGCCGCTCGTCCTTTTTCTTCTAAAAAAACGCATGCCCACGCTGTTTCTGCTCCTCCCCTGCCTTGCTGTTTCTGCACGGGTCTGCAACAATGTTGCAGACCCGGGTCGGACCGGGTCGGGTCGGGTCTGACCCGACCGACCCGGTTCGGCCAAATCGCCCAAATCGCCAAATTGACCCCCCAAATGACCTCTTTTCATGAAATTGATGGCAAAATCGGATTCCTTGACATGTTTTACATCAAATATGGGTATTTTCGTGAATCAATTTATTGAAATTATGTGAAAACCCCAAATTGTCCCTAGGATCCGAAATTTAATTTCGCCAAATCGAAGGCCTAAACGATCGAATTAGCCAAAATTGAGCCCACCAATGGATTCAGCATGATGAAAACTGTTGGGTAGAGGTGTTTAATTTTAATGGGTGTGCCCGTGTGAAATTTAATTTCAAAAATTGTGAAACCGGGGACTAAATTGAAAGATTTTTATGCAATTAAGCCCTTTTGGTTAAAATTGATCAAATTGGAGGGCAAATTGGCCCAATTGCATTTCAATACTTTGGAGTCCAATGTCATAGCTTATAAAAGCCGAGAATTGAAAATTAAAAGACTCGAAAAGGATTTTTTAGGCCCGGTTTGGGATTAGGTTTGTGAAGGAACCCCATGAACCAAGCCAAATTTCCCTAATAAAAAGTGAAAATATTAAATATATAATTAAAATAAAAGTTCTGAATATTTTTGTGTAATTTTCTGACCACGGATGGTATTTTTTCTAATTTTTTGGGTATTTTTATAATTAAATAAATTCCAAAAAATATTAAAAAATTCAAAAAATATTTTTTGTTCAAAATTGGTTCCTAAGGCTAGGCTAAGGCTTCCAAAGTTTATTTTGCAATTTTTTGACCTTTTTTGCTATTTTTAATTAATTTTAGAAATAAAAATTAAAATAATGGATGGTCAAAAATCAGGTGTCAACAGTGTGGTCATGGTGGCATGTGCTATGTGTGCATGCATTTGGAGTCGCCACCGGTCCTTCTTGGAAGGTGGACCGAAAACCTCACTAATCGATTGTGAGAGATCGATCAGTTCTGCGGAACCAGAGATTTTGGGTTCGAGGACTTGGTTACGTTGGCGTCATTACCAACGCCCTTTCGGTACCTAACGCGAGTGATTTTCCTAACTAAGATTTCATGCAGGCGCAATTTTAGGTGAGGTGAGTCTGATTTAGGGGTTTCACACAGATTGGAAGACTAGTCCTATCAAATCACAATCAATATAAGGAAAGCGCAAATCAAGTGTATAAATGAACCACGTCAATACACATCAATTCAAATCAAAGGGGCCTCCTAGTATAGCCTTAAGGGCTTGGGGAGCGTGTGATTTAATATCAGGGGTAGACTGGAAAAATTTGGGGACGATTCGCCCGAAGGACGAAATCGTCATTTTTTGGAAAATTCGGGTGTCGAATTAAACGAAATAGGACGTGGCTAGTTGATCTTGGCCATTTCCTATTTTTGAGAATTTTTTTGGAATTTTTGGGAGACGATTTGCCGAAAGGGGCAAAATCATCATTTTGGAAAAGATCAGGGTTTCGGAAAGACCAAAAATAAGCCATAGCCAGTTGATTGTGGCCATTTCCTATTTTTTTTGGATTTTTTTTTAATTTTCTGAATTTCTTCGATTTTTTTGGGAGACGATTTGCCAAAAGGGCAGAATCATCATTTTGGAAATGATCGGGAGTTCAGAAAACAAAAAATAGGTCATGGCCAGTTGATTGTGGCCATTTCCTAATTTCTGGAATTTTTTTGGAATTTTTTGAATTTCTTCGATTTTTTGGGAGACGATTTGCCAAAAGGACAGAATCGTCATTTTGGAAATGATCGGGAGTTCAGAAAACCAAAAATAGGTCATGGCCAGTTGATTGTGGCCATTTCCTAATTTCTGGAATTTTTTTGGAATTTTCTGAATTTCTTCGATTTTTTGGGAGACGGTTTGCCAAAAGTGCGGTGAGGTACCGAGCCACCGTTTTCAATGCAAACCGATGCAAAACAGAGAGAAATCGGCACTTAGAGTCAAATCTAGACAAGTTTTAACGTGGGACTCGTACAATAAAGGGCCGGGGAGGACACGACCGAGAGCCAAGAATAAAATGAACGGTTTGACATTCAGTCGAACACATGGTGGGCATGCGAGATATAAGCATATAGGCTAGATCCATGGGCACTACGTACAGAAACAAAGCGAGAAAGCATTCAAACATCACAAGAGACATTGCAAAGGACGACGACATGCATTCGGTTCGGCTCGGTTTGGTCGAGAACCAAACCGAGCCGAACCCACAGAATACTCGAAGAAGAAAAACAGGGGAGATGGTGTGGGGGGAAGAACCGACCTTCTTCAGCGGAATCGACAGCGAGGAAGACTACGGAAATGATGGGTCGAATGCTCAGAAGGTCGTGGATGCTCGTTTAGACCTCGGTTTCCCGCCGGACTCACTCTCTCCTCTCCCTCCTTCGCGGATCCGAACTGCTCTGTTTCGTGAGCCGCCGAGCTCCGGTAACCTCTTCCTCGCTCTCAGCTCTCTCGTTCACTCCTTTTTTCTCTCTCGGTCCTGTATGTCCCTCTGTGTGGCTCCCTCTGTTCTCCTTTTCGAATGGCCCCTCGCTTCACCGCTTCCTCTCTCGTCTTTTTTTTTTTGCGCGATGCCATCCCCACGTACTGTACCTCCTCAACGGAATCGTCCTTTTTTGGCCAGCTCACTCACGCATGTGTCGTCTCGTGCAGTAGAGGACAAAAGAGGAGATCCCGCCAACGTCTCGCGAGAGGAGGGGAGAGAACGTGCGTAAAAAAAAACTCTTGCTGGTCTTTTGGTGCAGACCCGGATCCGTCAGGTCGGGTCAGGTCCAATCCGGTGGATCCGGTTTCGACTATTTCACCAAATCAGGCCCCAATTCGACCATTTCTCGTGAAATTGAAGTCAAAATTGGGTTTCCCAGCATGATTTCTATGTAACATGGGTGTTTTCATGGACTTTTGGTTTGGAATTTAATGAAAACCCCAATGTTCGTAGAAGATCCAAAATCTATTTTTGCACAATTGAAAGCCCAAATGACCGAATTGACCCAAATCGAGGCCACCATTGGATTCGGCATGGTTTAATTCATAGGGTAGGGGTGTTTAATTCTTATGAGTGTCCCTAGCAAAGATTTAATTTTAGGAATTGCAAAACCGGGGACTAAATAGCAAAGAAATTTGTGCAATTAGGTCCTTTTCGTCAAAATTGACCAAATTGGAGGCCAAATCGACCCAATTGCACTTCAAGGCTCTAGATCCAAATGTCATAGATTATTAGAAGTGAAAATTGAAAATTAAAAGACTCAAAGAGAAATTTTTATGCTCGATTCGGGTTTATGTTTGTGAAGGAACATAGTGACCTAAGTCGAATTTTTGAGATTTATAAAAACCAGCTTGAAGAGGGAATTAAAATAAAATTATTGACTATTTTTGTACATTTTTCTGACCACGAATGATATTTTTCTGATTTTATTTTGGTATGTTTATAATTAAATAAATTCAAAAAAAATATAGGAAATTACGAAAAATATTTTTTTTTTGTTTGAAATTGGTTCGAAAGGCTAGGCTAAGGCTTCCAAAGTTGGTTTTTCAATTTTATGACTTTTTTTTGCTATTTTTAATTAATTTTGAAAATAAAATCAAAATAAAAGATGATTAAAAATCAAGTGTCAACAGTACTGAGCCAGTTAATATACACAAGTTGGCCCATAACTCATTAGCTTAAGCTTTTGAGTGAAGGTTATTGACGGGCTCGGACTTGGGTTACCGAACGTCCGCTGCGCGCTCCCATCAATGAATGTATATGGAATCCGCTAACCTGACAACTTGATAGTATCCTCATTATTTTTGACCTCACGATTTTTCAATTAATGAGTGTTTTATGCAAAACACGCGGTAATGGTGTATAGATCTACGGTAAAAATAACTGACATTACTGTCAGATTGTCATGAAAGTAATCTCCAATGAATATTTATGTGATTTAGATTGTGATCGTGGATCTGGCGGCTCATGACCTTCTCCAAGCCTGCCCATTCCACTAGCTCGAAGACAAATTTGGGCGAACTTGTATATAAACATCTAGTTATGAAAAATCGAGCCAACCCTTCCTAGCCTGGAAAATGGTTCATATGTAGCTTTTTATAGGTTCATGTTTTTTTTGTTGATGGGAGGGTTTAGACAATAAGTTAAGTTCGACCAAAGGCCCTATCAGGCTTGGGTCCTTCTCTACTTAGGGAACATGAATTTCTATTGGGAGCCCACGCATGTCAAGCATCGAGCAGTATTTCGAAACCGTGTGGAATGACAGGCCTTCAAAACTTCCCATTTTACCAAAATGAACGACACTAATAATAAAAGTTCCGACCAAAAAACCAAAAGGTTCCGACCAAAAAAGAAAAGAAAAGAAAGACATTAAAGAGTGTTTGTTTTATGAAAAATATGTTGATGCAATAATTTGCTAAACTTTTATGTGTTTGGTTCACTAAAAGTAGCTAATACTGAAAAAGACTTTATATCGAGGAAAATAATCATACTTAAAAGTGAAGAAATTAATTTTCCATACTAAAAAGAAGAAATCGTTTTCTGAAATTCCTTTCCATACGGACGCACACAGAGAGCTTCTGTTGTATCTTCTGTTGGATATTTTCTGTGGCATCACTCTTTGATTACCTTTCTGGAATGAGGACCATTCTCGCGTGAAGTTTTGTGGGTACTAGAGAGCTTAAGTTCGTTAATTATTTACTTTTTCTATTTTTCAATATCCTTTTTTAGGTCATTTTATTTTGACAATAAGAGAACATAAAATTTATATTTTGATAATGCCTTAAACAAGCATTTCGATATCATCTTACTATCTTACCGTAGGAACTAAACATAATCATAACGGAGAGAGTAATTAACTTTACAAGTAAAATTTAACCATTGAATTTTTTTTTTCTTCCGATTCACCTTTAAGTACATTACCAAATAACTGAAAATCAACTGTTTTCAGTGAAAATTATTTTCACGAAAAATATCTTTTTTTCATCAAAAAATTTTCCACAAATCAAAGACACACTAATATTAACTATGAAGAAATTGGGCGTTGTGTTCAATTTCACTATTGAGATATCGAATGTATACACTCCGAGCAAGAAGAAATATTATTTCAGATTGGGTATTGGTGTTTGAGGAAAATCATCTTTGGCTATGTTTGGCAGTCGGGATATAAGTCAGGATAGGATAAAATTTATCCTATCCTGTGTTTGGTTCCTACTCAGGATATGATATAGCCTGGATATAATTATCCTAGGGGAGGAGGTAGGATAAAAGTGGATAGGATTTCTTTTGTTTATGGTATAAAAACTATTTTTCAGAATAACAAACTTCTTATATAATAAAATTAAAATAATAATTACTTTTAAATAAATTTGAATTCTAATGTTAGAAAGAAAAATCAAAATAAAAAATTAACTTTTATTTTTATTTTTTATAAATCATATTTATAATTTGATTTCTTTCTTCTTTATAATATATAGTTTGTATATGTACACACACACACACACACACACACACACACACACACACACACACACACACACACACTTAGTATTTATATCATTAAATATTTTAAGTATAATAGTATAGTTTGTTATTTAATGAAAAAATTTATTAAGAAATGATGGAAGGGAGTCAAAATAATGATAAAAAGAGATTTATAATTAAAAATAATAAAAATGAATTAAAAGAAACTAGATTTTAAGTAAAAATATTCAAATTTGAAATGATTTTTCTAATTCTTGAAGAAAAGGAGTAATGAAATTTCCAAAAAAACTAGCATCTCCACCTCCGTCTTCTCTATCTCTAGTTCATGTGGAAGTTTCATGATTGCTTTGTAACTTTATAATTTATTATAAAAATTCACGAAAATAGCGAGATAGTTGAAACTTACTTTCATTCTTAGCTTTCTGGTTCACATAAAAAATCTAAGAAAAGCAGAAATAGAGTCAAACCTTCTTCTCCTCCATAACTTTTGTTTCATATTGAGGTTTAACGAGTATCGCGAAAAAGGCAAAACTTTTCAGCAAAAGTTGAATGTTTATATTTTCTTTCTTTTACTAGATTCACCAATGAATTACAAAAGATTCTTATATTTTTCGCTTGTACTTTTTCAAATTCATTTTACATTGACATATCGTATATACTAAACAATGAATATGATATGATATAAACATATCCGGCTCTATTACTGCGATTCACCAAACACAGGATAGGATATGGCAAAATCCATGGATTTCATATCCTATCCTATCCAATCCTATCCTGACTAAAAATCCGGGCCACCAAATGCAGCCTTTAAGTCTTAGTACTTTCGGAGTTTACATGCTTTCCATTTAAAGCTGACACGTGGGCCATAGCACTACAAACAAGTGACAAGTTTCAATTTCCACCAATCACCAAACAACGCTAACACCAAAGTGGTATCACTCACAAAATATTCAAATCACTTAAAAAAGCTACATTGTAATAAATAATTATTAGGTCAACCAAAGTAAATGATTAAATTATAAGTAATCATAATGGTGACAAGATATGTACAAAATAAAACTTAATCAACATTAGGGGTACGTTTGTTTTGGGAAAAGTATTGTCAGGGAAAATGTTTTCTGGACTTTCGTCCGTTTGGTTAGGCGAAAAATGATTTGGTCAACGAAAAGTACTTTCCGGTCAACAAAGATTTTATTCATTAAAATAGAAAAGTTAATTCCTCAAAATAAAAAGGTAAAAACACTTTCCCAAATTTGAGTCTCTCAGTTTTTTTGAAAACGAGGTTGGGACCGATCCTAGGGCCGAGGCCAGTGACTCGGGCCGGGATCGGCGACCGAGATCGGGGATCGAAAGCGGGGTCAGGGCTGGGGTTCTAGGCCGAGGCCGGTGATCGGGACCGGGGACCGGGGTCAAGGACAAAGACGGGGGCCGGGGCCGGTTGTCGCGACCCTCGCGAGGGGGCTGCCCTCTCTCAAGTAGCGATGGTTAATGGGCCGTCCAAGTCTGGTTGGACGCGGACCTTTCCCAAGGTCCATTACCCAAATCGCAACGGAGGAATACGTAGTCGACCTTCAGGGTGGTCAAGTGACATGTGATACGTGTACATGCCAAAGAGTCGCCACTAATCGTTTTGTGGAGGGTACGATTGGAAACCCTATCGAATAGTTAGGAGTTTCTATTCGATTCTGCGAGAACCAAAGAAATGGGATCGAGGACTTAGTTACGCTCACTGTCAGAGTTGACGCCCTTTCGGTACCTAAGTTGAATGAATTATATAACCCTAAGATTTCATGCAGATGAGTGAGGTATAAACCCTAAATCTAGGAGTTCATGCAAATAGGAGTGACTACCCTAACACTCTCAATCAGTAAAATAAGTGCGCAAATCAAAAATCCAAGATATGCAGGTAAATCACATGAACACAGTGTGACATCCCTAGTAAGGCCTAATTAGCCTAGAGAAGTATCAATCACGGCTCAAGAGTGATTTTAGGCAAGATTTGCCCACGAGAGGCAAAATCGTTATTTTGAAGAAATTTGGGACAATCTGTCCAAAAAAGACAAAATTGTCATTTCAGATGAGATATGGAGTCAAGAGGGGTTGGAAAGAGGATTGATCATCAAATCAATCCATTTCCTATTTTTCAGCAATTTTCAAAATTTTTCTGGAATTTTGGAAGCGATTGACCCTTTGAGAGGTAAAATCGTCATTTCAGAAGATGATGAGAAGTGAAAATCCCAAACAGAAAGATTGGCTGACCACCAGACCCAAATCCTAATTTTGAGCAATTTTCTCAACTCAATTAGAGTAGGAAAGACGATTTACCCTTTGAGGGGTAAAATCGTCATTTTTGAAAAAATGATGAGGTTCGAAAATCCTAACGAAAGAATTCGCCACCTAACTGGCATTATCCTAATTTAGGCATTTTGACCTATCTCAGATGTAAATCGGAGTCGATTTACCCCTAAAGGGCATAATCGTCAATTTCCAGAAGAATTGGTAAGAAATCCCAAAAATAGGATTGACCAGTTGTCTGTGGTCATCTCTCGATTTTTGGGAATTTCAGTAGTGTCTAGGAATTTTCTATAACTTTTCCTAATTTTTTTGGATTTTCTGATATTTTCTTAACATTTTTTTTTTGAATTTTCTAAGACTTTTGTCATTTTTTTTATTTAAAAAGAATCTTTTTTGATTTTTTTTAAATGATTCGGACCGGAACCCGGCCCAGACCCGAACCAGCGCGGAGATCAGTCCTGAAACGACGTTGTTTGTGATTTTTCATTTTTTTTATTTAAATCCTACGGTCCAGGCTCGCCCATGTGGCTAAGCCACCGCCCTCAGATCTGCATACCGGAATCTACGGTCAGGATCGCACGATGACTAACTCTACGTCGTTCGATCATATTATTAAAATCAACGGTTACGATTAGAAGGGTCAAATTGATCTGGACAGTTCGTTCTTACTAACCTAAACGATGCCGCTTAATCACTAACCTAAACAACACCGTTCCCGCATTTTTTTTATTTTTCGATTATAAAACTAATTTTCGAAAATATAAAATCCTAATCCGACGGCTACTAAAAATACGACACAATTAATCCTAGCCGTCAGATCAAATTTGACTCAGCCTAACAGACTAATGGCCGAGTTGACTCGACACCTACGTGGACCAATCACATGTCGCCACCTAAGACCGTTGACTCGTTGACCAGCCACGTCAGCATCATCTTCATCCTCTCGACTCCGACGAAATGGACGGCCGAGACTTCTCTGGCATTGATCGGCGACTAAACCTAGGCCGATTGACATGAAACCTAGGCTGAGGATTGGGGTCGATACCGGGGCCGAGAATCCGGACTAGAGCCGGGACCGGCAACTGGGGTCAGTTCACGTCAACTCTCTCGACCCTCTGTCTCTCCTCAGTATCAAGGATAGTCACATTGATGAGATTGAAATCGTTTTCCAAATTAGAACCAAACAGCGAAAAATATTTTCGATAACATATTATCAAACAAATGAAAACAAGTCGTTTTCCGAGAAAGTGGTTTCTAGAAAATCACTTTCTTTAAAACAAACACACCCTATATATCGATTCCGACCTCTAAACAAAAAGTATTATTAACTTACATTTGTATGTTAAGAGGATTGTCATTTAGTAATAGTAAGCCCACATAAATTACATTTTGACTGGATTGGGGCAGGGATGCTTTGAACTTAATTAAATCATCTGTGTTAAGCCCGCAAGAAAGTGATAATTGGGCAAGCCGATTCATGGCGGCCAAATATACATGTGATCTGCCCTTGTGGTACTTTTTTTTTTTGTCGGAGCACATGTGGTACTTCAAATTAGAAAATATGGGTTTATTGAAGTAAATTTTGGGGGAAATTAAACTTTATAGTGTCAAACTTTGACCGTAGGGAGATAAGAAAGAGAGCATACTCTAATTTCCTAGTAAGAAATCACACATGTCGATCAAACAGAAAAAGAAACAACAACAGCAACAATTTCTTTTTTAGCTGGTCTTTGTTGAAGCAGGAAAACAAGAGTATCCCATCGTTTATGGCTGTAAGTGGAAGATATAACAGAGAAAAAAATCGTATCCTCCTTGCAGATTCTCAACTTCAAATAAGGAATGGACACTATAAGAAAATAATTTAGACAAAAAAATAGAAACAAAGCTAGAAGAAAACAGTACGTACAGAAGAACAAGAGAAGACTACCACTGAGAGAACAAAAACTATGAAAAACCGACTGGAGCCGAGGAATCTGAAGCAAAGGGTCGAAGAAAATACGGCGTCATCAGACAAAGACCGGGCAGAAGTGTAATTTCCCGCGACTTGTATACCCAATGTCTATGCCGCTCTCTCTTGTTGCTTTTCAAAGACATCTTTGAAATGGTTCAGGAAAGAAAAGGTATAAGATGCGAAGAAGATGAGGATCACTGGGAAGGAGATCATCCATTGACCTCTGGTGTCTACAATTTCTTTCTTGACCTCTTCATCGTGGGCTCAGGCTTAACTTCAGAAACTGTGGAGCACCAGGAAAGAAGTTTCTGCTTGACTGCGAGGTTGCCAATATGATAGTGCGTAAGAAGGCATATATACATTGAGGAATCTAAATTTCTGTAGATTGTATTGTAATAACACTCACAGAAATATCTTTATTCACAATGTAATATATCAAACTTTTTTTCCCTCTAGTTCATAAGTCATCCTAACCTTCAACATTCGCTCGTGCGGAATGTCAAAGATCTTGTCACTTTGCCTCAAGTTCTTCTTCAAGAAGTTGTAAGCATAGTCAATAAAGACCCACTTTGCCTCTTTTTCCTTATGAGTAGAACTATCGTCAGCTTCATCATCGACCTCTTTTTCTGCCACAATTCTCACAATTCTCTCCACTCTCGAACGCCAAGCCCCATCGTCACTGTATATTTCGACAGTAGCTATGCCGGGTCCGGTGTTTCGATTCCCCTCAAACGGACATAACTGGACCGACAAAATGAATGTATCTATCAACGACGTACATCTTTTGTTACGTATGGGTGAAACCGACAAACAGATTAAACAATATGTAGTCTCTCACAAAATGTCATTAGTTTACGGATCTTCGTAAACAATATGCATTCTTCAAAGCCAAAGTCAACTAGAGCATGCAGGCTTACGACGACATTTGAGCAGGTGAGTTTTGTGTTTCCTTCGTCTACATCAAACCACTCCCGTTCTATGTAAATAAATAAATAAAGATCGGTCGAGAAGCTTCGACGCGTCTTTTGGCTGCAGTCACCTAAAGCAAAGAGCCAATGAAACTTTGTTTTCATTTCTGCTGTTAAATTTTGAACGGACCGAACCTTGAATTCTAGATATCATACAAAACATAAGATGGAGACAAAAAAAAGGAACTTTACAAGACGTAATTTATTTACGAAAAAAAAAGTCCCTATCACTTTGATAAGATATCAACATAGGACGAGGGATAAATAATCCATAAATCCTTGCTAACTTCTTCTCTTCTTGATGTTTGAATGTGATTCATACTCCATTGATAGGAAAGTACGCGATCCTGCTCATATTTTATAGTTTGAGCTCATATTTTTTTCGTTAGTAGTTTAGGCTCGTGCCCGTGAATCTCTACTTTTATATATGCTTTTTTTTTCGCTTGTAACAGAGTAACGTAACAAGAGGTACGATGTGCTAATTGTAGTTGAATCATCTACTAGACGTAGCCTTAATTTAACGGAGAATCAAGATAAAATCTTGTATCTCAATTTCTTTCTTTTTTACGCTTTACTTTATTGTGATTATGTGCCGAATCCTAACATATGGTATCAATCTTGGTTCGAGATTATGGTTTCTTGGTGAATAGAGATCCAAAAATTCAAATCTCGAGAAGACGTCGACTAGTCAATCGTGAAATGAAGTAAAAAAAGTTCGGAGAAAAGGTGTTTGAGTTATGGAAGTGGAAGATGGAAGCTTTGCTCATGGACAGAGATTTGTGGCTTGTGATCGAAGATGATCTAAGGTGAATCCTAAGGGGAAGGTGAAAAAGGGCCAGATGCACGAGTCCACATCCAATGAATTGACGCAATGAATTAGCAGCGATCAGAAGGTGCTAAGCTTGGTCTAGCTATGTTGTGCTAATAACATCTTAGTGAATGTGACCTCTGAGAAGATGACGAAGGATCTTTGGACGAAGCTGGGAAGCCTTTATAAAAAACAAGTCGCTCATAAACACGTTGTTTCTGTGGAAGGGATTGTACAACCTTCAGATAAGTGAAAGTGGTTCTTTTTTTGCATACTTAAACGAGTTTAATACTATACGTGAGCAACTTGTGTCTATCGATATTAATTTGGACGAGGAGGATAAAGCATGTACCTTGTTGTGGTCATTGTCGAATTCATTGGAACATTATAATTATTCGATCGGCACTAGCGTGAGTGCGTTGTCCATTGAAAATGTTATATCTTTTTTATTATCTGATGAGATGAGGAGAGCACGTTTTGATAATGCAACGAATAAGACTCTTTTCATAAGAGGAAGGACCACCATTGAACCATCCAAATCAAACTTTGGTGGCAGAAATAAGTCTAGAGGAAGATTTAAAAGCCAAGATTGATCAAAATAAAGTATTGGAAGTGCGAAAAAAACTGGACACTTGAAGAAGGATTGCAGAAGCAAAATGTGAGTCCTTAGAAGCGAGATGAGGCAACATCCTCTTGTACAAAGAAGGATGATGATATCGACATAGAGACTTGTATCTCATTTGCAACTCATATCAAGTTTACCACACTTAATGGATAATAGATACTGGAGCATCTCTCCACATGACGCATCATAGAGATTGGTTCTAATGTTATGAGCCATATCATAGAGGTTCAATGCGGATGTGAGATGACACAACGCTTGATATTGTTGGTCGTGGAAAGATGAAGCATGAGATGAAAGATGGGACAATCAAGAATCTTTTGGATGTGATCTATATCCCTGGGCTTACCAAGAATCTTATTTTTGTTGGAACTATGGCATATATTGACATTAGTTTTTCCAATGATAAGTATTCATGCAAACTAAATCGTGGATCTATAGTGATTACCAAAGGCGAATGTGATGGAAAAATGTGGAAGTTTTTGGGACACACAGTAATTACTGGTGAGAGTTACATCTTTGAATAAGTGGAAGAAGATCTTTTGAAGCTATGGCATTGAAGATTGGGTCCTATTGGTGAGAAAGGGCAAGTGACCCTAACCTCAAAGAAGATAGTGGATAGAATCACAAGCTGTTCTATAAGTTTTGAATTTTGTGAACATTGTCCACATGAAACATAATCAAGTATCTTCTAAATCCATAGGAGATGGAGCGAAATGGATTTTGGATCTAATCCATAGTGACTTTTTCGATCCTACATCTGTAACATTATTTGGAAAATCAAGGTATTATGTTTATTTTACTGATTATTTTACCATATATGTTTGGATATATTTCTTGCAGAGAAAAGATAATATGTTTAAAAAATTTCGTGAGTTCAAAGTTTTGGTGGGAAATTAGTTTGATAGGAAAATCAAAGTTTTGCAGACTAATAGTGGAGGAAAATTCTGATAAGCGAATTATTATCAATTTTTTTCGACTAGTGGCATTGCAAGGAAAAAGACAATGCCCTTTTCATCTCAGCAAAATAGGGTGGCAGAGAGACTTAATCGATCTATCGTGGAGAAGGCGAGGAGTATGCTGAGTGGTGTAGGTTTGGTAGTTGAATTTTGTATGGAAGCTGCAGCTACCATATGCTATCTAAAGAAAATGACAGAATGGGAAGTTGTAGCTCAGTAAGAAAAAATATGCTGAAAGTGCGTAGAACAAGTTTAACATGACAGACTCCAAACCAATCACTACAAAAAAACAGGGATTTTGCCACGAAACATTTGCAACGAAATTTGTAACGAAAAACAAATTCGTTGTAATTTTGCAACGAAATTGTTTCGTTGCAAATGTTTGCAACGAAAATATTGTTTCGTTGCAAATTTTTGCAACGCAAATACGTTTTCGTTGCAATATTTGCAACGAATTATATTTCGTTGCAAATGTTTGCAACGAAGCCATGTTTTCGTTGCAACATTTGCAACGAAACCGTGGTTTCGTTGCAAACATTTGCAACAAATTAGATTTCGTTGCAAACATTTGCAACGAATTATTGAGTTGGTTGCAAATGTTGCAACGAATTATATTTCGTTGCAAACATTTGCAACGAATTATTGAGCTCGTTGCAAATTTTGCAACGAACTATGTTTTCGTTGCAAACATTTGCAACGAATTAGTGTTCCTTGCAAATGTTTGCAACGAAAAATTTCATGGCAAATTTTTTGTTAAGCAGGGGTAAGAACAAGCAGTTGCTTAACAAACTTTGGCATTTAAGCCAGCCTGTCTTAGAGGAATTTTATTTGTCCCTAAGAACAAATAAAACTCCTTACAATCATGTGTTCCCCACTAAAGAGGACAGGGCAAGGCACCTGACTTGAACCAGAGGTCAGCGGCCGACCGCCACACAATTGCACCCCAAACTTCCCCTTGAATCTTTGTCTTGGCCAAGGGGAGCCAATACCTTTTACCAGTTACCCCTTCATCAGCCAACACCAGGTGTTCCCTAGGGGGCCTCTGGAGCACCAGAAAGATATTGGGGCTGTCTGGTGCGGTCGGCCGCCACCCTCTGGTTCAAGGTGGGCAGTCGGAGGGAACCAGAAATGGTGAACTCCCTACCTCCAAGGATGGGCCAAGATACCTTAAATGGTTGAGGCAGCTGAGGGGGTAGCCAATCTTTTGGCCAAGACAAAGATTCAAGGGGAAGTTTGGGATGCAATTGTGTGGCGGTCGGCCGCTGACCTCTGGTTCAAGTCAGGTGCCTTGCCTTGATACATACGCGAAATATTCGTATGAATTTAATGCAATCGCTAAGTCGGATGGAGAAAAAAAAACAGATGATGATGAATTTAGTTGTATGAATTTTCTATTTTTTCATCCCCACGAAACAAATATTCGTTGCAAAATCTCCGGTCGTTACTTTTGCGATGAAAAATTATTCGTCGCAAATTTTTGACGTCATTGATGATGTAGCTACAGGTAAATCACCAATTGTTGCATAAGCTGCAAAAAAACAGAGAAAGGTTGAAGCATGCTTCTAGATATAGAGTATAGAAATAACATTCTCGACGATCTTTGTCAGGTATTGTTGCACAAGTCGCAAAAACAAATGAATGTATTTCGCTTTCATGTTGTTATAATAATATTTACATCTTATTACTTGCTGAGTTAATATAAATTTTAGAAACTAATTTTGTTTTGAATTAGATTTAAATCTGAGATATAAAAGAAATTATTTTATTAAATGATCATAAATTATAAAAATTCCGTGCAAAATTCGCTCCGTACGTGGTCATCGCAAAATCCGTCGAGAATATTTAAAAATTAACGAAATTTCATCGCGAAAAAAAATTATGTTTCGTTGCTAAATTTCGTCGTTGCAAGATGTTACCACGAATCTTGTGACAAAAAAATGTTCTGTGGCGAAAACAACGTAGCAACGAAAAATTTGACGCTTCGTTGCAAATTTGCAACGAACTAGATTCCGTTGCAAATGTTTGCAACGAAAACATACACGGTTTCGTTGCAAACATTTGGAACGAAATTATTTCGTTAAATTTCGTTCCAAATGTTTGCAACGAAAACACGGTTTCGTTGCAAATAGAATTAATAAGAGATTAAAAAAAAAAGCGCTCTTCCTTTTCGCTCTAGCTCCCGCCTCTTCCTTTTCGCCCTCCCGCCTCTTCCCTCTCCCTTTTCGCTCACCCGGCTCTTTCTTTTCGCTCATCAGTCTCAATGTCAGACAACATACTCCCTTCTCTTCTTCCTCTCTTCGGAAGCCCTAAGATCATCTTGGGTCTTCATTGTCTTCTCTCGCAGAGCTCTCTACCGCCTCCCATTTCGCTCATAAGTGGGGGTGCTTGTCCTCTTCCCACCCTACTACGTCTGACCCGCCTCCCCTCTCTCTGACTCGATTCGCCTCGGTCTCCCTCCCTCTCCGTCCCTCGCTCGTGCCCCGCAGGTCGTCGTCTGCAGCTCGCCTCCTCGTCCATCTCGGTCGCCAGCTCGCCCTCTCCTTCCAGGTCTCTCTGCTCAGAGATTAATTCTTTGCCCAATTCCGGCTCGCGCATGCGGTTTCTGTTTTGCTTCCGATCTAGAATGTATCCCCGACTGATCTCACGGGATTTCTCCTGACCATTTGGCTGGGGTTTGGTTCTCGCTCGTTTGTTCCGTTTCGGTGATGCGAGCCTGGTACTAGTTTTGAGAGAGATTGATTTGATTCGGCGTCTTTGTTTTCTTAGTGTACTTTTCGGCCTGCGATTTTTGATTGGCGTCTCATTTTTGAGATCGATTGTCATCGTTTTTGGGTCTTGATATCTTGGGATTTTTGGTGCATCTGTTTAGAGATTTACTCTTGCTTCCGTTACTGTTGAACTTGAAACCAAGTGTCGGAAGCCGAGAAATGCATTTTGAGCACTGAGAAGTGTTCGGATAAAAAAACTGAGCCTTGATAGATAGTTTTTACTCTTACAGTGAGCTGCGACTTAATTTATGGGCTGACGTTTATTTAGTATTTACTCTCACTTTTGCCATTAGATGGATGTGTGCTTTTGTTTCTTTGTTCATGGCCTTTGTGATTTGTCCAGTGGTACCGTTCGGAAGAGAAGGTGTTGGGGGTTGTGAGACAAAAAGTTAGCGCGGGTGGTTCTCCTCTTACGGTAATCTTTACTACACAAACTGTTTATTGTAAATGGCTTCAGTAGAACTTTAAAGAAAAAATGGGTATTTGCTAAATCGTCTTTGTTATACTCATTACAATACTCTCATGAATAGGAGACACCTAACTTGCTCTTCTGTAGGGTGGTTGCTGCAAAATCTGTGGTGGTGTGACACATTTGGCCAAGGATTGCCCTGAAAAAGGGAAGAAGAGGATCAGGAATTGGTGGTAGATGTGAGTCATCTTCTATATATCTGAAACTCTTGTCGGTCTGGAGGATTCTTAATTCTGATGGTGTTCCGTGGCAAAGTCTATTTGCATTTTTTTAGGATAAATATTGCAGCCAATAGTGCACATTGTTCCCACAACCCCTATTATGTTTCAATGGAATGTCCCTCAGGCATTAGGAACTCAGGATAAACCAGATCAACATCAGTAATAGATAATAAAACGGTGTAACAATTTGCTAATATTTTGTGCCTCCACAAACCTTTGAACATTAACTCCTCTGCTGTTTAAGCATGAAAGAGTGGAGAAAGATGGCTTATACCCAGTAAATTTTCTCTTTATCCTTGAACTGTGATGCCTGACCTTGGTGGAGGAAGGAAAAAGGTCTATGTGGGCCTGAGTGGTAGATGAATAGGGGTTTGTCAGTCTAGCTATTTCCCGATTCTTATGGTTCTGAATGGTGGACTTACTCTCATCAAGAGTAGACAAATCACATCGGATCTTCATAGTGATTACTTCATGAGAATGTTAGCCTTGTCCTCTTGGTTTTGTTGCTAGATCCTTGTTTTAAGCTAATCATATTGCTGCTGTAATCTCGTTCGCTCATTCAATCGATCTCATTACAATTTTGATACCGAAAATTGTCAAACAAATTTCTCTTTGTAAATGCTAATACTGTGTGAAATAATTGGCAAGGGTTTTCTTTATATTGGCAAGTCTGGTGCTTCTGAGTTGGCTTTGATGGGCTGTTGCGTTATTGGTGGCTAACGTTTGGAATACATATTGGAATTGGGGCTTGGCTATAAACATGAGATATAAAGTGAAGGATGTCAATGCATCCATCTCAAAGTGACTTCGGTTTGACATCCTTAATTCTTATGCAGATCCGATTCTGTGCTTGTGAAGTAAAATCCTCTGTTTGACCAGTACAAACTTACCATAGAATCTTCACACGAGTTAAAGATACAGTGGCACAGATATAGTATTTTGGTACTTGTTCTGCTTTTTCTTTCGAATGCTTCCTTGCTTAATGTCCTCAAATGTTGCTTAGCGTTCACAATTTAAATTGCTTTTATAACATCGAACAACTTTAAGGTTTTTACGATGCTGTCCCTTTGTACTGTCTCCAGTAGCTGAAACAGAAGAGGCGCCGAGACCCCAAGTTACCAAATTCATTAGCGGGGACGATCTTGATGATGACTTTATGATGGATGAAACGCCCGCTAAGAAGCACAAGTCCAGTGCAGGTGTAGCTGATGCTTCTGGCTCAAAAGATGGTCTTGTAAAAGCTAAGAGAAAACAGGGTACAAAAGTTGTTGATTTTGTTGGGTAATGATTGTCAGATTTAAATGACAGATAAGCTAGATGGCCTTTTTTCCCATTTACGTTTCTTCGAGCAATTTTGACCCTTGGATACATTGAGTTTGTGATCCAAATAAATGCAGGAAAAATACTGTATCATTTATCAGACTGTCGACGATGTTGTCGTCGCAACGGAACCTCTCCCGTGGTACTGTGTAGTCGGAAATTCTTGAATTTACACAGTTCATCACTTGAAACTTGAGTTCGCCTGCTTCAATTTTGTGAAAGTCATGCACACCCTGAACGTGCATAGTCCTACAAAAAAATCAAGTTTAGCCACGACATTTGCAACGAAAAATCGTCCAACAGTTGTTGCAATTCGTTTTTGCAACGAAATTTGCAACGACAAAAAATTCTTTACTAATTTTGCAACAAAAAATTTGATTTGTCGTTGCAAATAAGCAACGAAAATTATTTGCAACGAAGTAATTTTCGTTGCTTGTTTGCAACGAAGTAAGTTTCGTTGCAAATTTGCAACGAAAGTATTATTTGTTGCAATTTTCGTTGCAAATTTGCGACGAAGCATCGAATTTTTCGTTGCAAAATTTGCGACGCCGGATTCGCAACGAATTTTTTTTCGTTGCAAATTTCGTTGCAAAATCGATTTGCAACGAATTTTGAACGATTTTTCGTTGCAAATTTCGTGGCTAAAAGGCTATTTTTTTGTAGTGATGAAGAGCCCACATCCACAAGTTTCAAGTTATTCGTGCTCCAGTGTCCCAAGATTGAAGAGGAAGCTGAAGAGATGGCAATAATCCCACATGCAAGCGTAGTAGGGAGCTTGATATATGCCATGGTATGTACTCATCTAGATATTACTCAAGAACTGCGAGTATTGAGCAAATATATATCTAACTCGGGGATAAAGCATTGGATGGCAGCAAAGTCGATGCTTCGTTATCTTCGTGGTACATCTGACTTTGAGCTATATTAAAAGCATAAAATGCTCAAAAGAACAACAAGCGTTAGGACTCAAGTGTTTTGTTAATGTTGATTAAGGAGGTGACATTAATAGCATGAGGTCAACTAGCGGATATTTTGTTTCTTTATTCAATGGAGTTGTGAGTTGGATGAACAAGAGGCAAAGCACGATTGCTTTATCTACTACTGAGACAGGGTACGTGGCTCTTACTCATGTTGCTAAGGAAGTGGTCTGGACGAACAAGAGGTAGATTGTGTACATAGCTTGGTTTTACACAAGGCGGTGTGAAGATTGGGTGTGAAAGCTAGAGTGCTATATTCTTGGCTAAAAATCCCGAATTTCATGCAAGAACAATGCACATCAATATACATTATCTCTTCATCCGAGATAAAGTGGAAGAGAAAGTTACCTTGTTGGAAAAAGTTGACACACAGGTGAATAATGCTGATTTCTTTACCGAGATAGTGAGTACAAAAAAGTTTGAATGGTGTACAATCGTGTTTAATGAAGCATGTAAAGTATTCATCAAGAGGGAGAATGTTATGGTGTGGTTCATATTAATCGATAGGAAAGCACGAGAGTCCTGCTATTTTAGTTTGAATGCATATTTTATTGGTAGTTTAGGCATGAGGTCATAAATAATTACTGTTATATATACTCTTGTTCGCTTGTAATTGAATGATATAATAGAGAGGTAGGAGGTGTTACTTATTGTGGAAGTCCTTGCTAATGTTTACCTAATTTAAGGAAGAATTAGGATAAATCTTGTATCTCGATTTTCTTTTTCTCGCTTTTGCTCTCTGTTTCGTTGTGATTGTGCACTTCTTAACAATAGCTGATGCACGGATCGGTTGACAGATGGTCAAGATGTTTATGATACAAACATGAGGTGGTGGTTGTTCAGATAAATCTCCGTTGGATGGCTACAGTTTCATGATTACAAAAGCGTTACTCACTTTCATTAACTAAAGTACCACATAAGTCCAACAGGCGATATTCTTGTATTAAGTTCATACGAGATTTTCATGTCTCACCTGAAACATTCTTTCACTGTTGGAGTTTGTAGATTACAAGAGTAGAAAGAACAGAAAGCCAAAAATCACTAGATAAGGGATTCATCCTCGTTGCCCCCCCCCATTTTCACATTGTGCCCTCTAAGGACCAACTTTACATCGCCGTGATCATGATTCGTAATTATCTTTTTATTCACAAGATAACATATCTAACTTTTTCCCCTAAAGTTCGTAAGTCATCCCAACCTTCAACATTCGCTTGTGGGGAATGTCAAAGATCTTGTCACTCTGCCTCAAGTTCTTCTTCAAGAAGTGGTAAGCATAGTCAATCAAGACCCTCTTCCCCAAACTTGCCCCTTTCCCTGCCACCACCTCATTCTCACCGATCAAGTGAACCACACCCGCACGCCAAGCCCTTTCCAGCACACTAATCTCACTCTCCGATGACTCTTGCGCCTTGTGATTACAATCGCCATCAGCTTCATCATCGACCTCTTGTTTGACCCCATTCTCACAATTCTCTTCACTCCCTAACCCATCAACCAATTGCTCGTCATCACCCTTGCCCTTGGGTAAGCTCATTTGATGGGTCATCATGGTCCAATTATCTTCCATTACGAACTCCTTAAGCCTCTGAAATAGGAGCCTCTCAAACGGCTCGTCGTGCTCGTTCCGCGAGTCGGTGTACCCGTACCTCACGACGCACCGGAACACATTGAGTTCCTTCGGCTCGACTCGACGGAACAGGAACCGCTCTTCTGACGGGACTTTGCTTATCGGGAGCGACTTTATCGAGACGAAGACGAGGACGGAGTGGACGGCGGGCACGTTCTCCACGTAGTGCTTGAAAATCGGGGGGATCCCTTGGACGAGCTCCGAGTAGAAGATGGCGAGCCCCGGCATGCGGCAGAGGCCGGCGGGGTCGGTGGCAATCTCCTTGAGCTTCTCCAGGGACATCTTGTGGTCGAGCTCATAGTAGTACTTGCGCCGGTACACGTCGTTCCACACGTACATTATGGTCATAAGGAGGGCGGCAAAGGCCAATGGAAGGTATCCTCCTCGGTAGAATTTGTAGAGGACCGAGCTCAAGTAGAGAAGCTCCACAGTGCCCACAACTAGAACGTAAGTGACGACGACGAAGATGTTCCATTTCCATATCATGACCATGATGAGCACCAGGAATGCAGATGTGAGGGTCATCACAAAGACCACCGCTATGCCTTCATGAAACAAATATTCACATATATTTAGTCCCACGCACACATAACTAAGATCATTTATATCAATTATGCATCATGACATTTATTATAGATAGATGAAAACGCAACATTTATTACAAAGTCAATTGTTCTTGCTGAGACGAAACGAAAAAAAAATTAAAATTAAAAATAAACCATGCATTCATTGTTGATTTTTACTTTCCAGATGCGCCGGTATGATTTTAAGTGATGTTAGAAAGCTAGGACCCAAAAGGTTTAGTAAAAATGTAAGAGCCAATGACTTACCATAAGCGTTGCCTATTTTCTCAGTAGTCCTGAAGCCAAGAGTGATCGCAACGCATGCCAACATAAGGAGATAATTAATCTCCGGTATGTAAACTTGCCCTTCATATTTCGAAGACGTATGCACAATTTTCACCCGAGGAAAACACCCGAGCGAGAGCGATTGTTGGATGATCGAAAACGTCCCCGAGATCATCGCTTGGCTCGCGATGATTGCGGCCATTACTGCGGTCACGAACATCGGCCAATATAAAGGTCCTGCATCATAGAAAGCTACCGTTATCTTTCAATATCTGAATGAAGGCGAACAACCTTAAAAGGATGTCTTTGTTTGTAACTAATCTCAGAGAGTCAGTGCGTATACAAAGGTTAGAAGATATTCACCGGGTATAGATTCGAAGAATGCGTGATGGACAAGATTGTTATGCTTTCGAAGAAACGAGGCCTGCCCAGCATATGCCAATACGAGCGAGGGGTAGGTCACGGTACACATGCTTATCTGTATCGAGCGGACCGTGAAGTGCCCAACATCGGCGAATAAGGCCTCCGTCCCTGCAAATTTTTTTTTTTTTGGAGCAAATCGATTATATGGATATCATACACCTAACTGAGCCTAAATGATTTGGCCAATAAATGAGAAAGGCAATCCGATTGTACCTGTTATGGCAAGGACGATGCCACCGAGAGATATCCATCCTTCCTTTTTGTTCCTCCGAAAGTAATCGACGATGTAAATCGGATTGATGGCTTTGACGACTCCTGGATCGTACTTGACGAAATTGTAGAGACCGATTGCGCCAATGAATGCGAACCAAACGCATATGATCGGAGCGAAGCTGTACCCTACTTTGTCGGTTCCGAACCGCTGGGCCGAGAACAAGCATACCAGTATTCCCACCGAAATCCATACTATCATATCTGTAAAAACGCGAAGGTGTTTCGAGTTTTAGGAAGGAAAGCAAAACCGGGTGGCGCCGCGGGATCCCAAAACTCATGTTTCTGAGTTCAATTTTTTACCTAATTTCAGGGTATTACACATTAGAGCCTCTTGAAAAATTGTTGCTAGGGTCTTTTCTCTCTAAATTTCGCCAGGGAAAACGCTGCAGAATTTGAGTGAAACACCAGTGGGGAGCAATCGGGCGTGTATTTCGGGACTAGGGTGCGAGACCTTCGTCGATTTGAGCCAGTGGATTCATTGTCGCCACGCTCCCCATAGAGTAAGTACCGACACTTAGATCGTGAATCCTAGAGGGTCATGTTGTCTATTTCTCGCTTATTTCCCAATTATCTGTCGTGGCGAGGACCCCTTTTCAACAGTGCAAATAAAATAAGATGATGCGGGTTGAGATCTGCTCTCGGACATGAATTTGTTTTAAGTTAATCTCGTGGTGCACGGGATTCAGAGCATAGTGGAAACAGGTAGAGAGATTAACGTGGCCGATGCAATAATGAGACTATAAACAATACCTTCCGTCACTGCAGAAGTAGCTTGCTTGATCCCTCCAACGGCTGACAGAACTGCCACAAAAAGAAAAATTAAAAAAAAAATACACATGGGATCGCAAGTCAAACGTTGCAAGATTGCTTGATGAGAGACGTTCACAACTTCAATCATGTAGCATCATGATTGCAATCTAGGGTAAGGAAAGTCGTGGCACGGGCATTTATCTAAGGACACCTAAATTAGGTGGACCGCCCGAAATGTGCAACGCATCTCCTCAATATGGTTTAAGAAAATGGCAGACCGAAAAATAATTGAACCCAAAATAATAAAAAGAAATGGAGTGATTTTTGTACTTGCTCTTGCCTACCGCCTTTGGTTTTTTGGGTCGTACATGATGTGGTGTGTAAACGTGATCATAGGTCGGACTACCCCCTAGCCCACCCGAATCAATGGGACCCGAAGCACAAATTAGGCGTGTCTAGGCATATAAATTTTGTCTAGCACCAGAGCTTGTGACGCAGTCCGGCTTAGACCCACCCAAACTTGGTGTTTTTGTCAATCAAAGTTAATGCGTATTAAATTTTGGACCGGCTTGACGGGACTTTTGAACGAATTCATCATCTCATCCTTCGAACATGCTTCTATAAGCTAACAACTGGTTGACCCACAAATGCCACTCTATCTAGTACAGCACATTTCGTCACGTAAATCCAAATATGAAGCGTACTACCTAATTGCTTTGGTGAAAAGAAAAGAAAGACAATTCGAGACGGGAACGATAAAGAGGTGCGTACCGGAGATGCAAGGAGTGAGGACCCCATCACCAATGACCATGGAAGTGCCGAGCATGGTGGCGAAGAGCAAGAAGAACTTGGCGAACCGGCTCTTCTCGAGCTTGGACTTGAGCCTCGATGCCCTGAGCAGGCGGTTGCTCGGCAGCTCTAGCTGGAAATTAGACACATCTTGATCTTCTGGTTGTTGGCTCGGGATCAATCCTACTCTTGCATATCGGCATATCAACGAGTACAATGCGAATGTCCCTCCTGAAAAATTGGACAAAGAAACACAAAAATAATTAAATCCATGTCCATTGGAGAGATGATATTATAGTTTTTGCTTGATCAACTAAAAACCAACGCATCCTTATTAATTCTTGTTTATTCCAATGATTAGAATTATTATATTGAGTTGACCATGAGTAATCAGTACATGCTGGCAAGATTGACTCTTGATATAGAAGGAGTGATAAATTGCTCTCTTTCTTCATGCGTCGGTATTCCTGAATTAAGGACAGCCCGACATCATCCTTGATATTTTATCTGATTTCGCGCACCGCTGTAATAAAGGACAGGCTAGCCAATGCAAATGAACTCCCTCAGTTGAACACGAGAAGTGTCATTGCTTCGACAAAGGCAAAGACCTCCCTCGGTTGAACATTAACATCGCCGAAGCTAAACTTCGAAATTAGTGCCGTCTTTCGGCGTGCATCCATCCCTCCATACGTCACGCTTTTCGACTAAATCGGCAGGACTTACCAATCGCAAAACCAGACAAAAGTCTCTCGACCTAGTTAATGAATTTCATCGATACCGACCGGTCAACAACTGTTCATTTCTTTACTAAATTCCAAAGCGCAGCATCACTTCGAAGACCATTACTATGGATTGCTCTTAAAAAAAACGACATGCCGACTTCTAACGGGCGATGCAGAATCCCCCATGATTGTCGCATTCCACCAGCTTAAGTTTTCACTCGGACAAACTTTATGAAGTAGGGACGGTAGAGAGGAAAGATGGGTACGTGCTAAAAGCAACCATTTTCTTTTCCCAATCACGAGTGACGCCTAGTACTCGAAGACTTCTTGGGGTCATATAATGTCTGTCTACGTAGGACCTGAACTAGCTGAGGCCCTCACTGGATGAGCCCTGAAGTTTTTTACTTGCTTGCTCAACCATATGAGACAGGCTTTGATTCTTTGTTTTGAGTGCGCTCAGCTATCTTGTCCACGAAACCCTAGAAGAGCAGGCCCCATATGTAGAAGATTCGCGGTCGGACAATGGGGAAGAGTTCCGACGAACGGGAAAGTTTAACAAAGAGTTTGATTTTGTCCACGAAACCTAGAAGGGTGACCCATATGTATAAGATTCGCGGTCGGACAGTGGGGAAGAGTTCCGACAAACTGGAAAGTCTAACAAAGAGTTTGATTCATCCAGTAATAACACGGGGTATCTATTTGCTATGTGCTTTGACCAGAGCGATCGGGTCGGCGTTATTAAATTTCCTCAACGGATTACTTATCAACAACGTACTCATATCATGTTACGCGCGAACAAATAAATATAAAATATTTAAACACTCGTGACATATTGTCTCGGCGGCTATATTATACTCTAGAAACTACGCTGAATTAGTGTCACGAATTTATGACTTCGATTGCACAAATCTCTAAGCTGCAGCAAAAGAATCAGAGTCAACTAGAGCATGCAGGCTTACGACAACATTTGAGCAGGTGAGAGTTTGTCGCCTTCGCGTGCACGAAGATCTCTCACTGCTCTGGTCAAGAATTCCACTAGTGGAAGCCTATGATGATATAACACCGCGTATCAGGGTTAATATTAAAAAAAAAAAATCCTAAACTGATGCGGACAAATTTACTCTAAATTAATTTTTTTTATCACAAAAAATCCCAAACTGATACATTTGTGACAAATTTATCTCAAAATATTTTTTGACCATAAAAAACCCTAAACGAGTATATATGTGATAAATTTAGCCTAAACTAGTTATTTTGACCAACGAAATACCCTGATCCTTCGTTAAATTGAATTAGTATAACGAAAAATCCTAAATTGATAAAACTGTGATAAATAGAGAGTAAAAACCCAAACTAGTATACACCAATTATTATGTATCGCCGACTCAGCAATTTGACAGTTAAATTTAACGAAAATTAATAGAGAGTAAATTTGTCACAGGTGAATCAATTTGAAATAAATTTATTAAAAGTATATTAATTTGGGATTTTCTATAATCAAAAAATAATTTGATATAAATTTATCTCAGTTTGAAGTTTTTTGTGATATTAATCAAGAAAAAAAAAACCTAGATTAATAGAGATTTGTCGGAAAGTGCAGACTTATCCTTTGTGAATTAAATAATAAAAAAGGTCAACTCATGCTCTAAAATCACTTGAGACGATCCGACTATCTTGTCAAAGTGATGTGGATTTCCCCTTATGTGTAATGGGATCATCGGGTTCTGGGTCAGTGGCATTGATGACACAATAGGAGAACACAACCTGCGTGGCTCGTGGCCGTATGTCAGGAAAACACGTGTTGTAAGTCTCTTGAATTCAAGGTTGACTTGGTCCAAGATTCTCCAGCTATGTCTGCTAACCAATCATACTTAAAAATTTGGACTTACGATATGATCTGCTCTAATTCCCACTCATCAACGTAAACTACTGCGATTCTTATCACAAAACCAATTATGGAAATTCAAAAATAGGCAACCTTTTTAGCTGAAAAACAGTAGGTATATCTCAGACACTATTCTATACTTTTCGCTTCTGGGTAGTCGTGCAAATGGTGGCTCCCAATGAAAATGTTCGTACGTAAATATGGGCAGGGTTTCCACTTACCGTCGCCGTTGTCGGTGGCGCGCAGGACGATGAAGACGTACTTGAGGAGAGGGATCAAGGTGATGGTGTAGAGGATGAGGGAGAGGACTCCCAGGACGTCGTCGTTGTGCTTGATCCCCTCGGCGAAGGTGCTCGGGTACACGTAGAGCGGCGACGTGCCGATGTCCCCGTACACTATCCCGATGCTCTGGAACGCCAGGGTCAGTATCACCCGCCAGTCCACCGCCTTCGAACAACGAGACATCGCATTTCCATTCTCAACTAAACTGTTTGATAAAACTGCCAAGAGAGATGGTCGATGTACGGGCAATCTTAATCCCTACTTACTTGCTTGGAGCCATGAGGATGATGACCCGCGCACCTGGCGGACTCGACGTCTAGCGAGTCGTATCTGCGCAACTTGTGGCCCGAGAGCTGCTTCCCGTCGATGAGCAGCGGCGACGGCAACGGAGTAGCCGTCTGGGATCGCCGGCTTTCGTCCTCCCGGGATTCTTCGACTGCATCCCACGACATCTTCGGCTCTCTCCCGAAGTCAGTAAAGACGCGCACGGGCACGGAGGGACGACGGAATGGGGTGGAGAAAAGGTGGCGGCAAGGGGTCTCCGCTGGAGGAGGAGGGTCTTTAGAGGTGAAGATGGTGGGGCGTCGTATTTGTAGAGGCAAGAACTAGGGGATGGCCACATGTCCCTCTTGGAATTTTTTAGAGCGAAGACAAAACAAAATTCAATATGAACGTGCAGAGACAGAGACATCCGTGAGCCGGGTAGGCGGGGGATGAATCTGGAATATCCTTTCGAGGAAAAGAAGTTTCTTGCATACTTCCGCAATGAGAAATGTAAGTGTTAAGTGTGGCCCATGAAATACTCGTTAAGCAATCGATTATCTAACATTTACAATTTTCAATATACTCGTCACCCGAAAAAATTACCAGAAAAGTCTTAAACTTATTGCATTTGTGCCAATTCAATCAGAAACCTTACAATTATGCCAAAATAGTCCTAAATTTTTTGGCGATTTATCAATTTAGTCCTGAACCTTTCAATTTTGTCAATTTTGTCCTGAATTTATTATCGGGATAGGAAGGACTAAGTTGGCAATTCGGTAAAAAGTTTAGGACTATTTTGACAAATCATTAAAATATTTAGGATTAAATCGACATAATTAAAAAGTTTAGGATCGAATTGGCAAATTATTAAAAAAATTGTCACTAAATTTACACAGGTGCAATAGATTTAGCACTTTCTGGACAATTTTCCCCTCGTTACCCTCATGTGTGTGCACAGTTAGTGTCTTGAAAATCGAATTATTTCGAAAGTTTTTCGAGAGACTACGTTAACAACACCCGTCTTGATCGTTCGACGGGAAAGTCAGATTCCGGATAAATAATTCTCTTGGAATCATAATCGGATTCAAATTATGAGCTAAGTTGTATTTTTGGATGAGATTGCATGCTTGGTCTCCTAAGGCGATCATGATGTAGAGATCTGTCGTTGATATTAACCATCCACAACTCGACAGAGCTTTAACAAAAAAAATTCAACTTTGAAGTGCAGAGAGCTTTAGCAAATTCAACTTTGAACTCCCCGCAGTTTCTAGGTGTCCAGCATTGTCCAGTCGGACGAGTCCAGAGAGCGAGAGAGAGAGATTCTCGAACTATAGTTAGTCGTGATCACGTGCGGCATGTGTATCCGTGCACACTATGTTTCCTTTTAAATCTTCGTGGGACCCATAGAAACATTGTTAACCAGGCAAGTTTCACTTTTGCACGAATTATTGTTGTCATTCAATTATTTGTATAAAATAACAATTTTCTAGGCAAACGTGCAGAGCGGGTTTGAATTCCCGCTTTCCCATTGCCTTTGACGATCATGCTCATCTTCTCCATCTCCCCAGTGAGCCGCTACTTGTTTGCTCCTAAGAGGTTGCAACGACACAATCTCAATCGTAGATTCACATATTATTATCGCATATTTAGCCTAAAGTACTCATTAATTACGAGATCGCATGATCAGGAATAACTGAAAGTATTGTCGAGACTGTTAGATTAACAGCTCCCTGTTTATACTCACCATCGACAGGTCCGTAAGTCCTGTTAAGTACCCGGGCTTATAATTGAATGATGTAACAAGAGATGTGGAGTACTAATTATAGTAAAATCATCTAATGGACATAACCCTAATTTAAGAGCAAACCATGATAAAAACTTATGTCTCGATATTTCTTTCTTGCTTATACGTTTTATTCTGTTGTGATTGCACGCTGAATCCTAACATTCTTTCCGCGAGAAAAATAATATTTCGGCCCGATCCGATTCGATCCTACACAAGAATTCGAAATCCGTGCCGGTTATTGCCGGCACCAGTAATATGAACTAAGGAACCGCCCAAAATCCTTGGTTTCTGAGGATGAACCGGGATCGGTGCTCATCCATATTGATTCTTGCAAATGTGCTTCGAAGCAACCTCTTAGGAGCAAACAAAGCAAATTAATTAACTAAACCCCCTTCTTCCCTTTCCTTATTGCAATTGCTCCAATCAAAATTGGTTCATTACATCTTTCGGGAGATGATCTAATCCCCATGATCGATCACAGTGGCTAGCTTATTTTAAAGCCGTTGACCACAGTTGGAATTATTAGGTGACTCTTCGCGTCCAAGGTTCTAAATAGCTATTAGAGCGATTGATTGAGCTCAATTAAAGCTAGTGTCCCATCAAGATGCTTCATTCGAACATAGGCTTTTCTAAAATCACAGAGCACCAACTTTGCAGCAGGTAAACTTTAGTTGGAATTGATAATTCTAATGAAGGGGAGGACCGTAGATCTCTTTTTTTTTTTTTTGGTCGAAGGAGGACCGTAGATTAAAGTGTCGAATTAGATTTGGAATCATGTCTGCCGAGCGAGGACACTGACAGCCCTAGTCAAAGTCTTGCCTAGCCAGTTGTGGCAGGCATCTGCAAGCAATAATAGCGGTATGGCACTTCTAAAATTTTTTGGAAAAATTGCAATTTGGTCCTTCTAGTTTTTGGGTTGCGCGTTTCTTGCCCCCTTGCTTTCTTTTGCTATATTTTGCCCCCGCGAAAAGGTTTGAGTCTTTTTCCACTACTTCCGTTCGAATCTAATGGAGTTCCAATTGAACGTTCGACAATTTCTAAACGAGAAATGACAGTGTCGATCAACATCCTTGAGGTGTCTGGGTTTTATATATGTCTATCTGGGTCTTTGAACGAGTTATTTGTTCTTCTAAAAAAAATAAGCAAATAGTCGAATTATTCTCAACAAGACTCTCAATTTGATTTTAAGGGCTCAAAGACGTAGGAATAGCCTATTTAGTACCGACTCATGCACCTATGCATCTAGCTTTGGGTAGACGGTAGACCTCATACAATAACTATCCTAGCTCTACCATTACTTTGTTCTATTTCTTCTGGAAGTATTTCTATTGTAATTGACAATAGGTTTTATAGTGAAACATGCCTAAAAGTACATAAGTTAGGCCTGAAATGAACTCATTTTCTCAAAAAGGAGCATATAGCGGACTTTGTTTCAAATAAAAGGTCAAAAGTGGCCATATCAGTCTTGTTGGCCGATTCAATGTTCGTCGACCAACATTTCCAGGCGACTAGAATAGGAGCAAGTTTGTCAGAAAATTACAATTAGATTAAACCGTCCTTTCTAGTAGTATCATGGCTCTCAAGGGATACAAATTTCATCCTAATCAACCGACAATCGATATTTACCAAATCTAAGTTACCTTATTTGAGTTCAACTTGGAGATGGAAGTCTTCTTTCGACCTTACCAATTGGGAGAGAATCAATAGATTCTTTCTCTGGAGTGATTCACCCTTCGCAAATGCATAAATGCAAGTTTTTCCTCTCAGTATAGCCTTTTTTGGAATATTGCTATCGTCTTTTTTATATCATCGTACGTGTTGTCCAAAAATAGGAGGATTCAACGGATCCAATGGTGCTAAGTTGCTCAACGGATGAAAGGTACTCTTAAGGATAACAAGCTGATCTTCCTATCGATGAGAAAAATATTTTGAATTTGGGAATGATTCAATGGAAAAACTGGTTAAGGGATCATTATCAATATGCATACCACAATTTCATACATTTCATATCACTTTGGTGTCATTGACATAAGGAAAAAAATGTCAAAAAATCATAAACATATTGCATTAGTGCCAATGCAATCTTAAACCTTTTTTTGGTGACAATTAAAGTCCTAAACATTTTGCATTGATGTCAATTTAGTCATAAACCTTTTATTGATGTCATTTTGTTCATAAACATTTTGCATTGATGCTAATTTAATCCTAAATCTTTTGTATTTATGCAAATTATGCAGCAGGTTCATCAATTTGAGTTTTTCAGAAAGAACAGACTCTTCTTTGCAATTCCAATGGAGCTGGAGGTGCTGTTTGTCAGGAAAATTACCAAAAAGTCTTAAAACTTTTGCAATTGTGCCAATTCAGTTCTAAACTTTTTTTTTTGCCGATTTAGTCCTAAACGTTTTGCAATTGTGTCAATTCAGTCCATCCCGCCAATTTTAACCGATCGGCGCTGACGTGGACGCCGGCCGGAGGCTACCCTCCGGCGATATAATATTTTAATAATATTTTTCAATGTTTTTATAATTTATATTTTCTTTTTTATTTTCTTCTCTCTTTTTTCATTTATTTTCCTTTTCTTCTGTCTTCTTCTTCCTCTGTGCGATGGTCTCCTTCTGTCTTCTCCTCCCTCTGTCCGGCGATGGTGAAGAAAGAAAATCATGATGACGACAAACAACCGGCTCGAACTATTTTGTCTTGTGACCGAGAAGCTGATCCAAATATCCCTCTCTCTCCTCCTCCGGCTTCATTGTCATCCTCCTCCCAGCTCTCCCTGCGCCCCGCTTCATCCTCCGAGCATCTGTTACGGGCAAGTCTCGAGCCTCACCAGCCCAGACCTGGCGATGTTTGACCTCGCCATCGTCGGGCAAGGCCGGCTTGGCGAGGTCTCGGTTGATCTTGCTCCGAGACGGCGAGGTCGAGCCTCGCCAGATCTGGATTGGCGAGGCTCGGCCTCGCGCAGCCCACGATGAGGCAAGCCTCGCTCGGCGACGGCGAGGCTCGTCGTGCTGGTGCCCATGAGGGCGACTTCGCCTAAGGCCGGTGAGGTGGACCTCACCTCTGACCATGGCTAGAAGAAGAAGAAGCGCAGGGAGAGAGAAAGAAAAGAAATAAAAATAAAATAAAATAATAAAAAGTAGAAAAATTATTAAATTATTATGATCGCCATCGGCTAGGGTCCACGTCAGTACCGGCCGACCAAAATGAGCAGGATGGACTGAATTGGCACAATTGTAAAAGGTTTAGCACTGAAATCGGCCAAAAAAAAAAGTTTAGGATTGAATTGACACAATAACAATAAATTTATGACTTTCTTGGTAATTCCCCCCCCCCCCCCCCCCCCCCCCCCCCGCGATTGAAGAAGGACAAACGTGTTACTTCAGTTAGGCACGAGGTAGGAGACGATCACCGTAGACTTCTTTGATTACCGCATGACTATAATGCCACTGAAAACGAGTGCCTGCCTAACAATCACTTTGGACTCTGTTCTTCTTCTTCTGCTTATTCTGGAAAACGTGTCATTTTTTTTTTAAATACCACCCAAAAAAGTCTGTTCACATTTACTCAAAATATGACTTTATTGTCACGATAATTTCGAACCAGTACACCTTTACCCAAAATTAATTTTCGTTACACAAAAAATCTCAAATTTACCGTGACAAATGGACTCTCCATTAATTATTATCCAATAATAGACCCCCCCCCCCCCCCCCCCAAAAAAAAACTATCCAATATTCTCGTTAAATAGCTTGCATCAAAACACAGGTGCGCAAACAACTGGGATGATCGGCGTGTGATGTGCCTCTGACATGGGAAATTTAACATACATTGATTAAATGATGTCATTTAATGTTGGTATCTAAATTTCGAAGGCCCATTTAGATTTAGGCATCTATATTAGATAAAAAAATTTAGAGTTCAGTTCGACTTTTTTTTAAAAAAATATTAGTTAATTGCATATAAATATTAGGAGTATTTAATTGAGCTCCTATAACTAGGGGTGTGCATGGTCCGGTCCTGTCGCGATATGGAACCGAGGACCCGGTCCCTAAATTTTTGGGATCAAGAACCTAACCGGGACCAGAGCGGCCCCAGGACCGGTGGTCCGGCCCAGTCCTAATGAGACCGCTAACTATAACTGCTTATAGAAATCTAGCCCTTAGATCTAAACTAACAACTTCCGATCTCAACTATCCAAACTAATAAGCATAGACATGACCATCGTACAACCATCATACGAGTACTTATAATCCTAAAATAATAAGAAAAGACTAAATTAGGAAGAAAAATACTTAAAACAATTGAAACAGTATCATGCTTTTACATCATTCTCCTCAAGTTGTAAAAGAAAAAACAAGCTCAAAATGAGATCATACGTATACTTCACTGAACTCAAGTGCGAACAAAACAATAAGTTTGCTTAATAGAAAAGACAAAACATAGATTGAGTCAAGAGAAAATACGATCGGAGACAGCATATCGACAAACACGATTGGAAGCTGCGTTGTGAAGGCAAGAAGCGAGCGTCGAGCGAGATAAGTGGAGTGAGTGTCGAGTAGAAGATGGGAAAATTAAGTTAACTAGTTATTCCAAAATTTATATTTTTTCTAATTATATATATATTGGATAGTCCGGTCAAAACGGTCTAGTTGTCTAGACTGGTCTGATCCAACATGGAACCAGGGACCAGGCAGCTCGGTCGCCGGTCTCATTTTTTGAGACCGAGGATCAAACCGCCCCTCTCAAGGACCGGACCAACCCGACCAGTCCGGTCTAGTTTGCTCACCCCTACCTATAACTGCATTCAATTTAATAGACTTAAGGAGCTTAGTTCAATTCGCGGTAAAATTTGGCCAAGCCCTTTAATCCTACATATTAGCCGAAATTTGTGCATGGTGGCGGCTAAGTTGGAAATGATTTATTAATTAAGTTCAGAAAAATACAAGTAGTTGGAGAATTTCCTAACCATTCTTAGGGGTTCCGTTCTGGAGAAAAGTATTTGAAAAAAATGCAAATACCTTTCGAGTAAAGGGGATTTCCAAAATGCAAATAGTGTTTGACAAAGTGTATTTTAAAAACATGTTAGAAAGCTACATTCACGTAAATGCTATTTGGTAAAAAGTACACTTTGTGAAGGAATTTTACTATTTTTTTTAAAAAAAAACTATTTACATTGTTGAGTCCCTTGCCGACAAAAGTAGGATTTTCGAGGATATTTTCAGAGTTATGAAAGTTGAGCGAGGGCAAAATTGAAAGGAAAAAAAATTGTAGCTGCATTCCTGAAATGCAACTTTTCAAAGTACATTCGGAGCTACTTTAGGCTAAAAGCCTTTGAAAAGGCAATTATATTTCTCCAAAGTTGAGCAAAAAACATACCAAACACTATTTACATTTAGCTAATGAGCTTTAGAGCCCCAAAATCTTTTCCAATTGCCTAACCAGACAGACTCCATCTCCCTGTTAAAATACAACAAATAGTAAGTTTCAAAAAATAACACAACACAACGTTCCAAACGAGTCATTCGAACATAGAGATAGATTGTTACGGCCATACTTAACAAAACAAATTCCTAGCGATACTCTTAAAGTGCTTAGATAGTTTCGACTATGTTATTCTTGCATTTATTAGTTATCTTATTCATGAATAAGTAAGTAATTCTCCGAAGTTTTTTTTCGTATTCGAGAGGATTGGAACCGATGCTTTGATTTTGCCCAAAGACAAGGTAGCCGATGATGAACAAATCAGTTGTTGGATCACCAAGACCATAAAAATATAGGGGTGAGTGGGTTGAGATCCTACATGAATCCTGAAATCTACCTGTCGAAATATGTTTCTCATTTTTTGGAACCCGGAACCTACCATACATAACCTGTAACCTGAAACCTACCCCAGGGTCTACCCAGGTCCCATCTATGTTATTAATTGAACGATTGCAGTGAATGGTCACTTTTAATGACCACCACATGTTGCTATAATCCATTGACTGCAACCCACACATGTAAAAGTCTCGATCATAAATATCGCCAAAAATGGAAGCTCAAACTAATGGTTTCAGAATATGCACTCATATCAGATGCCATGGAATACCATAAGATCACACAAAGACATGTGCCGAGAAAAACACAAAAAATTGTTCTAGGTTCCACCTATCCAGAACTTCAAACCCATTTGTCGGAACATGTTTCTCAATTTTTGGAACCTAGAACCTACAATATATATCTTGGAACCTAGAACCGAACCAGTTCCCCACCGGTCCAGTTCCAAGTTTTAGGATTTATTCAGAAACAATGCTCACCCCTATAAAGATAAAAACATGTGGCTGTTCTTATTCCGATCATCTCCATTGGATGGCTACGGTTTCATGATCACAAAAGCTTTACCCACTTTCATTAAGTAAAATACCATAGAAGTTCAATAGACGATATTCATGTATTAAGCATAGCTTTATACAAAATCTCCATGTTTCACCTCAACATTCTTTCACTGACGTCGCAGTTCTAGATTACAAGAGTTGAGAGAAAATAAAGCCAAAAATCAATTAGAAGTACGTTTCCATCTTGAGATTCTTGACCATAATAACAATGATTAACACCTTGATCTTAACTCGTACTATCTCTTTATTTACACTATAGTATAACCCTAAAGTTCCCCTTAAAGTTCGTAAGTCATCCCAACCTTCAACATTCGCTTGTGGGGAATGTCAAAGATCTTGTCACTTTGCCTCAAGTTCTTCTTCAAGAAGTTGTAAGCATAGTCAATCAAGACCCTTTTCCCCAAGCTAGCCCCTTTCGCTGCCACCACCTCATTCTCACCAATCAAGTGAACCACACCAGCACGCCAAGCCCTATCTAACGTACTGATCTCTCTCTCCAATGCCCCTTGTGCCGTGTGATCACAATCATCATCAGCTTCCTGATCGAACTCTTTTTTGACCTCATTCTCACAATTCTCCGCACCCTCCAACCCATCAACCGATTGCTCGTCATCATCCTTGCCCTTGGGTAACCTCACTTGATCGGTCATAGTCCAATGCTCTTCCATTACAAACTCCTTAAGCCTTTGAAAGAGGAGCCTCTCGAAAGGGTCGTCCTGCTCGTTCCGTGAGTCGGTGTACCCGTACCTCACGATGCACCGGAACACATTGAGCTCCTTCGGCTCGACTCGGCGGAACAGGAACCGCTCTTCTGACGGGACTTTGCTTATCGGGAGCGACTTTATCGAGACGAAGACGAGGACGGAGTGGACGGCGGGCACGTTCTCCACGTAGTGCTTGAAGATCGGCGGGATCCCTTGGACAAGCTCTGAGTAGAAGACCGCGAGCCCCGGCATGCGGCAAAGGCCGGCGGGATCGGTGGCGATCTCCCTGAGCTTTTCCGGCGACATCTTGTGGTCGAGCTCATAATAGTACTTGCGCCGGTACACGTCGTTCCACACGTACATTATGGTCATAAGGAGTGCGGCAAAGGTCAATGGAAGATATCCTCCTTGGTAGAATTTGTAGAGAACTGAGCTCAAGTAGAGAAGCTCCACAGTGCCCACAACTAGAATGTAAGTTATGACGAAGAAGATGTTCCATTTCCATATCATGATCGTGATGAGCACCAGAAATCCAGATGTGAGGGTCATCACGAAGACCACCGCTATGCCTGCATGAAACATAAATTCACGTTAAAAATAAGATCACTCATATGAATCATGCGCCCTGAATTCACCATTGATTTTTACTTTTTTTAAATAAACTTTGTATGATATCAAGTGATTATATTGAGTTAGCAAAAGTGTAAGAAACCGACGACTTACCATAGGCATTGCCTATTTTCTCAGTAGTCCTGAAGCCGAGAGTAATCGCAACGCATGCCAACATAAGGAGATAATTAATCTCCGGTACGTAAACTTGTCCTTCATATTTCGACGACGTATGGACAATTTTCACCCGAGGAAAACACCCCAGAGAGAGCGATTGTTGGATGATCGAAAACGTCCCAGAGATCATAGCTTGGCTAGCAATGATCGCGGCCAGTACCGCAATCACGAACATTGGCCAATATAAAGGCCCTGCATCGTAGAAAGTTATCGGCACCTTCAATATCTAACACTGAAAACGTACTGCCTTAAAAGGATGTCTAATGAATCTCGAAAATTAGCACGAATATAACGGTTGGAAGATATTCACCGGGTATAGATTCGAAGAATGCATCATTGACGAGATCGTTATGCTTTCGAAGAAACGAGGCCTGCCCAGCATACGCCAATACGAGCGAGGGGTATGTCACGGTACACATGCTTATCTGTATCGAGCGGACCGTGAAGTGCCCAACATCGGCGAATAACGCCTCCGTTCCTGCGTCATTTGACGTACTTATGGATTACATGGAGATTATTCGCCAAGGCCCACAAATTAAATTAGGAAACAAAGCAATTCGAGCGTACCTGTTATGGCAAGGACAATCCCGCCGAGGGATATCCATCCTTCCTTTTTGTTCCTCCGAAAGTACTCGACGATGTAAACCGGATTGATGGCTTTGACGACACCCGGGTCGTACTTGACGAAATTGTAGAGACCAATTGCACCGATGAACGCGAACCAAACACATATGATTGGAGCGAAACTGTATCCAACTTTGTCAGTTCCGAACCTTTGGACCGCGAACAAGCCCACCAGTACTGCCACCGAAATCCATACAATCATATCTGGAGAACACAAAACGGTATTGTCAGTCCCGAAAATCATGTCTTAAGTTCACTTTTTTCACCTGTTTTAAGGGTATTTACATGTTAAAGCCTCTTGAAAGTGTCTTTAAGAGTTACTTTCTTTTAAAAAATTTGTTGTGTGCATTAGGGCACTTGGGTGTAAGGGCTTACTAGATTTAAGCTAGTGGAACAGCTACCGTTGCTCGGACCGAACAACATTGATCCGAATGAGTTATTAGCTCTATTTCTCCATTATCTAGCTATTGATCAATTGCATGGTCCTCTTTCCGCAACAAACATAGAAAAAGGTCTCACATCTCTATTCAGACGATCGGATGCATTGATATACATATGGTACCTAGGAATTAGATTATATTCGTATCTCATGGGGCATACTATTCATAGTGTGAGGTATGTCTTTAAAAAGAATAGAACAAGTGGAGAGATTAATGTGGCTGATGATAATAATTGCAGTAATACCTTCCGTCACTGCAGAAGTAGCTTGCTTAATCCCTCCAACAGCCGACAGAACTGCAATGAACACACGGGATTGCAAGTCAAGAAAATTGCGAATTGACATGAACAATTGTAACTATATAATCGGCCGTATGTTAGGAAAGCTAAGTGTCATTAACATTGACAAATTGTCAATGACAAGATGGGAATTGAACGTGCACAATCATTCCTCATTCAACAATAGACCCCAAAAATAAGTTGGGACCACCCAAATTTTTCTAGTGTTCAATCGTGAAACGCAACCCTAGTATCTAAAGTCAAGAACACGGCAGGGGACGAAATTGAACCCAATTTCTACCACGAGGTTTGAATAGAAAGGGTATGAGCGCTGTACTCTCCCTGCCGCCTCCAATTCCGTCTTTTTTATTTTTATTTTTTCATTTAACATGACATAGGAAGAGATGTTGGCATAATTCCTATGTGAACCAAAAGGAAGGCGTGTATTTGCTCTGCTAAGAATAGGACTATGAAATCTCATTTACTAAATGATATAGTGTGTATATCTGATCATAAGTCTAACTGCCCGCTAGCTCGCTCGAATCAAAAGGGCCCGAAGCACAAATTAGGCGGGTTTGAACCCCACCTAGGCTAGCTTGGACCCACTCAAGGTCGGTCATCCTAGCTATCAATCAAGATTTATGTGTTTCAAATTTTGGACTGGCTTGGGCAGGCAATTTTAGGCTTGGTACACGACCAATCCACTCTTTGATGAAGTCTAGGGCGGTGGACTGGTACGGGTCTATAAACGAGTCAATCATCTCGTGCTTCGAACTCGCTTTTATAACCTAACAAACCTATAACCCATAAATGCCACTCGTTTGTTCGTCTAACCGATCAACCTTTTGCACAAATGGAATTTCATCGCGTAAATCCAAATGAAAAGTATGCTACCCAATTGATCCGGTAAAAAATTATTCGAGACAGGGTGATGATTAGAGGTGCGAACCGGAGATGCAAGGAGTGAGGACACCGTCCCCAATGACCATGGAAGTGCCAAGCATGGTGGCGAAGAGCAAGAAGAACTTGGCGAACCGGCTCTTCTCGAGCTTGGACTTTAGCCTCGATGCCCTGAGCAGGCGATTGCTCGGCTGCTCTAGCTGGAAATTAGACACCTCTTGATCTTCCGGTTGTTGGCTCGGGATCAACCCTACCCTCGCATACCGGCACAACAGCGAGTACAATGCGAACGTACCTCCTGCAAAATGGGGGAAAGAAAAAACTTAGCTAAAATCAGAAAAGGAAGTATACACATTTATATCTCAAGTACCGAGGCGTCGTAATTATCCTTGCTTATTAAGATGGTTAGAACCGTTAGATTCGTCTAATCATGATCAATTAGTGCACGCTGCCAAAAAAAAAATGATGGTTTGATCTTAGCTCAAGTAGGGAATGGATATGATATCGATCTTCTTTACACTCCCTCGGTTGAACCTGAAAACTCGCCGAAGCTGAAGTTTTTGACATATCAGCGCCTTCTCGTGTATGCATTTATGACTTCGCGTGTCACGCTTTTTGACTAATGGACAGAACTTACCAATCACAAATCCAGACAAAAAGTCCCCCCGTGACCTAAACGATGAGTCCCCATCAATACCGACAACTGTTCATTTCTTTACTATTCAATGTTCATCCCTTAGAAGGCCATTCCCGTGGATTTTTGCTCTATAGTGCGTGATGCAGGTGACCCATGGTTTTCGCATCCCGGTGTGTTGACAGCTCTCTAGTTTATGACACGGTTGTTTCACTAGAAATTTCAAATATTTTCCACGGAAATCATGTTCAAGAAAAACGGTTGATTTTCATTTATTTAGTAGTTTTTTTTTAAGTGTTTTCCTTCTTATCCAGAAAGGCGGGTCGTTTTTCTCGATCTAAACTTGTTATTTTATGGTCCCCTTATCCCAATTTCTACATTTGTATAGAGAAGAGCTAGTAAAGAAGAAAGAATGGGTGCAAGTGTGCTTGTTTAACGAGAGATTCAAGATTTAGAAAATATTTTTCGAAAATTGATCACTTGTCTTGGTTACAAAAATGGATGAATGAAAGATATTTTCGCCACCCATGAAAATAGTTCATAATAAATTGTTATTGATAATGAGAACATTTTCCGTTGACTAATTTTTTGAAAAATATTTTATAAATCCTGAGTTTTTCTTGAAACAAACGCACCCTATCCAAGTACACAAACACTCTCGGCTTCAAAAGGAAAGCAACAAGATAGAACCCGAACTAGCTGAAGTCATCACGGGATGAGATTTGGCTTCTTTACACTTCATCTAAAAAAAACAAAACAAAAAAATTGCTACGTGAACCGAAAATCTTTGTAATTTGTTTGCTAAATCATATGAGACAGGTATTATCTTGTCCATGAAACCCTAGACAAGGGGACCGTCTTGGTTTATCAAGCGATATGACATGTATTTACTTACTATTGATGTTGACTACACTGATTGGGGTGGGTATCTCAAATCCCCTCCACCAGTAGGGAATCACCTTCTCAACGATGTATTTATAACTCATAACGTATTGTCTTGGTCATCAGGTTATACACCTAGAGAATATGCCCAATCATTGTCGCAAGTTCTTGACATCGATTGAACAGATTTTCAGTTGAGGACAAAAGAATCGATGTCAAACTTCGTTTCCTCATCGCAAATTGCACCTAGCCGAAGCCTTTGATCTATTCCTGTCTAGATCATGTCTTTTTCCTCAAAAAAGAATAATTTAATGAAAAATACTTAAAATATTGTGGGGATGGTACAGTCTCAACCGTAGAGTCACACACCGTTACCGCCTCTTTTGCATTAAAAACTCATTAATTGAGAAATCGTGTAGTTAAAAATGACTGACAGTACTGTCAGGCTATCAAATAATGACCCATCCAAGAAATATCCCCATCGCTTGGACAGGATACCGTGACAAGTGTAGTGATTTCTGTTTATCTCTAGCGCATGAGTTTGACCTTAAGCATTGGATTTGCTATGGAGTCCAGTATTACTTCACACAAAAACGTAAAAAGCATTACGGAATCTCATGACAAAACGTAGGAAGATACACGTATGGGTAGGGTTTCCACTTACCATCGCCGTTGTCGGTGGCGCGCAGGACGATGAAGACGTACTTGAGGAGAGGGATCAAGGTGATGGTGTAGAGGATGAGGGAGAGGACGCCCAGGACGTCGTCGTTGTGCTTGATCCCGTCAGCGAAGGTGCTCGGGTACACGTAGAGCGGCGACGTGCCGATGTCCCCGTACACGATCCCGATGCTCTGGAACGCCAGGGTCAGTATCACCCGCCACTCCACCGCCTTCAAACACCATTCTCGTTATGATTTTTTGCTCGAGAGTTTAAACTGCGAAAAGATGGTCGATATTCAGAGCCTAATCCGGACTTACTTGCTTGGAGCCGTGAGGATGATGGCCAGGGCATTTAGCGGATTCCACGTCTAGAGAGTCGTATCTGTGCAACTTGTGCGTGGAGAGCTTCTTTCCGCCGATGAGCCCTGGAGACGGCGACGGTGAAGCTGTGTCGGCTTGCTGGCTTTCGCCTTCCCAGGTCTCTTCGACCGCGTCTCCAGACATTTCTGCAGATCTCTCTCTCTCTCTCTCTCTCTCTCTCTCTCTCTCTCTCTCTCTCTCTCTCTCTCTCTATCTCGATCGAAACCGTAAAGACACAAGCACCCGATGGCGGGCCGGAGAGGACGAAGGCACGGGGTAGAGAAAAGGTGGTGGCGATTTAGCTCTGCCGAGGACGAGGTTTCGTAGAGATGGAGATGAAGGGCGTCGTTTTTATACGTGAAAAGTTAAAATGGCCCACATATAATAAACGAAAAAAGAAAATTCAAGAGTTTATAGTAATTACAAAAGAAAAGTCAACCTGGACGTGTTGGAGAGACGTCCGGAGGCAGGTGCTGACGCACGATTTTGGGGGCATGAATCTGGAAAAATCCTTTTGACGAGAGAAGTTTCTCATACATTTCCGCGATGGAGAACCCCTTTGCGTACTTAATCAAGTTATCATCTTCGTCCTTCCTTACTTAGGATTTCACCAGAGTGTTTTAGTGATAATTACGAGCGATTAATTAAGCAAACATTACGATTTTCTGTGCACTTAGTAACTCGTGTTACACGTGCATCGGCGGAAGTTCATTTTCGAATTCCTTTTTCTTTGCACAAGAGATTCAAGGAATAGAAAAGCATCCTCCGTTCCCACACTATAGGGAGGGACTGTCTTTTTTTCCAGAAGCAAGAAGAGCATGGGCGGCTTCGCACCTTCTCAAGCACTTCGGGAAAAGTTGCTTGCAATTGACTAAAAATCAAGCCGGCTATTTACTAAAAACATAGGTCCGCACAAAAATCGTAAGATCATGACGCCTGTCCAATTCCGAAAGATCATGGGAGTTGGTTACCTCTGTGCCTTGAAAATCGAAGCGTTTCGAGTAAAGCATACTTAACAAGTTCTTCGAGAGCGCACTGATTAACAACACCCATTTTCGAATTTATGACGAGAAAGTCGGGCTCTGACCAAAAAAAAAAAAAATTACTTTAGACTTACAATTTATCCCACGATACAAATATATTGTGATCCTTCGGTTGATCGCGATGGGCCAAGAGAGCTGTACAAATTCAACTTTGAACCACGCACTCTTTCAAAGGGTCCAGCAATTTGCGACTCCAAAGGCGTGAGAATCTCGTGCTATTTCTATCGATGGTCGCCGTCACGGGCGACACGCGGATGCGTGGCGATATTTTTGGACGTCTGCATCATTGTTGACGCTCTTAGGGGCTAACCACAAGAAGATTAATCAATTAACTTGGTAATTAATTATTATTAATAGGATGGATCATTGCTGTCTTTCGGCGATGATCGAATCCTCCCCGTGATCAAGCATGATCGCTAATTTCGAAGCCATTGATCTTACAGTGCAACTATTCTTATTGTCCTTCATTGTCCCCACGGCTTTATCATGCAAGATTATTGTTGAGATAAAATATAATGAGAAATGCTTCCCTGACAATCTGACAGTACCATTCGTTATTTTTGACCGTATGTCCACACACCATCATATATATATATATATATAAAGCAATCATTAATTAAAAAATCACTATGTCAAAAATAAAGATTCTCATAAAATCGGACTATATTTGGAATATATTTTGCTAAATGAGGACACGGACAACCTAATGTAATTGATACTTTGTTGTAGCTAGTTTGTGGCAAGCATCAGCAATCATCATCGCCAACAAAAAGCGGAATAACATTTCTTAATTCTTTTTGGGAAATTGCACTTTGGTCCTGCTAGTTTTTGGGGAGCACGTTTCTTGTCCCCTTACTTTCTTTTATTGTCGAATTATGCCCCGGCGAAAAGTCAAGTCTTTCCCATAACTTCCATCTGAATCCAATTAGAATTTCGATTTTGAAGACTTGAAAAGTCATGAAAATGATTTCACTCTCTTTTTAGTTGAGATAAAAGGTATATATGTCCATTTGAGACTTTGAACGAGTTGTTTGTTCATCTAAAAAAGAACTTTCTCGATGAAAAGAGGATATAATGTACTGAGAACATGAACCAAGCTTCAACCTCTTTCAAACCTTCCCATAAGTTTTGGAACCGAGTTTGGCACCTTCGAGCACCCCCTAAAGTCAGACTCTTTATCCGGAGGATTTGTCAAAATGCTATCCTCACTAGAGAAAATTTTTTTAGGGGGAAAATTATCAAGGAACCCCTCTGTCCTTTTTGTGAATGTCAGATTGAAACAGTGGAACATCAATTCCTCCATTGTACCTGGACAAAAATTGTCTGGAGCAACCCTACAATTAACATCCAAGTATCAGCCACAGAAACTTTAAGAACGGACAGATGGCTTGAAGAGCAACTGAACAAGATAGGAAACGCCCCTCACATAGAAGATATAGCTACTGTTCCCGCAACGACCATGTATTCAAACGAAAAATTCCCAACCCGGAATACCTAATTAGTATAGCATAAGCTTTACTTCTTAACTATAGAAGGTGAAACAAGGTTAGTGAGAGAGCTGAGAGAAATCAACCTCACCTGCAGCCAGCTTGGGTTCCACCGAAGGATCAAGCTTTAAAGATAAATATAGATGGTTCCTTTGATGCAGGCAGTGAAGTAGCGACAATAGCTGGTGTTCTCAGGGACAAATTTGGGGTGATACTCAAAGGCTTTGCAAAAAAAAAAAAAAAAATCCAAGCTTTATCGCCTATGCAAGCGGAAGCTAGGGCTCTCGTGGAAGCGTTGAAGACCTTCGGTTCTAGAAGAGAAACCGAGATGTATTTGGAGTCTAACAGTAAGACTTTGGTGGATGTTGTTCTTGATAGGAATACTATGTCGTGGGAGAAAGAGACGCACATTCTGGAGGCCCAAGCCCTTATCTGATCTTTCTCAAATCTCATTGTGGCCCATTGTGGAAAATTAGCAAATCGGGTTGCACATTGGGTTGCTTTGCGTTTAAATTCTTTTTTCTAAGCATTGATTGTCTAATACGTCCCAAACCCTCTGGGACCTTCTATGCTGTGATGCCACTACTTTGAGCTTGTCGGTTTTGAATCTTCGGAGATAAATAAAGGAAGCCAGTCTTCAGACCAAAAAAAAAAAAATATAGTGGAATTAATCTCCATGAGGCTCTCAATTTGATTTCAAGGACTAGGTGTATTGATTCGCCATCCCCTTTAGGTTTGAATATAGAAACGTGACGGAAAGTACTTCTATTGCCATAACACGCTACTATAAAAGTTAGGGGAAAAGTGTTAAAAAAAAGTCTTGGACCGGTTTAATTGATACCAATTCAGTTTCACACATTTTAATTAGACCAATTCAGTTCTAAATCTTTTTACATTGATACCAGTTGGGTCTATATGGCAAATTTTGCTCGCAATAGCTGACGTGGACACTGGCCATCCTATGTGGCACGACCAGTGCTGACGTGGATATTTTGCAATAATAATTTGAAGTTTTTTGTAATTTTTTTGGTTTTTTCCCTTTCTTTTTTGTTCTTTTTTTTCCCCATATGGCTGAAGGCCGACAAGGGCCGCCGACTAGCTTTTACGGGCCACAATTAGTACCAATGCAAAAAGATTTAGAACTGAATTAATTAAATTAATAGGTTTAGTTAATTAGGACTTTTTCTTAAGAGTTTATATTGTTACGAAACCAATATGAAGACGAAAATTGGGCTCTGAAAAATGAATTAATAGACGAATTAGTCTAATGTCCCTTGCTTTTCAATGTCCAAAATATCTAAGAAGGGTTTACAACCGTCTACTTTCCGGATTTTACAATGTATTTCGGCCCTTGCTGGACAGCTAGGGTTCAGCAACTAAAAACCGTTCCTACAAGTTGTGTCATGTTCTGCATTAATTTCTTTTTTCTACCTAAATCAATTGGGTTGGAGGTTGGCATTCGCTAAATGTTCCTGGACTTATCGGACATTCATGGCAACTATAATGGGGGTGGAGGGTTCTTTGTCTTAAAAAGGACAAACAATACGTTACTTCAATTGCGCCATAGGGAGGTGACGTTGACCTTAGCTTTCTTTGATTATAATTAATCATTGCACACCAGATATGGTGTTTATGACGAGGTGGAGCCTGTAATGCTCCCTTTTCTTATACCCGTTGAGTTTGACAAGGGGTGAGTCCAATCTCCCTATAGATATATATGAATGTAATTGTGGTTTTGTTATTTCTATGAAGGAGACCCCATGAGGGGCTATGGGAAAGTAGCGGCGACTTCACTCAAACATCATGCCAAAGTGGAAAATTGTTAGGACGTGACTCAAGTTTGAGCCCGTAAGCGAAATCTACATCGAACCAGTGCGTGTGGACTGCTCCAAGCCTGACGATCGTGGGAGGTAGGCATTGGAAGAAAAATGTTGCTGCACTTACAGGAGATAGATTCTTCAATTTGAGTTCCTCAGAAAAGAACATACTCCTCTTTGCAATTCGAATGGAAGTGGAGGGTTTCTTTGTCTGCAGAAGGACGAACATGTTATTTCAATTAGGCAGGAGGTAGGAGGCGATCACCTTAGACTTCTTTGATTACTATCGATTACCGCTTGACTAATGCCGCTGAAAAGTAAAATGCCTCCATGGGAAGATTATGTATTATCTTCTGGGTCAATACTACAACATTAATAATAATAAATAAATAAATAAATAAATAAAATTTCGGGAAAATTGGTACACACTCATGCTATATTTATTCAGAAATAAATTTTCGTATTACAAAAAAAATCGAAGCTGTACACTCTTACCTTCCTCCATTAACTTCCATCCAACATCCTCGTTAAATTGCCGACGTTAAACACACTTGTCCAAACAGCTTAGATGGTTGGCGTGTGACGTAGATTTGACGTGGACATTTAACATAAATGGGTCTCCACTAAACGATGTCTTTCTGGCAAGCTAGATCTGAAGAAATTGACCAGAGATTGGGAATCAAGGCACAATTGAATATGCTCTTTTTCTCTCTCAAAAATCACAAAATCTTAGGCAAAATTGGGGAATAATCACCAGATTTCCCAAGTCAGTTCACTCTATTCACATCTGAGTTTCCAAAATGACCTCGTTTAGGAGACTTATATATGTTGAATTCCCACGCATCAGCAATTTAAGATGATATTGGGTAGAAATTAACGAATGGAAGATCCGTCACATGTATATCAATTTGATATTTTTGTTCATAGCATGAAAATTACTCTAGGGTAAATGCGGCGTGAATGTTCTAGTTTTATATTTTTTTTTGTGGTATAAGCTATTTTTTTTGTGACTAATTTAAATCATTGTGAAGCGATTGACATAATCTAGTGAAATGAAAAGTGAGAACATAATTTCTCAATGAAAAACACTGGTGAGCACCCTCCTCGTCCAGATGCACAAGACTTGGGCAAAAAAACAAGCCCATACCAGCACTCCAAAGCCAATCATTGAACTAGAACTATGGCTAAACACTTCAGCATGGTGCGAGAAAAAAGAAACGGATGACTTCCCACGGATCAAATTGCTGGTTCTAAGCTTAAAGTAGATGACTGTTCAATCGAAATGAACCATCTAAAGAGTAGAAACAGAAAGCGCCCACCGATTCTTCATGACTGATAGCAAATTATATTCGGACAATGAGATGAACATGGCTTGTCCATTATTACGCGGCAGATCTGCTATTAGCATCGGGCTTACGACACCCTTTCACTGCTGTTTCGGCTTACCGATCCGGCACCATTACAGCACAAAAATGGTGCACGTATTAGCCAAAGGATGAAAAGCAAAACCGGCATGGGATCTCGCCGATACTTCCGATGGTCACTGATACATCCCGCACCCGCTGTTAGTTGTTGGTGTTTGTAGTTGGAATCTGATCACTGTCCTGGCTCAGGTCTTTCCGTTCCTCCGAATCCTGTCGAATATCGAATTCTTGAACTGTTCTTTCACGGAAGGCCGTGCTGTTGGATCTGGATCCATCATGGCCTAAGCAAGTCAAGAACATCAGAAAGCCACCGGATTAAGGGGTTTTCTCCAAAAGCAAGCACCGAAACGACACGAGTCCCATTGGAAGAAAAGAAGACACAGCACCTTCAGCAAATCCTGGAAATGCAGCGAATGGCCGGGCGGAAGAGGCAGATTTCCCTCTCTAAGACTCAGAAACTGAAGCCCGGAGTCGACCCTGTTGCAAGCTCATTAACAGAAGCTCCCATGGCAAAAATATAAACCTTGTCAAGATGATCGAACTTCTCGTTCATGATCTCTCGAGGCATGTACTGCGTATCGCCCTCCTGATCGGGTAGGCTGTTGTTAAGGAGCGCCGTGCTCAATCAAAATCACCGAGCTTGTACACACCTTTCTTGACATAAATATTATCCGGGCTTAACATCAAGTTGGGCAATTCCTCTGTCATGCATGAAAAGTAATATTTTTGCAAGCTGCAGGATTTGGACATCAGCAACGGTAAATCATGGGGACCAAACATTAACCTTCGCGACAGGATTAAAATCTAAAACAACGGGCCACTATATCTTATCAAGGGAATTGAAGTTGAAGGTTGTCTGCGACGTATATCTTGGACAAACGATGGAATGTTGCCCCATTCAAGCAAGTTTTTCCATCTTATTCTCAATTTTTGCACTCACACATGCGCTGGACATATTTCCAACTTCTGTTCTTCCAGTTTGCAAATGAAGGTAAACACACAATTGTCCACCAGTACTCGTCCACAAGATTTCTATCGATCTTCGACATGTATCACCTGCCCCCAAAGATTGAAGCTTTAAGTTGTTTTTTTTTTTTTTTTGCTGAAGCTTTAAGTGTTGGAGGTTAGGGTTTGAGTGAGTAGAAAGGGTTTTGCCTGCTTGAAGTATTAAGAGACGTCTAGTTTGGAACGCTCAACAGTGTTACCTCAAGCGTAGGAAACCCTAGAGTTATGTGCAAGCTCTTGGGCTCCAGCCCATTTGGACCCAAATAACCATGCTTTACCTATTGGGCTTGTATGTGAACATATTATCTGGACTATATTAATAATATATCCAACAATCTCCTCCTATGTTCACCATACAGCACAATCCAATACGGTTGTCAGTGTAATGTTAAAACAAATATGAATCATCCACATTCTGTCCAAGATAATCAACTCGGATCGATATAAGAGTTTTAATAGTAAAATATTAAACTCAATCATCATTTGCAATCAAAATAAATAAATCATCCTTACTATGAATCTGTTCACAATCAACATATGCATAATAGTCAAGTATAAGTAGGTCATTCAAAATAGTCCAAGGCCTTACAAATATAAGAAACTAACATAATCATGTTCACAAAATAGAGATATCAAAACGTAAGTCTCAAGTAAATGGACTCCATCAAAATGGGCAATAGCAGGTGAACTGTCAAGTCCCCACACGCTCTAAATAATAAATATTCATTCATCAAGTAGGTCATCCTGATCAAGATCCTGCTTATTAAGCTCTCCTCCATTTCTGCCATTCCCTGTAGAATGTCAAATATGAATTTCATATTATCATGAATTCAATCATTTGAATAGTCTACTAAAAGTATCTAGTTCTACTAAAAGAACTTAGAATTATAATATCAGGCAGAGAAGAACATATATTAATGTCATAAAGCATCATAATATCATGTTCATAAGCATCAAGCCAGTTTCATAAATCATGAACAAGGCCTAAACAGTTTAATTTACAAAGAGCCATCAACTTAAGTTTATTCATAAGAGAATAACCATTGTCTAGTTTCAAAGAACACGTCCAATAGTCAACTCACTTACAATAACCTAGTCACGTAATATCATGTTTCAATTAAGAACAAGATCAACAGGTTTCTTATGCAAACAACTATTTCTATGTTTCAATTTGGAATGTCACAATTACTAATTCCTTAAAGTCAAATAATCTAGCATCAAATTTGGAATGAGATCATTTAAAAAAAAGGATAGTCCAACCTAGTTGGATTATATCATCAAGTTTGGAATGACACAAGCTTCCCAGATAGAACCTTTGAATTAGGTTAAAGTCATCTTCATCAAGTTTGGAAAGAGACAACTCACCCTTTTCAAATTGATCAGCAACCATGAACATCGATGAAACACATAAACCGTGCTTATCATTTTGGCCAACAAAAGAAGATTCGATAATTCAAAACACACAACTAGAAGGTAAGTAAATGGTAATTAAGACTTGTCTACACAGTCTTTAACCTCATTTCCCTAACTGTTTTAAATAATCGATCTTTAAGCAGACCTTTTGTGAGAGCATCGGCCAAGTTATCCTTCGATCTCACATCGATCAAGGTGATAACTCATTGTTCTCTCAGATAATTCAACAACGCATGTCTCAGTCTCACATGTCTTCTCTTTGAATTAAATAGAGCATTCTTGACGACTTGGACAGCTGTTTGATTATCACAGAACAGGCTTAAGGAATTAATCTTTAGCCGAGTCAAAGGAATATCCATAATCAGATTCTTTATCCACTTTGCCTCTTCGCCGGCTGAAGCTAAAGCAAAAAGTTCTGATTCCATAGACGACAATGCAATACAAGTCTGTCTTTTGGATTTCCGAGTAATAGCGGCTCCACCCAACGTGAATTCATATCCACTTGTGGACTTACTATTTCCAATCTCTAAGCACCATGAGGCATCAGAATATCCATCCACAGTTGGAGGAAAACCAGAGTAACATAGAGCATAATCTTTAGTACCTTTAAGGTATCTCATTAGCCTACTGACGGCATCCCAATGCTCTTTACTAGGATTACTAGTGAAACGACTCAGCATGCCAACTGTAAAAGCTATGCCAGGTCTAGTGCAACTCATAACATACATGAGACTACCAATCAGTTTCGAGTACTTTAACTGATCCACGCTGGTCCCTTCATTGAGACTCAGTCTTTTATTATAATCACATGGTGTCTCAATCGGTTTACACTCACTGTATCCCCAGGTAGAAAGTAGCTATTCAATATAATGAGTCTGGCTAAGGGAGGTGACTTGCCTTTCAAAGCTTACTTTCATACCAAGAATGGTATTAGCAATACCAAGATCTTTTATGTCAAATTCTTTAGCTAAAGTAGCTTTCACGTCACTCACTACAAAATGATCGGAGCCAAGAATTAACATGTCATCAACATACAAGCAAATGATGACTATCTTATTTGACATAGAACGATAGTAAAGGCATTTATCTGAGTAACTAGACTGGAAGCCATAACTCTTTACCACTTTGTCAAACTTAAGATGCCACATCTTAGGTGCTTGTTTAAGACCATACAAAGATTTGTTCAATTTACAAACTTTGTCCTCAAGGCCTTTCATGACATAACCTTTCGGTTGTTCCATGTAAATTTCCTCATTTAACTCTCCATTTAGGAAAGCTATTTTTACATCCATTTGATGCACTACAAAGTGTTCAATGGATGCCAAAGCAAGGATAATTCTTATAGTTGATAGATGACACATAGGTGAATAGACATCAAAATAGTCTATTCCACTCTGCTGCTTATAGCCTTTAGCTACTAAACGTGCTTTGTATCTGGCTATTGATCCATCACTATTTAGTTTCTTCTTCAATACCCACTTACAGCCTATAGCCTTAGCCCCTTTTGGCAAATTGACTAGCTGCCAAGTGTGGTTCTGTAGCAGAGAGCTAATTTCATCATCTATAGCTTCTGCCCAAAGTAGAGATTCCCTAGATCTCATTGCTTCTTGATAGGAGAATGGATCATCCTCTAGATGGTAAGTAACAAAGTTTTCACCAAAACTTTTGGGAACTCTCTCTCTTATAGATACTCTAACCGGAACTGGTTCAATAGCCAGTTGTGTGGAATTAGTGCCAGAAGGACCTGCTTCAAATTCTACAGGAGACTCTGAAATCATATCTGTAGATCCATAAACATTCAAGCCATGATCTCTAAGAAAATTGTTCTCGAAGAATTCTGCTTCTCTAGATTCTATCACCGTGTTAGTAGATAGATCCAAAAATCTATTTGCAGCACTATCTTCTGCACTACCTAGATATACACAAGTAATTGTTCTAGGTCCCACCTTAGGTCTTTTAGGATCTTGTATTCTAACATAAGCAACACAGCCCCAAGTCTTAAGAATATCATATCTACAAGGATGCTTATGCCATATCTCATAAGGTGTCATAGATAACTTAGAGTGTGGCAACCTGTTTAAGATGTGATTAGCAGTTAGAACTGCTTCTCCCCAGTAGGAGGAAGGCATGCCATCTGTAAGTAACATGGAATTTAGCATTTCAGTTAACGTTCTATTCTTACGCTCGGCAACACCATTTGATTGGGGTGAGTAAGGAGCAGTGGTTTCAAGTATTATCCCCTCTGAAGCACAAAATTCCTTGAACCCTGTCATTGTATATTCACCTCCTCTATCACTCCTAAACCTCTTAATTTTCAAGTTGAGTTGATTTTCTACTCTAGACTTGAAAATCTTAAACTTTTCAAAAGCCTCATCTTTCGATTTCAATAAATAAACATGACAATATCTAGAAAAATCGTCTATGAATGTTATTAAATACTTCCGACCACCTCTAGTAACGTAATTTCTAAAGTCGCAAAGGTCAGAATGTATTAGCTCAAGAAGTTGTGTGCTTTTAGAAACCGACTTAAAAGGTTTTCTAGTGATCTTAGCCTGTGCACACACTTCACATTTGTCAAATCGAATAGAAGTATCCAATGGAATGTTGTGAGTTTTAGCTAGATGTTGTATTTTCCTATAGTTCACATGTCCAAGTCTGTTGTATAACAACTTTGGATCAATCAAAGTAGAGCTCACATGATTTATGCTATCAGTATCTAAACTCAACCTATACATACCATTAACCATGAACGCACAACCGATATAACATGAGTTAACTGATAAAGTTACTCTACCATTCATAGTTGAAAAGGACATACCAGCTTTATCAAGTAAACTCATAGAAATCAAATTCTTTTTCAGTAAAGATACTACTCTAACATGTTTCAGAGTTAGTAATTTACCTTAAGAAAGCACCAAATTTGCAGTTCCAGCATGAGTCACCTCTGTCTCACCACCATTGCAATTTTCCACGGTGTCTTTCACTTCCGTGACATCAGTAAGTAAGTTCTTGTCATTTGCAGCATGACAAGTAGCGCCACTATCCAACCACCACTCAGAAGAGACACCGACCTTTCCATTCTTCATCATTCCAATGAAGGCTTGAGGCTCAGACTCATTAACTAACATATTAGCCTCATTTTGTGGTGTGTCGCTCTTTGGCTTCTTTGGTAGCTTACACTCTGCAGCCCAGTGACCCCACTTTCCACAGTTATGGCACTTGTCCTTCTTCTTCCTTTTGGAGATAGTCTTTTTGACCTCTAACTGAGAAGATGATTCACCTTTTGGTGACTTGGATTTTTTCTAAGGTCTATTGGAATGTGAAACAAAGTTGGCAACTGACTTTTGTTGACCTACTTGTTCCAAAATTTTCCTAATAATATTTTGATCCTCAATGTGAATATACCTCTTTAATTCATCCAGTCCCATATGTTCTTTCTGTCTATGCATTTCAGTCTTAAAAGAACTCCATTCAGCAGGTAGCTTACTCAACACAAGACCAACAAAGAGATTATCAGACATATCAGAGTTATCCTCTTTCAGCTTGTTCCTCATGTTCTCAAGTTCAATCAACTGAGAGGTGATACTCGAATTCCTATTGAATTTAAAGTCAAAGAACTTCTCCGCTAAGAGAGTTTTAGAGAGCCCCTCTTGTTTTTGGAACTGAGCGTTCAAGTGATCCCATATCTCTTTCGCCGTCTTACACTCACTATACGTCATAGCTAGACGAGGATTTAGAGATGTCAACAGGTAAGCTCTAAAAAAATCTTCATCTTTGTTCCATTGATATTTATCCACATCTTCAGTGGTAGATGCAAAATCACTTAATACAATATAGAATATTTCACGTTCTTTCATGCCAAATTGAACGTGCAATTTCCAACCATGAAATTCAGTCACATCAAATAATTGCAGCTTTATAATATCATAGGAACTATGTTTTGCCATTCCAATCAGAGCAAAGAGTTAGAAAGAGTGCACCTTGATGTCCTCGGAGCTCACAAAGTCGAATAACCCCTCTAACTTTGGTCAAACTGCTCTGTAGAAATGGAATTTGCCAAAATAGACCCCAAAAATGAGTTCAGAGCGCCCAAAAACCTTAAGATGGACTGCCTTTGTTGCTGAAAATTCTCCAAAATACGCCCAAAATACGCGAAAATATACGGAGCTACAGTACCCGGGCGCTACAGTACCCGTATTGCTACAGTACCGGGACGCTACAATACCTCAAAACTTCCAGCGGCCGTATCTCCTTCGTCCGACCTCCGTTCGACACGATTGACCACTCAAAACGTTCGTATCGACGAGTAGAACGAAACCCAAGTGGTCTCACCCTCTAAAATTGGCTATATTTTCTGGGTTCTTGATTCAAAGATTTCGGCCATCCGAATTTCAAACTCAGATCCCGGCCAAACCAACCGTCGAAATCGAAAATAACTTGTACCTGCAAGCTCACCTCGACGAGACCTTCAAGTAGACACCTTGCTTGCTCAAATCCGATACACGAAGATAATACTTCAAGATTGTTGGAGGTTAGGGTTTGAGTGAGTAGAAAGTGTTTTGCCTGCTTGAAGTATTACACCAAGAGACGTCTAGTTTGGAACGCTCAACAGTGTTACCTCCAGCGTAGGAAACCCTAAAGTTATGTGCAAGCTCTTGGGCTCCAGCCCATTTGGACCCAAATAACCATGCTTTTACCTATTGGGCTTGTATGTGAACATATTATCTGGACTATATTAATAATATATCCAACATTAAGTTCGAGTCTCTAACAAACACGAGTGCAAATTCAAAAAACTGCTTTTTTTTTAATTGAAGAAACAATGTTATCTGCTTATGAAGTGATGCTAGTGCTTTGGGAGAGGAGTAGATACTCGTTTAGCGCCAGAATCAATGCTTAATTCCAAAAGTAATTGACCATCGCCTCATAGATGGGTTGATATAAGTAACATAATGAAGGCCCTTTATATCATAAAACATTGCTACCATCAAAGGAACTTGCGGTGTACTTGATGTAGCAATGTCAATGCGGCACATTCGGTGAAACGTGAAGATTTCTGAATAGACAAGCTGTAATCACAGAGCTCCATCTGAATGTAAAGATGCTCATTTTCGGACCAAGAAGAGTAATATCCAACAATGTTGTCGTGAGAGCTTGAAACAAACATGCTAATTAGAGAAAATCATGCAGCAGACACAAAATTGAGGATAATGTAACCGGCATTGATACCTAAAGCTGCCACACAATGTACTTCCATCAAAGCTTTCCTCGTGCAAAACAGTGGGGTATCATATGCTGTTCAAATTAGGTGTTGAATGTCTGAAAGCAGTGCACGAGACCAATACCTTTCCATGTCTTGACACAATGACCTGATGATTTGCTTCACAGCATGCAAGAAACCATCTATTCCTAGTTAAAACTTAAAAGCGGCCAAAGCGACCAGTTCCAATTTGCAGGGAAGAATTAGCAAACTGACAACTCAAAAGAAACATGAATTTCTGCATATTAAAGACTAGCTATGTATTGTATGTGCAGAATACTTTAATTGTTAAGAGAGGCCTCAATTTCTAGGAAATCGGCGTGGAAACGTGAGGGACCAGCTCCTCCGGTGACAGAAGAGAATAAGCCTGCATAATGTCGCACTTGTCAAACAGGAAATGTACATAAATGTCTAAAACGAAACAGCAAACAAATTATTAGTGATGCCAATAGGTATACGGCCCGTTGGTAAAGGAATTGGGGGGGTGAGGATGCAAGTATCATAGGTGCGAGGTTCGACTCCCGCGATCTGCAGAAAGGCAGAGCAAAAGTCAGAGAGATGAAAGGTAGAGATAGGACAAACCAAAAACAAATTACTAGCAATTTCTCATCATCAGTTTTAGAAGATTTGGCAATAGTTTGTACATGCTCACGGTGCTCAATAATCTGATGGGATTTATCGCACACCGAATCAGAACGATCACACAGAAATCAAGAAAATTGAATGACGCACGAGATTACCCAGGTTCACCCCAGAATAGGGCTACGTCCTGCAAGAGATTTTTACTATGATATTCGGTTTACAGCCTCTCAACTCGCTACAATGATCAGCATAAAACGAGCAAAATATATATGCCCTAAATGGGCCAAAAAACCTAAACCTAGCGAAACCTCTATTAAGCCCATAACATACGGGTTAACTTAAATAAAAGTCCAAACCCGTTGACCGGGCAGCGGGACACCCGTGTCGGGGGCGCTGCCCCCGAACCCCCGCATCCCGCGCGCATGGGTCACATGTCATCAGATAACACTTTGGTTTCCCTAAGCTCACGTGGGCATACCCGGTGTGAGAAACAAGGGTCCCCGAAGTATTCGCCAACTCCAACATTCTCCCACTTGGTGGATACTTCTCACAAATGAGAGCCTTTGCCATATCATTCTTCTTCAACCCAATCGCAGTAGAGCACCATTCAAACTTCGCACCTGTGACGGCTTTAGTAAGGAAGTCTGAACTATTTTTCACCGTGTCGACCTTTACAAGCCGAACCACTTTCTTCTCCACTTTTTCTCGGATGAAATGATATTGTATATCAATGTGCTTTGTACGTGAGTGAAATGCTGGATTCTTAGCTAAATAAATAGCTCCTTGATTATCACATCTCACCTCTACGGCACCTTGCTCAAAACCAAGCTCCAAGCACAACCGCCGTAACCATACGGCCTCTTTTCCAGCATGAGTAAGAGCCATGTACTCAGCCTCCGTAGAAGAGAGTGCTACCACGCTTTGCCTTCTACTCATCCAACTCAATACAGCCCCAAACAATGTGAAAACACACCCGCTAGTGGACCGTCTACTATCAATATCTCCACCCCAATCAGCATCTACATGGCATACGATATCAAGCATGTTTCCATTCCCTGTACCTTCAAAACATAAAGAAAAATTCAAAGTTCCACGAATATACCTGAAAACTCTTTTGATTGCATTCCAGTGTTCTCTACCTGGGTTAGACATGTATCGGCTCAAGACTCCCATTGCTTGGGCTATATCCGGACGTGTGCACACCATAGCATACATCAAGCTACCCACTGCACTCGCGTATGGAACTCAGGCCATCTCTTCAGCTTCTTCACCCGTTTTAGGACATTGTTCCGCAGATAGCTTGGTCCCTAAAGGTATAGGGGTACCAACATGCTTGCAGTCTATCATATTGAATTTCTTCAATATTTCTTTGATGTATTTCTCCTGCCCTAGCCACAGCTTCCGTTTCTCACGGTCCCTCCTAATCTGCATGCCCAAAATAAAATTTGCAGGCCCCAAGTCTTTCATTTCAAACTTCTTGGCCAACAAACTCTTCACAGATCTCACCATCTTCATGCTATTCCCGATCAACAGCATATCATCCACATATAGCGTGAGAATGACAAACTGATCGCCCGTCCTCTTCACATAAACACAATGGTCAGAATTTGAACGCACAAAATCAAGCTGGAGCATGTACATGTCAAACTTCTGGTACCACATCCTCGGTGACTGCTTCAGCCCATATAAGGACTTTTTCAATTTGCACACCAGATTCTCCTTTCCCTTTACTTGAAAGCCTTCTGGTTGCCTCATATATATTTCCTCCTCCAAGTCCCCATGAAGGAAAGCCGTCTTTACATCCATCTGTTCCACCTCAAGATCGTATGCAGCTGCTACGGACAGAACAAACCGTATCGAGGTCAATTTCGCCACGGGAGAGAAGATCTCGTCATAGTCAACTCCCTCGATCTGAGAATACCCCTTGGCTACAAGCCTAGCTTTGTACTTCTCTACAGTCCCATCCGATTTCAGCTTTCACTTGAATACCCATTTACACCCAATTGCCTTTCTATCCTTAGGCAACTTACACAAACTCCATGTCTCATTATGATCAAGCGACTGCATCTCATCTATCATTGCGAGCTCCCACTGATTCGCATCATTCATGGATCTCGCCTCTTTTACAGAATTAGGATCATCTCCGGTAATGCTCAAAGCATGAAACGTACTCAATGCACTAAGTGAGTATCGAAGTGGTACATTTCTTTCCCGCGTCGATCTCCTAAGAGCCGGCATGCTATCTGTATCCGAGTCTTCATCCGAATCTGCATCCTTGACTTCATTAACCAAGTCCCCTTGCTCCGATTCTGAATTAGACTCTACTAGCGTACCTTGTGAAATCATCTCCACCGTTTCAGCTTTAGGACTTTCTTCAAGCACTACCACCTTTTTGGGCTCATCAACTTTCTGTGTGCCAATCTGGGATTGTGATTCGCGAAAGACGACATCCCTGCTGTATACAATGGTATTTGATTCTGGATTCCACAGCTTATAGCCCTTGACCCCTTCCTTATACCCGACGAATATGTTCTTCTCAGACTTATTGTCAAGCTTACCCCTTTTCTCCTTGGGTACATGAACATAAGCGTCACACCCGAACACCCGAACATGTGACAAATTCGGCTTCTTCCCAAACACTGCCTCATATGGTGTACGGTCCTTCACTGATGAGGTCGGTGACCGGTTCTTTAAATAACTGGCCGTGGCTACAGCTTCTGCCCAAAATTCATGCCCCAAACCTGCCCAACTCAGCATGCATCTTGCCCTTTCTATGAGTGACCGATTTAATCTTTCAGCCACACCGTTCTGTTGAGGCGTATATGGGGTCGTCTTCTGCCTTGCAATACCATTATCCACACAGAATTGCTCGAACTTGTCCGAACAGAATTCACCTCCGTTATCTGTTCGAAGTATCTTGATTTTCCTGCCCAATTGGTTTTCAACCAAAACCTTAAATTCTCGAAATTTTTCGAATACATCTGATTTACTTTCGATAAAATAAATCCAACTATATCTCGAAAAATCATCTATGAACGATACATAGTACCTGGATCCTCCAATAGATGGAGTCGGAGTAGGCCCGAAGACATCGCTATGAATCAGCTCGAGAACCTCTGTTGCTCTCGTACCGGTGTGTTGGAAACTAACTCGGTTCTGTTTTCCATGGAGACAGTGTTCACAGAACCCGAAGCCTATAGAGCAATCTGGTACTCCTTCTACCATTTGACTCGAAGCTAAGGTAGACATTCCCTTTTCACCGATATGCCCTAGCCTCTGATGCCACAACATGGACGTATCATATCCATCTTCCTTGATCTTTTCAGAGACGAAACCACTACCAACAGTCACCGTTTCCCCGAGCAGCTTATACAATGTCCCATAACGGACTCCTCGTGCAATCACAATAGAACCCCGAGTCATCTTGCACGAATTCTTATCACAGCTAAAAGTAACTCCTGAATCAGCCATCGTACCGACTGATAATAGGTTTCTGCTCATCAAGGGTATGTGCATCACGTCTGGAAGAGTCTTCATCGTGCCATTACTCATCCTCAGCTTCACCCTGCCACGCCCGACAATTTGAACTGCAGTATCATCTCCGAGCATGACATCTCCACCATTATATTGCTCATATTCACAGAACCAGTGTCTATGAGGTGTCATGTGGTATGAAGCACCGGTGTCGATCAACCAAATATCCTGGTCTGATTGTGCCATACATGCAGCAGCCAAATACATATCTCCTGCATCGACCTCCTTCTTCCCTGAGGATGATTCAGCTTCTTTCTTAAAAACTGGCTTGTTTTTACAGTCCCGCTTTACATGGCCCCACTCATCACATCTCCAGCACTGTACCCTCCTCTCCCTACTCTTTGATCGCCCACGAGATTTGGATCTGGACCCTCTCCGATTTAGAGTCTTCTCTGTTGGCCTACCCCTAGCAGTCAGTGCCTCTCTACCAGAATTTCCTGACCCCTTTCTTCGTGTCTCCTCTGATAACAAGGCCGAACACACGCTCTCATAAGATAATTCTTTATCCCCACCACCGATCACCACAATCAAGTTATCCCACGAATCCGGCAGTGAACAGAGTAGTGTTATCGCCTTGTCATCATCTTGGAACTTAACACCGATTGATACGAGTTGACTAATCAACGTGTTAAAGTTATACATATGTTTAGAAAACGAGTCGCCCTCATGCATTCGAAGATTATACAGCTTTTTCCTCAAAAACAGCTTATTAACCAACGACTTACTTTGATATAGCGACTCCAGTTTCTGCCATAAATCCCTGGCTGTAGGTTCGCTCATCACGTTTGTCAGAATTGAGTCTGCGAGACAAAGCCGGATCAAACCCTTTGCTTTCCGATCAATCCGATCACAGTCTTCAATCTCCTTTGGATCCGCCTTTTTGGAGGATGAATCGTCATTCTTCCCCGGTTCCTTTATCGCGATACCAGGCATCGCAGCATCAGGCCTTTCCGTTACGATTGCCGACCAAAGATCTCGATCACAAAGTAGATCCTCCATCTTCATCTTCCACAGATCGAACCGCGTCCCATCGAATTTTTCGATCTCAATCCGTGACCCTCCTGACATCTCAGATAAACCCTAATTCCTCGAACACAAGGCTCTGATACCAATTGATGGGATTTATTGCACACCGAATCAGAACGACCACACAGAAATCAAGAAAATTGAATGACGCACGAGATTACCCAGGTTCACCCCAGAATAGGGCTACGTCCTGCAAGAGATTTTTACTATGATATTCGGTTTACAGCGGAAGCCCCGCCCGCTGACCGGGCAGCGGGACACCCGTGTCGGGGGCGCTGCCCCCGAACCCCCGCATCCCGCGCGCATGGGTCGCATGTCGTCGGATAACACTTTGGTTTCCCTAAACTCACGTGGGCATACCCGGTGTGAGAAACAAGGGTCCCCGAAGTATTCGCCAACTCCAACATAATCAACAGGCAATATAGACATACTGGCACATTTGGACCTTTGATCTCCAAAAGGATCTACATCAGTCTCCGACGCATAACTGAGATATGGGTTTCTCATGCAAGGAGGGTGCTTGATCCCACAGCACAAAGCAATGGCAGACTGCGGGACAAAACTGTGAATCTGCTGCGTGCCATTTGATACTGCCTTCTCAACTTTAGGGTGCGCATGAAATCTTGCCAACTTCTCAATTTCCCTGCCAGAAGTCGATCTGGCAGGGAAATTCGTTTGATAAAAATACTGCCGAAGTAGAAATTCGTTTGGTAAAAAAATTGACTTATGGCAAGATTTCTAACTTCTGGCAAGATTTTTGAGTGATTTTGAGAAGTAAAAAATTTTCACTTCTGTCGCGACCCTCTTGAGGTTGTCGGGCTCTCGAGGGCTAATGGGCCGTCCTGTCTGGTCGGACGCGGGCCTCTCCCAAGGCCCATTACCCAAATCGCAACGGAGGTATGCGTGATCGACTTTCAGTGTGGTCTAGTGACATGTGCTAAGTGTGCATGCCATGGAGTCGCCACCAATCATTTTTTTAGGGTATGATTGGACCACCCAATCGAATAGTTGGAAGTTTCTATTCAATTCTGCGAGAACCAGAGAAATGGTTTCGGGGACTTAGTTACACCAACTGTCAGAGTTGACGCCCTTTCGGTACCTAAGTTGACTGAATTTTCTAGCCTGAGATTCATGCGGATGAGTAAGGTATGAACCCTAAATCTAGAAATTCATGTAGATAAGAGTGATTATCCTAGCAATCACAATCAGTAATAAAATGCCCAACTCAAGGAATCTAGATATGCAAATAAATCACATGGCATTCCTAGTAAGGTCCTATTTATCAATCACAGCTCAAGAATGATTTAGCTGTCCTAGCCATTCTACACACGATCTAACCTAAGAAAAGCATTAGGAAGCATCGAAGGAGTTCGAGAGTACTCACATGGGGTTCGCCGTGCCCTGGTTTGGTCTTGGACGAGCTATCGAACTCATGCCGACCCGATTATATTTGGGGATCCACTCGGCGTTTTACACCATGAAATCATGTGAAACAAAAACGAAAATATTCAGCAAGGGGCATTTATTGTAGATGGTGGTCGATCTAATTGGACGTCAAGACTAAAAAAGATGTAGAAATTTACAAATTAAAATACTCGAATGACATTTTTTTGCTAAATTCAACTCTATGCGTCGTGAAGAAACACATGCAATTGAACTTGAATTTTGACTATTTATGAGTTCAAAATGCAAAAGAAATTAAAATAAAAATATTGACTATTTTTCTATATTTTTACGACAGCGAACGCTATTTTTCTTCATTTTTCATGTATTTTTCTATTTTTGGAAAATATTAAAAAATATTAAAAAATATGAAAAATTATTTTTTATCAAAAATGGTTCCTTTAGCTTGGTCAAGGCTACCAAAGATGATTTTTTAATTTTTTTAACTTTTTATAGATTTTTTTATGAATTTTTTAAAAATAAACTATGAAAGACTGATCAAAAATCAGGTGTCAACAGCTGCCCCTCTTTGAGAGGAATTTCGTCAGAGGTTTCTCTCAAAGACAAGGTGACACCTGTGTTCCGATCAACTCGACTGGGAAAAGAAAAGAAATCATGACATCCAATTTTCATGCCCATCAATGTGTGCTTTTCCTTAAAAAGAGATGTGCTCATTCAATTCCCTGATATGATGTAAGAAAGTTAAGGAGTAGATAGACTTCCCTGCCCCTTACCTGCCGAATGCTTGCGGCATTTGCTGTGTCTGATGGGTTCAAGTAGATTCCTAAGGACTTGTCATCGGAGTGTTCTGGGGATGTTAAGCTCTGACCTGTATGGTAGGTCAAACCATAATGGGATTCCTAACTGATAGGAACCTAAGGAAGACGCATCCCACATTTGGGAATTTGCCAAGGGTTTTGATCCGTGTGGTGGACTAAACTAGAAATGGCTTGTCTAATGTAAGGCTTATTAGGGAAAACGACTCCTCCCGCGTTCGGGATTCATCAAGGTTTTGATCCGTATGGTGGATCGGACCATTGGGTTGATCCTTCAGGCGGTCTCTACCAGTCCTTTGACCCTTCATGCGGTTTCTATCATTCATTGACCCTTCATGCTGTTTCTACCATTGAGTTGACCCTTTAGGCGGTTTCTACCATTGGTTGACCCTTCAGGCGGTTTCTACCATACATTGACCCTTCAGGCGGTTTCTACCATTGTTTTGACCCTTCAGGCGGTTTCTACCATTGGTTGACCCTTCAGGCGGTTTCTACCATACATTGACCCTTCAGGCGGTTTCTACCATTGTGTTGACCCTTCAGGCGGTTTCTACCGTTGATTGACCCTTCAGGCGGTTTCTACCATTGAGTTGACCCTTCATGCGGTTTCTACCATTTATGAGATTCCAAATTGATATGAATCAAAGGATGACGTACCCGCTCTTCGGGGCTAGTCGGAGACTCGATCATTCTGTGGATCGGTCTTAGAAAAGATTTGCCTACTAAAAGGCTTCACCTAAGGATGACGCACCCAGTCTTTGGGGTGGCCAAAAGTCTTGCAAAAAGCTTAGACCTGAAAAATTTTTCCTCGTCAAGAAGATATTAGTAATCTTTGGGAAGACAATAATTATCTAACTGACAAAATTCTACGACTTAAGTTTTAGTCATGAAATGTGCATTTTGATTGTTGGAGGTTATCCAAAACATTCCTGCCATATACAGATGTGATCATAAAGTCTTTGCACGGAAACTCTAGATCAAACAATTTGAAAATTTCAAAAAGAGTTTGCTCAAAACATCCATTGGAGTATTTCTCACACAAGAAGGCTCCTCACTGCTCTGTGATAATGATCTTTAATAGGGAAAGTGCTCAATTTCCTACCGACCTGTGCCTGGGTTTCAGGATCATTCGCAACGCATACATTTCGACCGATCAGGAGGTCTTTCACGGGACCGTAGTGTTAGGCTTGGATATCGGTTTCCAAGGGGGACTCACTTTTGAGTCAAGGCCGTTGAACGAAATTTTTCACTATCTGCTCCGGGTTTACAAGTCAAGAACCCTGCAAAATGAGAAAGAAATAGTCTTGCTCGTACTTCTTTGAGCTAAGTTATACATTAACCCAAGTGTCTTAGTCAGATAAGACTACTTCAGGGTTGTAACATTGGAAGGATTGGGGACCGAAAAAGGCTTATTTTTTGCCCAGAAATTGTGAAGGGTTTGACATTGGTGATCATTGCAAATTTGCCACATGTCATTCGAAGAACATCTCCATTTCTTGAAGTGTACACTCCTCTTTTAGAGCGCACAAGGATGTTTAAAAGCGTCTCTTGTTACATTAAGAGACCGTCTGTTTGTGTGTTTGCAATTTGAGCACGACATCATTTGGAGAGTAGTCATCTTGATCTAACTCCTTTGCAGGGTCTTTTCATCGTCTCTCTAGACTTTACTGGGGATATTTTGAATAGACATCAGCCTTGCTTTTTACCAGGCACTTTGCTTTTTCTTGATGTCTAGGGATTTTTCTTTTCCCCCTTTTTTTAATCCCGTGTTTTTCTTTTCTTTTGGAGCTAGGATTTTCGGCAATCATGCTAGATATGCAACTTAAACTTTGGCACGCTTCCATTCCTAGAGTGATGTTGCCTTTGCTTTGGAATATGCAATGATCACCAATAGGTTGATGAAATGAATTTGCTGGCTCAACTTGGTTGTGCAAAGGATAACAGTGTGTAGGATAGAGAAATGAATTATTATCGTCATCCTATGACACTTGGATTATCATATAAACAACACACAAAGATTTATGTTAGTCCGAGCAAGAAAATTTCTAACCGTTTACTTTCTGATACTGATGGACTAACCTTCATTTGCCCCAATGTGGGGTGGTTCTTGACAGGGTTGAGAATGAAAATCGCCGTTCAATGGGGTTCTCAATGGGCATCTGTAGTGTTTGGAATGAAGAAATAAATGCCTCTGTCATCTCGATCCATGTAATCGTTGCGAATGACCCTTATATCCATAGGTTAAGGTTTCGCTATCATTTCCAATCTCCTCATCTCTCAAGTGTGTATGGGACGTGTTTGGATTAGGCTCGCTTCTCTTATGAGAAAATACCCTTTTGAACAGTTCAAACGACTCTTGTTGGAAAAATTCATTTCATTTCATCAAGATTTATCCTTCAAAGGGATTTTATGATGCACCATACATGTGTAATTCATGTTCAGACAATCTCATGTTTTAAAACATGAATGTCAATAAAGTAAGAATTCTATGTCTTTTTAGATGTGAGAATCGAATTAATTCTGAAAGTTTTTAATCTCCAATGAATTGGGAAAATGGATACTTACCTGCCCATCGAGGCTGGAGATCCTGGAGATATAAAAGGGATATGTCATTGTATATTCTAAAACTTTACAAAAATTGGAACGATGCATCTTACCCTTGGTCATATGCTCCAACGAGTGTACAAGGGTTGTGAAAATCTGCACTTCACATAGTAACACAAGATTGTTGGGTGTTCTAAAGTTCTTTCGACTTCTTGGTTTTTGGAGAAAAATGAAACTTACATGTCTGCCCTGATGGCGAGCTCCTGCCAAGGATAAATATTAAGCATTATTTTGGGTTTCCAAATTCAAAACAAATTGGGACGATACTACTTTACTCTTGATTTGAATTCCATTCTGCATGCCAATGTGCGGATTGTAGAAGCCGGCCCTTAAGCTTGTGGCCATGATTTCTTCGTCTGGTTGGGCAACGAATCCACCTCGAGGATTTACGTCGGAGGAGATTCATTCATCTTTTTGGGCGTGTTTCATGCACTGTTTTGTTATTTGAATGCATGGCTTCTTGGGTGCCTCATCTCTGTTCATCACCTGAGAGGAAAATGAGAGAACATTATCCCCGCATCTGATTGAAAATCATTTAGGAACGATACGTTCTTTTTACCAAATGGGTGGCTCCGCGGCCAAATGTGTTTTACATTGAAAGGATGGATTCCATTACGCTCTGCGGATGATAAATATCGCTTCGGGGACTTGCCCCACGGATCAAACGATGAATTTGATGTCTTCGGCTTCGACATGCTTTCCAGATGTAGGAATGGTTTGCCCCCATTTTCAGTGGAGATGGGTTTTGTCGAGTGGGCAAGATCAAAAACTCATCCTAGATTTGGCTTTAGTCGAAGGTTGAAATCCCGACCTTGGATAAGCGAATCATGATTCATCTCCTTCTGCTTCGGATTTGTCATTTGCATGCTTCACATTTTACAATACCAACTTCGCCGCTTGATGAAAATGAATCGATGATTTTCGAATTGTCCCAAGTTCTATAGTCATCTGCGTCGAATCTCTTTGAACTTCATCGGGTGATAGACAAACTGATAAAATGATTTTTCAATCCTGAGATCGAACTCCTGACGTTTCGTACCACTTCCAGTTCACTGACTACCAGGACACAGCACTATTGGCGTCCCTAACTGGTTCGTTTTTTGTTATAAAATTCTTGAAGCAGTTAGCGACCCCCATCGAGAATGAAACAAGCTCAATTTAGAGTTCATAACGACTAAAGGTCCCTTAGAACGATACAGAGCTAACCGTCTTTGAGCTCGCTCGGGCTTTTGCTCGCATTTTCCTATGTGAAGCCTTTAAATGTTTTTCTTCGTGGCGTTCAATTGATTCGCCTCGACTCTAATCTAACAAGAGATTGTCGTACTCAAGCATGATGATGCTCGCAGGTAGTACTGATCGCTGCCCCAGATTAACTCTAGGCATTAAGGAAGATTATCTTGCATGGAAGACTTTATGACAGAAAGATTAATGATACATCCATTCACATGTGCCTAGTTCCCTTGAGGATTCTCGGTGATCAGCCAGCTACACCATGAATCAGACATATAATCGTCATTTTGGATCATAACTTCATAAGTCCATCAGTTTTAAACTGATCGATCCAGATATGGAGCTCCTCATCAAGGAAATCTTTTGATTCTTCGAGCAACTGATATTCGGGTTGACCATCATCGCTTGGCGTTGAAGGATTCCTGTTTCTGTTGTGAGCGATCTGATTCTTCGAGCTAGAACCTTCGTCGTTGCTCGAGATTATAAGAGGATGATTGATCGGTTCACTATCAAAAGCACCTTCCATTTGGAAATGGGAGAAACAAAAATCCTCAAAGCATCCGCCCGCTTGATCTTCCGAAATCATATGCCCAAGCCGGGGAGATCTTTGAACACTAGGCGCAATATGTTGATCGGGGATAGGAAGAGCACTAGCGAAAAGTTGCTGCTCAAACCAAGGAGTTCGTACCTGCTGCACTTGTGGCATATACTCTTGAGGGGTGCTGAGATGATTCGAGGGAATATTTTGATTAGCGCCCAAGTAGTCGATGGTGCTGCTACCAGCTTGGTCGGTGCCTAGATTCGGCAGGGTATTTCTTACTTCAGGGGCATTGTAGTTATAGTCATGCCTAGTGTTTAGGCACAAGTTGAGTTCTTTCAGGTTCAGTGCTGTGTGGCGCTGTCTTAGCGCCCTTCTGTAGCTCTTGAGGTGACTCGCGACTCCATCTTTAGTGAGTCCTGGTATGTTCATGATCTCAAGTATGCGCGTTGGATATGCTGAGTTGATCCCTAGTTGCTGAACCGCACTAAGGAACTTGAGATGAAGCTCGGGGGACCAATTGACCCTCGTCTTCTTGCGACCCGGAACAGTGTTGACAACTTGGCTATTGCTCTCTGACCTATTTCCAGTAGAATTTGATCGAGCCGGAAATTGTTGTGGAGGGAATTCATCAGCTTTGGATTGGTCGGTCGTGATAGTAAGCTCATCGTTAAGGAAACTCCAATCATGGTGACGCATATCACATCCTTTAGAAGGCATCGATATTGACTTCGTAGAATTGATTTGTTCATGCATATCTCCAACAAAATCCGATTGTATCGAAGATGGTTCGAGGGAGTGGGGTGGTGAATGAGCATTTTCAATCCTCATATAAGGCTTATCAAGGAACATTTCGCCGAGAGTGATAGGGCCACCGCAATTAAGGCAAGCGATAGTGCTGGGAGCTTTTTTATACCTCATGTTCTCCGCTCGAAGCTTTTCGTTTTCCTCCTTTAGAATCGCAAGTTCTTGACGTCTGTGTTGAGCCCTCAATTTGGCTCGCTTATTTTGAAACCAAAACTTGACCCTCAAAGGTTTCATCCCTAGCTTCTGGCCCAATTCATTTCTTTGTTTCATGTTCGGGAGAGGGCATTCACTAAAGAAAGCTTCAAGCTCTTGGATTTCATTCTGAGTGTGGCACTGGCGACGTTTCCTTTTCCAAGATTGACCATCGCTGCTGCTGTTGTCGTCGCTGCTGAGATCCTGAACTTCGTTGCCGAAAGGGTTGGGTTCTGTGGTTCTGGTACCAGACGCCATCCTGGAATCTTCGAGATCTCTCAGTAGTTCATTTTCTGAGATTTTTGGATCAGTCGCCTCTAGCAACTGATGGTAACCCTCAAACATGTTGGATCGAAAAATGTTCGATCAATTTTTGCTCACTCAGGGTTCTCTACTCTCTCATGTATGCTCACTCTCTCTAAATTTTCTTTTGAGTGGTTCTGTATGCCCATGAAACGTTCTTTAAACATGGATGAAGATCGTCAGGCAAGCGTTGCTCCCAAGATTTCGTATTTCCCACTTTGTCGTCTTCTTTCTTCTTTTCAACGTGGAGGGACACCAAATCGATTTCCTTTTCTCGATATCCATGTCTGTCTCCCACTTATTTTCAAAAAGGTGGAACTACGCTCGCATCCTGCTCAGTTTTTTAATATGATGGGACCGCCAAATCCTTTCGCAACTTTTTTCGATAGTTGCGCTTAACTCCCGTTCAATTTTAATATGGTGACACCGACATATCTTTTTACAACTTTTTTAGGTTTATCAAGCCTGAAATCGCGGACTGGGACAGATCTGATGGTTCACCGAAAGAGCCACCACTGCTTTACCCAATTAACTTGGCTCCACGAGCATTATTGTTGTGCCTTTCTTCATTCTCGAGTTGCTATAAAAGGAGGAGTTAATGCAGAGAAGATTAACACTCTTACATAATTGCCTTTTCTTATTTTAATCACTCTACCACACTCATCTTCTTCTCCCTCACTCCAACGAAAATGACCTCCTCTCCTATTCGCGCTTTCTCGGCCGAAATTTTGGCCCAGTGGGAAAAACTCTATAACCTCCTCGGTCGAGGCTATGCTCATATAGCCGATCACCCAGAAACTGAAGATGAAATCCGCATTTTGCTCGTGGAAATAGACACCACCTCCATCGATGGCACTAATTTAGAGAGGGAATATAGAATCTTCCCAACCCTCTTTATAAACTTTTTAGAGACTTACCGTGTCGCTCATCGAAAAGCTACCGTGGCTCACGTTTTGCGAGCTCGCTATGAGGATCGGTCCAACTGCTTGGTGTTGGCCAACCTTGTGGCCGATAGTCACAGAAAGGCTGTTGAGTTCGCCAACAAGCGAGTCTCGATGTTGCTTCGCGAGAGGGGAAATTTGGTGGAGCGCTTGGCCTTATCCCTGACCACCTATGAGCACGACCGTCGTAATGTCGTGTTGAAGTTTCAATGTGAGTGGCAGGAAGAAAGGCTTGACAGCATTACCGCGGATATAGCCCATGGGAGAGGACTAGTTCGGGACCTGGAAATAGCCGCCGAAGATCACGGGACCAAGGTTGCCGAGCTTAAAGGGGAATGTAAACGCCTTCTTCTTAAGCTTGCAGATCTCGAGTCTCGAGGTGGTGAGTATAAGCAAAGCATCAATAATATGGAGGGCCAACTTGGTTCCTTTGTGATGCTAATTAGGGCTCATTGCGGTTTTATGTTTCCACCCCGATGATTTGTATGATCTGCTTTTAAGGTCCCTCGATTGAGCGAAATGAATGAAAGCTCTAATGTGTGTGTCTCAACTTCTGTATGGCTGACTTTCTCGAACACCTGACCACTCTCAACCTAGGCAAGCTGCGCTTTGACATTGATGATTCGAGCGTGTACATCTTGATTTTTTAATCTTGCTTATGATCGGATAAAGGAACCTCCCACCGCGATTATCCACAAAAAGACTTCTCTTCTCTACTTGTTTTTAACCTGTTTCAAATGAAAATGCAGAATCAGAAGAAAGAATTTGAAAAATAAAGCATAAATCCTTTCAATTTTATGCTTACTTGTGATTAATAGGGATAAGAGCTTTTACAAGGGTTTTGGCCTTGTGCAAAAGCTTTTATCAATATTCCTCAAAGGAAAGCATATCATTGAAAGGAATGTAATTCACGATAATCGCCTTTGATCAATTCCAAGAAAATCAATGGAATGTTCAAAAGTACACAATTACGATGTGTTTTAAATTCAATTGAAGATACGGTATCCAAATTAAAGCCGTTTGCTAAGAACGAGAGTAATTTGGATATCTATCTTTTCATTAAATTTGAAAAACACGAATACTCTTGATCAATTATTGTGGATTACCAATGATGCAAAACATGCATGAACCAATTCAAGTTTATAGTTCCTTCTGGCGAAATTGGGATTGTATTGCCCTATACGGCCAAAAGGTTGTATAAGACTTCCAATTTCAATTTTATCCAAAGGAATTATAAAATTGATTTTGGAGTATTCGAGTGATTAGAAGAAATGCCACTATCACATTCCAATGACAAGTCAATAGAAATACAACAAATTTCAATCTGAATGTATATAAACACAAATAGATCCCTAATACAATCAATATAAGGGATCAGATAGAGAGGATCTCAGCAAAATAAATCCTATACAAGAAGGCTAGAAATGAAAATTAAAACAAAGGAATGTGATCTTAATACTTAGAGATGCCCCAGTTTCGATCTTTGAGACGTGACTTCAGGATCACCTATTCCAAATCGTCATCTTCATTAGATGATACCTCAATGATGTCCATAGCAGGCTCTTCTTGTCCACTTGGCGCTCGTAATGGAATGACACCATCTTCATCTTCCATCAAGAACATTGGGAGGAAAACACACCTATCTATCCTCAAAATGGCATTTAATCCAATCACCGGAATTATGCAATGAATATAATGATTAAGAGCTGTAACAAGTTCGAGGGATAGAAAAGTCTTACCAACCAAACTTAAGAGAAAATCAAGCTTCTCTGTATTTTTAGCAGTGTTAGGTATACTAACCTTCCATAGACAAACGCATGAGACAAGTGAGGGAAAACTCCTAAAAATCAAAAGATAGGGCTTGGTACCTAAAGCCAAGGTTCTCACCTCGAATTCTGGGAAGAGCCGATTCCATTGCACAACTATCGTTGCATTGGGACTCAATCCATAGTTCGAAGTGAGCAGAATTGAAAAGTGGATTACCCCATGTTTTTCCTCACGGAGATTCCATTTTCAATTCCTTCTATTGTGTTCCTAAAGAGGGCGCCTGGGGTTTTAGGCGCAATTGTGTGTATTCATTGTGTCGTGCTAAAGCAAAAGACATGCATTTTATTTAACAATCACCGCTTCAATATAAACATCCACACAATCATACATCCAAAACTCTTGCCTGCACAAAACAAAGTTAACAAGCACTTCACCCCTTATTTCTCCCGTCTACAAAAACATCTAACACATTCGTTAGCATATACACCTCACTTTCGAGAGCATCTGCATAAAATTAGGTTAGAAGAATCAATCAACTTTTTAATCGGCTCAAGTCCACTAAATGGTTAAGAACCAGTCCCCAGCGGAGTCGCCAGTCTGTCGCGACCCTCTTGAGGTTGTCGGGCTCTCGAGGGCTAATGGGCCGTCCTGTCTGGTCGGACGCGGGCCTCTCCCAAGGCCCATTACCCAAATCGCAACGGAGGTATGCGTGATCGACTTTCAGTGTGGTCTAGTGACATGTGCTAAGTGTGCATGCCATGGAGTCGCCACCAATCATTTTTTTAGGGTATGATTGGACCACCCAATCGAATAGTTGGAAGTTTCTATTCAATTCTGCGAGAACCAGAGAAATGGTTTCGGGGACTTAGTTACACCAACTGTCAGAGTTGACGCCCTTTCGGTACCTAAGTTGACTGAATTTTCTAGCCTGAGATTCATGCGGATGAGTAAGGTATGAACCCTAAATCTAGAAATTCATGTAGATAAGAGTGATTATCCTAGCAATCACAATCAGTAATAAAATGCCCAACTCAAGGAATCTAGATATGCAAATAAATCACATGGCATTCCTAGTAAGGTCCTATTTATCAATCACAGCTCAAGAATGATTTAGCTGTCCTAGCCATTCTACACACGATCTAACCTAAAAAAAGCATTAGGAAGCATCGAAGGAGTTCGAGAGTACTCACATGGGGTTCGCCGTGCCCTGGTTTGGTCTTGGACGAGCTATCGAACTCATGCCGACCCGATTATATTTGGGGATCCACTCGGCGTTTTACACCATGAAATCATGTGAAACAAAAACGAAAATATTCAGCAAGGGGCATTTATTGTAGATGGTGGTCGATCTAATTGGACGTCAAGACTAAAAAAGATGTAGAAATTTACAAATTAAAATACTCGAATGACATTTTTTTGCTAAATTCAACTCTATGCGTCGTGAAGAAACACATGCAATTGAACTTGAATTTTGACTATTTATGAGTTCAAAATGTAAAAGAAATTAAAATAAAAATATTGACTATTTTTCTATATTTTTACGACAGCGAACGCTATTTTTCTTCATTTTTCATGTATTTTTCTATTTTTGGAAAATATTAAAAAATATTAAAAAATATGAAAAATTATTTTTTATCAAAAATGGTTCATTTAGCTTGGTCAAGGCTACCAAAGATGATTTTTTAATTTTTTTAACTTTTTATAGATTTTTTTATGAATTTTTTAAAAATAAACTATGAAAGACTGATCAAAAATCAGGTGTCAACAACTTCTCCCCTTGAGAAGTCATTCTCACGGGACCAGCCGGTCGTCGGCCGCCACCGCAGCCGGTCGTCGGCCGCCGCCGGTCGCCTCTGCCACCGGTCGCCCACCGCCGGTCGCCGCCGCCGTCGGTCGCCGCCGCCGCCGGTCGCCGCCGCCGATCGCCGGCCACCGGTCGCCCGCCGCCGCCGGTCTCCGATCGTCGCCACCGGTCGCCGCCGCCGGTCTCCGATCGCCGCCGCCGCGGGCGCAGGCCGCCACCACCGCCGATCGTCGCCGCCGCCGATCGCCGCCGCCGGTCACCGCCGCCGGCCGCCGCAGCCGATCGCCGCCACCGGTCGCCGGCCGCAGTTTGCCAACGGTCGAAACATTTTTTTCATAATGTTTCGAACATCATCTTTTTTATTTGTTATCAAACGTATTTTTCTATCAGAAATGAACTTCTGAAGCAAAAGTTGAAAATTCAACTTCCACTTCAAAGCAAAAGCTGAAAAAATGACTTCCTTGCCAGAAGTCATTCTTGACTCCGGCAAGATTTCATGCGCACCCTTAGCTTCTTGAGTTTCCATACTATCCTGTGCAAGATCCTCTATTTGCTGACTTCCAAAAAGAACCGGACTTTGAGGATTCAAGGTAACTTGATCTGGAGAAAGTCACAACAGTAAATGCCTCAAATTTTAAACTATAAACAGATATTAACTATGACTATCAGAAATTTCGGCATCAAGAATTAGGAGTGACTGATAAGAGCTAAACTGTATATCTCTCTTTATCTGCTGTCTGTATGTACAAGGAGATGAAAAAATGGAATCAAAATCTACTAAAAAATGGGCATCGTCAAATTAAAAAGTTTGAACATGCGAGGCAAAGCCGAGATCAGATCATGTGGTTGTTGTCCACTAAGAGGGTAGAAGTACGTATATTAAGATTGTTGTCATCTATAAACGTGACTTAATGTTCATATAGAATATTAGGTTGATAGACAAACCTGAAACCAATCACAAATAAATAATCTGAATGTAGATTAATGATCCGAACCTAACGAATTCACGTTGTGTCCTTAAGACAAATTTGTTCCCTCAACCGGTACCCAAGATTCTTGGACAATTGCCTCCCAGGATAGAACGGATCGCCTTTCCTCGAAACCGGTACTTGTTTCAGAGGAAACCTTCGAACACAACTTCGCGAAATAATCTCACAAAATGATGACGATAATGAATGAATGACGAACATAACAGTTATTGTACCTAATGCTCGTATCTGATACTCGTGTCTAATGTGATGGTCAATGCTTGATATTTATAGAGAGTGAAGCGAATAGTTACGAAGACATATGGGTTCGTCGATGAAAAGACACGGTTTCGTCGAAAGGATTCGATGAAATGCCACGAAATCATACAGTTTCGACGAAACATTACAAAGTCGTACGGTTTCGTCGATGATGGGTTACGAACCGAAACAACTCTTCATTTCTCATTCGACTTCTTATGCGACTTTGATATCAATGTTCCAACAATCCCCCACATGAATGAAAATTTCAACTATCAAAACTCTCCATGAATGCATGACATGCAATGTGCGAATATACCATGAGAGAATGTTACATCGAGATAAGTAGTCTGAGACTTTGAACTTACCTTAGTAGAGACCTATCGAACTTACTAAGTCAATCAGTGGACTTGATGTCTTTGAACTATCGACCTTTGGTGTAAGTCTAGATAATAGGAAACACACAACTATCTCTCGAACAAAGTTGGTTCCCACTGTCGTGTTCGTTTTAGCCATAAACACCGCCTAGTCTCATGAGTGCTTCAGAGAATTCGACTTTTTCAATTATTACAGAAACGGCCATCACTTCCCACTCACATAGGTAATTTCTGAATATATAGTATATCACATACTCGATTCAGAATCATTAAAAGCTTATGCTGAACCTTCACATATTAGTACTGTCTCTATACGGGAATGAGTAATAGTACTCTACACAGCCTTCATAACTTGGTTATCCCTTTGAACCTAGATCTTGGGATATCCAGTCAACTAGACAGGGTTTCCGCTATGATGACTTATTTATGGCCTTAAACCCATTCTCCTTGATGTTTTCGCAACCATCTCTATAGTTAAGTGTCGCGACCCTCTCGAGTGCTGCCGGGCTCTCGAGGGCTAATGGGCAGTCCGATCGTCGCCTGATCGGACGCGGGCCTCTCCCAAGATCCATTACCCAAATCGCAACGGCTGGATATACGTGGTCGACCTTCGGTGTGGTCTGATGACATGTGATATGTGTACATGCCAAGGAGTCGCCACCAATCGTTTCGTGGAGGATACGATCGGAAACCCTATCGAATAGTTAGGAGCAATCTATTCGATTCTACGAAAATCAGAGAAGTGGGATCGGGGACTTTGTTACGCCAACTGTCAGAGTTGACGCCATTTTGGTACCTAAGTTGAATGATTTATCTAATCCAAGGATTTCTGCAGACGAGTGGGGGACAAATCCTAAATCTAGGAATTCATGCAGATGGGAATGGCTCCCCTATCACTCACAATCAGTAGAAATAAATGCGTAAATCAAGGATCCAAAGCATGCGGATAAATCACATGAAAGCAGCGTGGTATCCCTAATGAGGCCCTATTAGCCTAGAGAAGTATCAATCAAGGCTTAAGAGTGGTTTGGACATGATTCGCCCATGAGGGGCAGAATCGTAATTTTGAGAAATTTGGGGACAATTTGCCTCAAAAGGGAAAAATTATCATTTCAAATAAAAATATACAGTCAAAAGATGGTGGAAATAAGATTGGCGATCAAACCAATCAATTTTCTATTTTTCGGGAATTTCCAGAATTTTTCTGGAATTTAAAAGTGATTTTACCCTTAGAGGGGTAAAATCGTCATTTTGGACAAAGATGAGAACTGAAAATCTCAAATATTAGGGTTGTCACCCACCTGACCCAAATCCTAATTTTAAGCAATTTTCAGGACTCGATTGGAATGGGAAAGACGATTTACCCATTGAGGGGTAAAATCGTCATTTTTTAGAAAAGGGACGAAACTCGAAAATCCAAGCCCAAGAATTGATCGCCTAACCGACCCTAATTCTTACATTGGCATTATCGACTTTATCTCGCATACATAATAGAGGCGACTTACCCCTAAAGGGTAATATCGTCAATTCTCGGAAAAACGGATAAGAAACCCCAAAAATAGGATTGATCAGTTTTCTGTGGTCAATCCTCAATTTTAGGGAATTTCTGGAGTATCTAAGATTTTTCCATAATTTTCCTACATTTTTTTTTTGGATTTTCTAGCATTTTTTAGAATTTTCTAGGATTTTTCTGATTTTTTTTATTTTTTAAAATCATTTTCCCGATTTTTTTATTAAAAAAGGGAATTATCCGGACCGGGTCGGGTGACCCGGCCCACGACCCGCGGGCGACCGGCCTAGCCCGGATCCGACCCGCCTCAAAACGACGTCACTTTGGCCTTCTCCCGCTCGAATTTCAAATTCCCGCCCAAATCGAACCAAAGGCCTAGATTGCGCCACGTGGTGGACGCGCGGACGGTCTAATCTTAACAAGGAACCGACGGCCACGATTGAAAAGCAAGGTTGAATCACGACCGTCCGATCCACGGCATTTCTTTATTTCTGAAAATCATTTTTATCTTTAAAATTCCACGATCGTGACACGTGTTCTATCCAATACCGTCGGATCAAGTTTTCGTACCGCTCACTCGAATCGGTGACGTGGACGAGGCGTCGCTAATCTGCGCGCGCCACGTAGCGTTGACTGTTCAACGCTCGTTGACCAGTCAACACGCTCGCCTGAGAAGAAGATCGACGCCGGCGACCTTCGCCGGCGCCTCGCCGGAACTCGATTTCCTATGCCAAAATGGCCAAGAAGCGACACGATTCTTTCATCAAACAAACGCACACTTCATCTATACTAACATATGCTGAGCTTAGTCGAAAGAACAAGCCCTAACTATGCTAACTCGACCACCACAGTCCGGCGAAACCTGCAACATCCGGTGAGCTCGAAACCGACGCTGGATCTGGCCTTATTCTCCGTTATTCTTACGCTAACCGACTCCTCATCACCTCCAAATCATTATACACGCAAGAACAGAACCGTATATCCCTGACCTAGCCCCGGCCGAGACTACCTCCGGCGGAGACACGACCTAGCCATTTCTAAAGCGATTCAACCTTTCTAGCATACCACACACCATCAAAAATGGTGAAGGAAACTTACTTGGGCGCCGACGGAGCTCGAAGATGTCGCAAAGTAGACTTGCGAGCTTCGCACAGGTTTGGGACGTTGGGGATGTGTACTCGGTTTTTATGCAAATGATGCAAGAAACGTGATCAGAGGAAGCTCAAAGAACGATTCAGACTAAGAAAACTCGAAGAGATCTAGATCAGGCTTGAGCTGCACTACATTCCCGAATCGGAATCGGTCGTCGGGCTCACCTCTGAGTAGTCGACAAGGAAAAGGATAGGCTCTTCATGCTCCTTGGATCAGCACGGAGCTAACGGGACTAAAAGCGTCACCTGGCGTTGCTGGAGTTCGTCGGGGACCGAGGTTGCAGAGCTCGGTCCCTCCTTCAATGGTGGATCTCCATCCTCTCTCTGTCTCTCTCTCTCCGCCCGTATCTTCTCTGTTCTGTTCCGTTTCTAACTGATCTTTTCTTTTTGTTCCCCCTCCTACCGACCTCTAACAACCTGACCTTCTAGAAGTCGGAGACCTCACCATTCTGTTAGAGCGGCCCCCTAGGATTTGGTGCGCTCTCCTATCTCTGTATGCATATGAAGCTGTGATGAAGAAGGGTGAACAGTGTCGGGTCTATGGGTCGGATTTGTCTGACCCGACAGACCCGACTATAGAGAACAGCCCAAATTTCACTAGAATTCGACCTTATTCGGTGCAATTGATTTTGAAATCGGATTTACCATCATCCCTTCCTTCTATAAGTGTGATTTTCATGACAAATACCTCTTGAATTGATTGAATACCCCAAATATAGAATAGGATCCGAAATCGATTTTTTCCAAATTGATGTTCTTAATGAAAGAATTGGCACCAATTGAGCCCACTATTAGATTCAGGGGGTCAAAACCTATAGGGAGGAAGCGTTGGGATTCAATGGGTGTCTCTCAGAAAAGTTTAATTTTAGAATTGCCATCATAGGAACTAAAATTAGGGGTGTGCATGGTCCGGGCCGGTCCGGTCCCGGCATGGAACCGGGGACCGGACCAGTAGTCCAGTCCCCATATTTTCGGGACCACGGACCGGACCAAGACCGGAGGTCCGGGCCGGTCCTGGTCCGGGCCGGTCCCGGTCCCGGCCCAATAGGACCGCTAATTCTAACTGCTTATAAAAACTATAATAAAAAGATTAGTTTGGTGAAAAAAAAAAAGAATTTAGACTTCGACCTCCTCTTGTGTTGATTATTCATTAATAATAAAATTCCACAAAAACGTCCAAAGTCTAATCCTAATTCTGATCTCTAAAAGGAATTCATTACTAATAAAATTCCACAAAAGATGAAAAACACGTATATGAATTAATCTTTAAATGCAAATCTAATATCAATGCAATGAGATTTTTATCTTTTCAGTTCTTTTTACATGGTTTTCTTTTCATTTATTTTATGTGAAAAAAATACTATCTAAAATTCGGATCTGTTTGAAAAATTCAAAGAAGATATCTCCCTAAACAAATGAGCTCGATCTAAAAGAAAAATCAATTAACACTATCAAAGATGCAACCACCACAACAATCAAAGATGTAATCACTGCAACCAAAATAGCTAAAGACTCACTGTAGGAGACTCGAAATTTTCAAATCATTAGTATGATCAAACTAATTTTTAAAAAAAAACATTGCCAGTTCGGTCCGGGCCAGACCGGTCCGGTCCCAAACCATGGAACCCGGGGACCGGACCGCCCATTCACCGGTCCCGTTTATTGGAACGGGGGACCGGACCGCCAACCTCAAGGACCAGACCAACCCGTCCGGGCCGGTCCGGTCCAGTTTGCACACCCCTAACTAAAATGAATAGAATCTTTATGCAATTAGATCCCTAAAGCCAAAATTGATCAAATCAGCGCACAATTGAACCAAATTGAAACGTAGGGCAATCAAGTTGAATGTCAGGACTCGGAAAATGCAAAATATTGTAAATAAAAAGACTCAAAACATATTTTTTGATAAATTCAACCCTGTGCGTTATAAAGAAACACACAAAATTAAACTTGAATTTCGACTCTTGATGAGGTCAAAATGACAAAGGATTTAAAATAAAAATATAGGACATATTTCCATATTTTTGTGACCTCAAATGCTATTTTTATTGATTTTTCTAGTATTTTCCTATTTTCTAAAAATACTAAAAAATGCGAAAAATATGAAAAATTATTTTTTGGTCAAAAATGGTTCTTTAGGCTTGGCCAAGGCTACCAAAGTTGATTTTGTGATTTTTTTCAAAATAAAACTGAAAAAGACTTGGTCAAAAATCAGGTGTCAACATTAAGCCTTTTGTTAATGGATCCGCAACATTATCATTTGACTTTACATAGTCAATTGTGATAATTCTACTAGAGAGAAGTTGTCTTACAATATCGTGTCTTCGACGTGTATGTTGAGACTTATCGATATACATAACATTCTCGCCCCCACACTTTGAGATAATTCTTGAAATATTTTCAAGAAGATGGTAGCTTTTCAATGAAAGTAGTCATTTGAAATGATTCACTTAGGACCATATCTCTGGCATGAATGTTATGCATAACCACTTGGAGTTTTCAGGACTTGATTTAGGACGGTTATGAAATCAACCATCTTTAAGTCTAGAAACTTGCCAACGATAAATCTCTTGAACCCATCATCTTCTGTTTTATATTTTCCGTCCAGATTTTCCCATAATTCCTTAACCATTTTCAATAAGCTATAAATGTTATAGAGGAAATTGTCTAGACCATTGAGGATTTAGTTGTGACACAGGAAGTCAAAATGCTTCCATACATCTACAGCAACAATCATTTCCATGTTTGTCTCTCTTCATCCATCTTAAGAGCATCCTTATTGAGGAACATTGTCAAATTCAATGTCGTGACATAGAACAATCATCTTCTATTGTCATCTCTTAAAAATCAGACCATTGAACTTTTCTGGCTTCTTTCCAAGAATTGGGATAGATGCAATAGACGTTATCGATATCGAAGCCATGAAAATAGCCCAACATACCCTTGAAAAATACACGTACATAGAGTTTCATATGCATTTTAATAATTTACAATGAATCAAATATATTCAAATAATATATCAAAACGAAGATAATTTCGAGATGGACGCAACGGTACCTCACACGCCCCAAACAGAGCTCATATGCGCTCGTACGAGCCGGTCAAATTTTCTGCCTTCACTAGTCAACGCATGGTCAACGAACGTCAACGGGTCGGATCGAACCGGGTAGGTCAAAATCGGTCGAGCTGAACCATGAATGCCGAACCGGGTCAGTCAATGGGCAGGTTGGGTCTTCGGGTCGGTTAACGGGTCGGGTCTGACTCGGATCATGGTTTATCGCCGGACACGACGCTTCACGCGTCAGGCGCGTGAAGCCTACAGGCATGACGGTCGTCGGCGCGTGGAGGCGCATGCACCACCATCCGGTGGCCTCCGGCGGTGAGCTACTACTTGAAATGCTCGTATGAACAAGACCTATCAAGCTATGTGATTATTTTAAATTTTACCCAACAAAAACACCCAAAAATAGCCTGAACAGTAACAATCGCCAGTGATCGTCGTACACCGGCACCCCCGGAGCGCGTGTAAGCGCATGCAGATGTTTCCGGCATCCCCTTGATGCGTGAGGCCACTCATTTTTCTCGTATCGACGAGGCGAATCCGAATATGTAATCAAACATAATCTTCATCAGACTAAATTAACAACAATGCGCCAGAACAGAATGCGTACAACAAAATAACTATACGAACTAAGCATAGAAAATCAAAATTTGTCTTAAGATTGTTGTCCACTAAGAGGGTAGAAGTTCGTATATTAAGATTGTTGTCATCTATAAACGTGACTTGATGTTCGTATAGAAGATTAGGTTGATAGACAAACCTGAAATTAATCGCAAATAAATAATCTGAATACAGATGAATGATCCAAGCCCAACGAATTCATGTTGTGTCCTCAAGACAAATTTGTCCCTTCAACCGGTACCAAAGGTTCTTGGACAATTGCCTCCCAGGATAGAACGGATCGCATTTCCTCAAAATCGGTACTTATTTCAGAGGAAACCTTCGAACACAATTTCGCGGAATAATCGCGCAAAATGATGATGATGATAATGAATGAATGACAAACATAACAGTTATTGTATCTAGTGCTCGTGTCTGATACTCGTGTCTAATGTGATGGTCAATGCTTGATATTTATAGAGAGTGAAGCGAGGAGTTAAGAAGACATATGGCTTCGTCGAAAGGATTCGTCGATGAAAAGACACGGTTTCGTCAAAAGGATTCGATGAAATGCCACGAAATCGTACAGTTTTGACGAAATATTACAAAGTCGTATGGTTTCGTCGATGAAGGGTTACGAACCGAAACAACTCTTCATTTCTCATTCAACTTCTTATGGGACTTTGAGATCAAAGTTTCAAATATATTTTATTGTTAATTTTTTAAAAAATATTAACTATTAAAAAATACTTTATTATTAAAAACATATTTTATTCAAATATATTTTATTGTTAAAAATATCTTTTAATTTTTTAAAAAAGATTTTTTAAATTTTATTTTGTTTTTATTTTTCTCCCGCAATCGGCGGCGGAGGCGGCGGAGGCGGCAACCAACAACGTACGAACCCGAAGCCCAACCTGAAAAAGCTCGAACACTAAGCCCACCACACCTTCTCTAATGGCTCTGAAACCACAAAATCCCAACCTTTCATTCATGTGAGCCCATCTTCTTCTCCTCTTTCCTCGCCGCAGAGGCCACCTCCCTTCTCTGCACTATGCTCTCCGCAACTTTGTGGAGGTACTACCCAACTAAATTGTTGCGATCCGTATACGAAGTTACGATGAGCCATCCAGTTTCGGGCATAATCGAGATCAAGCCTCTGCTTGTTCATTTGTATCGAGTTTCGGGCATAATCGATGAGCCATTCGGCGGCGACTGACGACCGGCAGCGGCCGCGACGACCAGCGACGAGGACGGCAGCTTTTATATTTTTCTTTTCAAATTTATTTCATTCACTTATAAAAACAGGAAATTGAAGAAATTAATAATAATAACAAAGCATTTGAAGTCTTGGACCCATTTGCAACTTTTGAAGGAAGCTATCCTCGTGAATAAAAAATAAGTCCAATATAAGTCAAAAATGGGTTTAAGTATATGACCTATTTTTGACCCATTTAATTCAACTTAAATATTTTAGACTCATTTTCATTCAATCATTTACAAACCTAAAACCCATATACAACACATTTGTATCAAAAATTGATCATTGACCTATAGAGTGGCGAACTGGACTTTTCAGGCCAGGATTCGACAAAGCTCTAGACAACTCGATTGGTTTTGTAGATACTAGCAACTGCAAAGCCAGAGAGCCGTCGAACTGGAATTATGACCAAAACACTTCAGCATGCTGCAAGAAAATGAAATACGTGACTTCCCGCAGATCAAATAATGGTTCTAAGCTTAAAGTAGATGTCTGCACAACTTGGAATGAATTATATCAACCGTAAGCAACGGCAAGCACCGACAGATTCTTCATTGCAGGTAGCAAAATGATGTTCGGACTCTGAAACGAACTTGGCTTTTCCATTACGCGGCATATCTTCGCTAGTTGTTCCCATTTACCGATCCAGCACCATTACAGCACAAAAATTGGTGCACGTATCAGCCAAGGAATAAAAAGCAAAATCGGCACTCGGTTTTCCTAAAACCCTCGTAGTCAACTTCACCCTAAGGGTCACTGATACATTCAGCGCCTGCGGTTAATTATTTATGCTCGTGGTTGAAATCCGATCACTGTCTTGGCTCAGCTCTTTCCATTCCTCCGAATACTGTCAAAAATTTGATTAGCCGCTAGTTCTTTCGCAGAAGGCCGGGTGGTGGGATCTGGATCCATCATGACCTAAAAAAGTCAAGAACATCAAAAAGCCGCAAAAATTAACGGTTTTCCTCAAAAATGAAAAACAAAACAACACGAGTCCCATTGAAAGAAAACAAAGACACGGCACCTTCAGCAAATTCCGGAAATGCAGTGAATGGCCAGGGAGAAGGGGCAGCTTTCCCTCTCTAAGATTCCGAAACTGAGGCCCAGATTCCGGCAAAGGGGACCCTCTTATAAGCTCATATATAGAAGCTCCCAAGGAAAATATATCAACCTTGTCAAGATGATCAAAATTCTCATTCAGGATCTCCTGAGGCATGTACCGTGCATCGCCCTCCTCGACAGGCAGGCTGTTATTAAGGAGAGTCGCGCAACCAAAGTCACCAAGCTTGTATACACCATTCTTCAAATAAATATTATCTGGCTTAACGTCAAGGTGGGCAATTCCTCTGTCATGCAGAAAAAGCAATGCTTTCGCAAGCTGCAGGTATTTTGACATTAGCATGTGTAAATAATGGAGACAAACCATTAACCTCCATGACAAAGAATGACGAAAAAAAAATCCATAATAGGTCACTATATTGTCAATGGAAACGAAGATGGTCTTTTATTATGTAATGAGGAAGGAGCAATAGCCAAATTTTCCATTGCACTGTCACTGCATTACGCAGTACTTGATCACAGAGATACTTGAATTACTGATAACCCAAAAACATCTTATAACTAAGTGGTGCTTTGTGAACCCCAGTACAATAGAAAGTCACAAATACTATATCCAATGGAAGCTCATCAATAGCATTCACATAGCCATTGGTCACACAAATCCTATACTAGGAAGTTGATAGTCTGTTTACTCTTCGAAGAAGGAAGAACCTTTTTCATTTCATTTTTTGCAACTAAACCCATCTTTTGAAAAAGGACGTGCCACATTCATAAATCCAACCTTTAGGTTCTTAGAGCAATAGCACCTAAAATCCCCTAGCTATGCAAGCATGATGAATAAGATATGACTGGATCATGATTGAAACAATCTTAAACCCAAATCGAAGAATCCCACTTGAATAGTTAAAATACGTAGTGGAATAGTGCATGCAAAGAACACCAGTGTAACCTCAAGGGCAAACGATGTAGTGGGTCCTAGTCAAGCAAGTTTTTCCATCTTACTCTTCATTTTCACACATGCTAGACATATTTCCCACTATCAATTCTTCCAGTCTGCAAACGAAAGTAAACACACAGTTATCCAGCATTACATGTTCACAATATTTCTATTGATCTTCGACATGTATCACCTTCCCCCTAGAGATTGAAGTTTGAAGATTCGACTCTTTAATCAGCACAAAATAAAAATTCAAAAGAACTGCTTTTCTCTCCACTGCATATTCAAAATTCAAGTGGCAACTTAACTGCTTACGAAGTGAACCTAATACTTGAGGAGAGGAGACTATGCTTGTTTAACGCCAGAATCAATCCTTTTTGAATGCCATTGACCATTGCTTCATGGGTTGTGATAGAATAACATAATAAAGGCCATTTATATAATAAAACATTGCTCTCATCACATAAACTTGTGGTTAACCTGATATAAAGCTGTCAATGCATCACATTCGGTTAAACGTGCAGACTTCTGACTAGATAAGCTGTAATCACAGAGCTCCATCTGAATGTAAAGATGCTCATTTTCGAACCAAGAGGAGTAATATCCGACGATGTTCTCGTGAGAGCCTGTAACAAACATGCGAACATTTTTAGAGAAACTCATGCAACAGAATACAAAATTGTGGTAATGAAACTGGCATTGATACCTAAAGCTGCCAAAGATTGTACTTCCATCAAAGCTTTTCTCCTGCAAAACTGCGCGCATCATACTCTGGTCAAATAAGTGCTGCATGTCTGAAAACAGTGCATGAGACAAGTACCTTTCCCAATCTTGATACAATGGCTTGATGCTTTGCTTCACAGCATACAGGCAGCCATCTATTCTCTTCAAAACTTTCAAAACTCGGCTGAAGTTACCAATGCCAATTTGCTGGGAATAATTTGCAAATTAAAAAGTCAACCCAAAAGAAACTTGAATTTGTGTACAGTAAAGAGTAGCTTTATACTAAATTTGCAAGAGGCTTTAATTTGGAACAAAGACCTCAATTTCATGGAAATCGGTGTGGAACCGTGAGAGACCATCTCCTCCGGTAATAGAAGAGAATAAGCCTGCATATTGTAGCATAACAATAAACGTACATAACGTCGTAACTGAAACAGCAAAAAAACCATTTGCAATTTCTCTTCTTTTTTCCTAAAGACATGACATATAAAGAATGCACAATTTAGAAGACTATGATTATAATTTGTACATACCACATGACTCAATAATTAAGAGGCAATATACGCATACCAGCACACTTGGACCTTTGATTTTCAAAAGGATCTATGTCAGTCTCTGATGCATGACTGAGATATGGGTTTCTGATGCAAGGAGGGGGCATGACCCTACAGCGTAAAGCAATTGCAGACTGTGGGACATAACTGTGTATCTGCTGCTTGCCATTTGATACTTTGTTCTCAATTTTAGCTTCTTCAATTTCCAAAGTATCCTCGGCAAGATCCTCTATTTGTTGACTTCCAGAAAAAATAGGAGTTTGAGGATTCAGGATAACTTCATCTGAGGAAAGTCACAATAGTAAACACCTCAAATTTGAAGTACTACAGATAACAATTACTGCAAAGGGAAATCTCAACGTCAACAAGAGAAATGGCTGGTAAGATCTAAACTGTATATTTTTGTTTATGTGCTTTCTTTAGGTGCATGCAGATGAAAAAATTGAATCCAAACTACTCAAAAATGGGCCTTGACAATTTAGAAAGTATGAACACGCAAACCAAAGCCATGATCAGACATATCATGTGTCTATGACATGTCTCAATATGGTGCCCAAGGCTTCGGTATAATATCTCGATTCCATCCCTCGAATGATCACTTTCCTTGGACATTCTTTGACTTGCTCAAGCAAGAGAACCTGGACAGAGGATCCTGCTCTTTGCAACTCCCATAATGTTGTCATAATCAGTACGTATTACTTATAAAAAAAAAAACCTATGACCCATCAAAATAAAAACAACACTCTTCGAATTGTAGAAGCACAAAACCTGATCTAGCATCATCATTGAAATGATCGACCTTTAAAGAGGTTGATGACAATTGCAGATGTTTATATGGATCTCAAAAGCTTGATTGTATTCGTAAAGAAGAATACAATGTACACTAAACACAAATTCTCTCAATACTGTCATTGATAGATAACCCACAAACTCTGCAAATCTAGAGAATCCTTCAAAGTGAAAATCAAGTCATCATTTATCTCGCATGTTCCAATTCATGTCAACCATTGACCTGCAAGATAATGATACTTATAGAGAAGATTGATCTAGATACAAACTATTAAATGGTTTAAAAAAGAAAAAACCGTCCATCGAAGGTGTAACATGGTTGAATGATTAAACCAGCTGAGTAGAACCCAACTATTCTATGAGACAACCCCACCCAGGAGAATTATTTTCGTCTATTTGTTCGACCCTGACAAAAGCTTTAGATTCATGGTCTATCCGTGTAATGAACCAGCCATTCCATTACGTCCTACGGTTATTCAGGATCCTGTCCACGAGGGCCATTAACAATGAGGCCAATGCATTCTCACGATTGCCCAGAATCCTCAAACATGTTAACAGATTACATTAATATTTCAGGCATCTAAAAAAATCTATTCGAGTTACTAACATGTAAAATGGAAAACATATACAAAAGCATCAACGGCACAGGTAAAACATACCTTGACGAAATCTTTTGCTCTTAGTCGAATTTAATTTCTCTGGTGATTTAGGGCAAGAAAAGTTATCCTGCATGAATAGGATGGGGAAATTTATGCCAAAAACATTACATCAAAGTCAGACAAAGCAGAGAATAACATCACATCCACCTTACCTTGTTATAATCCAAGCCATTCGCTAGATTTTGATTGTCTGGAGTTATATAATCAGGAGTACTGCATCCAAGGCAACAAAGTTATCAAGGAAACGAAAAGTTAATAAACTCCATTTATTCTGCTCAAAGCAGCGTAAATACATCAACTTACAAAACCAGGCCTAACTTCCATGTTTTGTCTTCATAGTCAAATTCTCTTTCAACAACAATGATGTTTAACTCCAACTTCGGTCTTTCAGCACAGCTTAAAAACGTGCATTTGCTAAGTTCATTGCAATACAAAGATGCTACATTCAAATCCACACCATATGTCCGTCAAGCAACCACATAATATGACTCTATTCGTAATTCCAAAGTCCGTGTCCATTGTAGTCCCATTTGCTCCCTAGACGGGAGCAAACACAAGGGACTTAAGCACTACGCGCTCCCCCACCCGCAAAGAAAGGGTTGAAAATGAACCACCAGCTCCTCATATAAACAAACCCTCGAGCAAACTCCAGACTAAGCCAATAAAACCAAAGAGGAAATCAGAGATCAGCATCGAGGCACACAGGACAACGGTTGATTACCAGAAGAAATCCTGACTGAGGATGCAATCGGCGCCGGCGTTGGCCTCGACGTCGGTAGCCGAGGCGGAAAGAGAGGGGTCGGATCCGAGGAGGTTCGGGAAGAGAGAGGGCTTCGGATTGGCAGAGGAAGAGGATTGACGGTTGGGGTGGAGAGAGAGGAGGGACACTTGCCCTAGCTGGACGTCCCAGCTCTCCGCCATTGTCGTCCCCTTCGTCTCGGTGCTCTTCGTCACCTTGCCGTGGCCACTGGTTCGCTTCACGCTCTTCCTCTTCATCTCTCTCTCTCTCTCTCTCTCTCTCTCTCTCTCTCTCTCTAAATCTCGAGTTTCGCGGATGCGTTTGGTTTGCTTCTGCTTCGGATTGGATGGAGTGAAGGTCAGTGCGCCGGGTCTTGTCGGCTTCGTGAAAAGGTGCGAAGCGATTCAAATTGCGCGGGGTTTGATCCGGGGCGGGGGAGTGATCAGACGCGACGGGGACTACCCTGTGGGCCGGTCAATTGACTGATCAGAACCGTACGTCTTGCGTACTTTGACGACGACTCCCCAATCTAGGGCTCTTGACCTTTACCCGATTAGCCGTCGATGATTCTAAGGATGCGCGAGAGTGGATCCTCCTCAAACCAAAAACAAGTGTAAATTCTTGTTTAGCAAAAAATTCAAGATTTTGTTTTTGTCGAAATTTTTCAAATTTTGAAAAGCATATTTAGACACATGATTAATTATACGCCTTGAAATAATTGGTCAACGAAAAACCAAATTCAACGAGAAATTATTGTGCATTCCTTGATTTTTGTAAACAACACAATTGTTTTTCGAATAATGTTTTTTCTAATCTTGATTTTTTTTCCCGTTAAACAAACGCACCCTTAACTAGTAAAAATTTCAGGTTTTAATATGTCATGGTATTATTAACGAAATTTACGAAAATTTGCCCGAATTTAAGTTGAGACCAATCCGAGAATCCATTTAGGCGAGAGCCCAATCAAAAGGCGAAAGCTGGGCCGGAGCAGACGGCCCGTCCGCTCGACAAGGCCCAATTATACAGCGCTTCATATGGGCCAGCTCGGCCCCCCTTTCAAAAGTTGTCTATTTAAAGGCTTCTCTCTCTTTTTTCTTTTTTCTTTTATTTTTTTTTTCATTTACATTCTCACCCTCAGTTCATTTACATGACACATACCATACTTACCTGTCTAAATTCCATGCAAATTTTCGCTCGCAAACATTCTTCCCTTCGTAATGTCTTGCTAACTGTATCCTGTGCCACCCATCTCTACAGTTTAATCATACGAGTCCGTATTTTGTACATCGAGCGCAATATATTATGCGTATGCATTTGAATATTCATGATGTCGACCAAAATGTAAATAAAATTTGCGTATATGGAATGAGATCAATTTGACGTCGAATCATTCTAAAATGGGAAAGCTTGTACTTGAGACCGAGAGTAATGTAATGTTCTATCTATGTATTGATCACTCGATCAAATATCAAAGCTAAAATGTTTATTGATTCGACTTCAGTCATTGCATTTTGAAAGATGGCCCTGAGACACCAAAAATGGCACGAGTTATACATGACACAAGCACAGCCAATGTAAAAGCACAACTTAGGTCGGGCCATGCATAACCCACCAGTGTAGAGGGTTGGACAAGCCCAATACGATCGCTTTCCCGCCACTAGCCACGCAATCACAAAGGCCATAACATTCGATTTTGAATAGTCAAATATTGACATACATCATTAAATTCTTGAAGAAAATTACCAAAAACATCGTAAATATATTGCAATTATGTCGATTTAATCCTAAATATTTTTTCCCAATTGAGTACTAAACTTGTGCATTTGTGTTAATCCAATCCATCCAATGAATTTTGAGGGTTTTTTTTCCAAATCAGTATAAAATAAAATAAAAATGACCAAAATAGGTTTAAAAAAACTTATTTACCATTTAAGGTGCTGCAATACTTAACCTAATTACTTTGCACCTTCTATCACAAAGATTCTGAGAAAGCATCTATAGATAATGGTAGAGCGATTGACACAGCACAAGAGGATTATGCATCTCTAAAGGTGACTGAAGCTGCAAAATACATCACTATCATCCATTTTGATCAACAGACTGGCATATTAAGCTTCATTCATGTGGTTTTTGCAGGTCTCTGATGTGAATTCTATGATAATAGATGAACATAATGTGATTAAAAGAATGTACATTTGTATTATATAAAAAGATCATTTCGATTGGATGATTCCCACCGAAATCGGGAACCGAACTGATACCAACCGGTTTCAGAAAATTAAAACCGAAAACCAGACCATACCCACCGGTTACCATCCAAAATTAGCCGGTTGGGTCTGATCCGGTCCGATTTAAGTGGATCATGGTCTTTTTGCTCACCCGCTAGTTGTCATTGTCTTTTTCTAACCTATTTGTGCATATCTATTCGCTTGTTGATGTACCTGAGTTGATGCTCAATCTTTCTAAAGGGGGGGGGGGGGGGGGTGGAGAGTCCGTGTATGAGATCAAGAACAATCTTCCATTTATGCAATGATCATTGGATGGAATTTGCAAGTCAAACGTTTACCACTTCGATTTCGAGTCAACTGCCACTAGACGGCAAAAGGGGCGCGGGCACAAGATGGAACTTTTTATACGCAACACAAACTTGATCGGCACAAAGTACAAATTGGGCCGGGCCATGCACAACCCACCAGTACAGAGGGGTTGGGCAGGCGCAACACGATCACTTTGCTACTGAAAAATGTCGAACCACCATAGTTTGGGTTTTTTTTTTTTTTTTTTGGTCGAAGAACCACCATAGTTCAGTAGGTCCATTTGGTGAAAATTGGGCACTTACATGTAGAAGATAGTTTTCAATTGATGGGTACCATACAATAATAATTATCTTGTGCCCCCTTTAAAATTGATTACTATAACGCGTAATTGATCAGTAGTCTCTTCACTAACTTAAAAAAAAAAAAGTTATACTTTCGCTATAACTTGAAAGTTTAAATTCCAATTTTTTTTTTAAGAAGATCCAAGAGTCCACAAGGTAGCAGTTCTATTAGGAAAGGGAGGCGCTTCAAAGAAGGTAGATATATCTCTATTCTCAATAGCCTCTGGCGCCTCGCTTATGCACGCAACAATCCGCGAAAATTTCAAATAGACTTCCCCCCGATGCAACTGTATTAGGAAATTCTTTTTTGAATAGTTTCAACCATTGACCGACATATCTAGAATTTTGGAAAAAAAATTGTCTAAAAAGTTTTAAACATATTACATTTTTGTCAATTCAATCATAAATCTTTTTTGTGCTAACTGAATTCTAACCTTTTCTTTTTCTGTCAGTTTTGGCTGAAAATCGCTAATGTAGATGCCGGCTGTCCTACGTGACATGATCGGAGAGGTCGCCCTCCATCAGCCATCACCGAAGCCCGGCAACCTGCTAGAGGAAGAAGGGAAGAAAATAAAGAAAATAAAAGAGAAAATAAATTAATTAAAAAAATTAAAAAATATACTAACTATTATAAAAAATTATCCACGTCTGTGCTAGCGGACTGACGATGTCTAACTACGACAGTAATTTGTGGCCAAAATTGGCCGGATGAATATAATTGATAAAATGCGAAAATGTTTAGAACTGAATTGGCACAAATAAAAATTTACAACTGAATTGACAAAAGTGTAATAGGTTTATGACTATTTATGAACGATTTTCCCATATAATCTTTTGCGAGGTCAATGACGAATAATGCAACGTGATACGCACAATGCATTCATTCTTTCTTTCGTTGTTTATGGTTGGACTGGCCTTGATAGTGAGAAAGGGAGGAGTAAAGCAAGGAACATCGGCATCACTACTCCAAACTCAAAGTCAGCAATATGACCACATTCTTTATGTTCGTACTCATCTCTTTATCTACTTACCAATCTAAATGGTACATATTTGAAGGGTCAGTCATTGCATAACGAGGGATCCGAGGACATCACGCCCGCCCTTACAATTTGAAACCTCTAACTCGCCCATATTGAAAAGTTACTCAGCCATTTATGATCCAAGGCTGAGATTCAATATTGGTGCTTTAATGATCATAAAATCAAGGGCATGATGCCCCCGTGGCATAGTAGCCTAATCTATGTTTGATTATCTTAACTTTGAGTTCCCACTGTGAAGTTACGATATTCACATTAAATCCGCCGGAAGAATATTCAAATGAGTTAAGAGTTCAATTCACATAGACTATTGTTGAAGAAAACCTCCTAATTGATCTTGACAATGACAAAACAATCCTTACCATCTAAGTTTGATAAATGCATCTA